>JAPSGF010000012.1:500310-646386 GCA_035772895.1 Perdix hodgsoniae | reverse complement strand
GTTGAAGAGCCCTGCCAGGGGTGAGACATCAGAGCTGTGCCCACCCACACCCCGATGCCCCTGGGGCACTGCCACAGCCCTGGTGCTCTACTCACAGGCCGTCTCCTCCAGCCCTGAGAGCAGCAGAGCTGTGGGACTCCGCGTGTGCTCCTCCATCTGCTGCCGGATCCCAGCCACCTTCTCCTGCCAGCTGCTCCCTGGGGTGAGTAGTGGGGGCTCAGCACATGGCCCTCCCCTGACTGGGCAGAGTTGGATGGGGGGGGGGGTGTACCTGTGAACTCCTCTGGGAGGCTGTAGATGTAGCTGGAAGGTAAAGGGGGTCTCTGGTTGCCCCACACTTGGTCCACGAGGTTGGTCTCCATGGGCAGCAGGGTGATGCCAGAGCCCTGCAGGGCCTGCTGGTAGCTCTTCCACGTGTCTGCAGGGAGAGCGGCCCACGGGGCTGCATCACCCAGCGACCACCCTTATGGGGAAGCATCCCCCCCATGCCAGCCCACCCTACCAATGGAGAAGAGGAAGGGGTCCAGGCTGACGTTCCCCCCTGCAGGAACCAACTCCATGATCCACGTCCCGATGGACTCAATCCAGGCTGCAAAGCAGAGCTGTGTGTGGGGGGGGTTCTGGCAGCGGGCAGCCCCTCACCCCCACATCCCTGCACTGACTGGTCCTCTGCAGCTCCCAGTTGCAGTCCAGCTGCCTCTCTGCCTGCGTCCAGTAGCGGCTGTCGGTCCACAGGGCTGCTCTGTCCTCTGTCACCACACCGGTGCCTGGGGGGCAGCAGGTCTCAGGCATCATCTCTCCCCCAGTCCCACTCCCCAGCAGCCCACGCACCCCCAGGGCTGGGCACAGAGCCCAGGAGGGATGCTCCCACCTGCAGAGCCGGTGAAGCCGGTGAGCCAACCCAGGCGGGCATCCCTGTCAGCAATGTACTCGCTCTGGGGATGGGATGGAGAGGTGAGAGGAGATCGGAGAGCTGGCACGGCGTGTGGGGATGGCACCTCACCATGTGGGCATCCGTGGAGGGCACGATGTAGGCGTGGACGTTGAGGGCACGCATGGCGTCCCGCAGAGCGGTGAGCTGTGCCGAGCTGTTGGTGGCCGTGGGAGGCAGGTACTGGTGGCACAAAGGGACAGATGGGAGCGGGGCTGGGCAGGGGGCCATTGAAGCACCCCAGGGTGGGTGTGGGCTGTGCGCGAGGGGCTCACCGGGGGGTCCACGGAGCAGTCCCTGATGTCGGTCCTGGGAGAGGCGGTGGGCTGCGAGCGTCCCATGGAGCAACCTGAGGGGTTCTGAGCCTCAGCGGGAGCTCGGGCTCCTGATCAGCCCCAGCCCGGCCCGCAGCGACGTGTGTCCGTACCCTGCAGCAGGAGCAGCCAGGCTGCTGTCCAACGGCAGGGCGGCATGGCTGTCCCAGTGCTGCGGGACGCGGAGGGGACGTTTGGTTCCGTGGAGCGACAGTTCCGTCCTCCTGCGCCTTTGCTCCCTGGGCGGAGGGATGCCGAGGCCCCGGGCAGAGACCGGGGGTCGTTGTCCTCTTCACGGAGCGCTTCTGCTCTCTAGATAACCAGATAACAGCAAACAGCTCAATCAGCACCGAGTCCAAAGATCTCCCGGAAGAAGAGGTGAGGCTGTGCCAGCTCAGCCTGGCACGTCCCTGCTGGCCATGGGCGAACCTGGGGGTGCTGCACTGCCCCAAAACCATCTGCCTGCCAGGGGGAAGAGGGATGGCAGCAGGGTGGGTCGCGGCGGCATCCCGCTCAGCCTGCCCGTGCCGTCGGCCTGGAGGGAACCGACGTTGGGCAGCACGGGGCGAGGGGACGAAGCTGCCGTTATGGAGAAGGGCAGAGCTCGGCTCCCCAGATCACATCCAGAGAAAGGACGAGTCCTGCCGCGCCGACGGGGCGCGATGTCCTGCCGCTATGGGGACATCCCCGCAGGACGGGCTCTGTGCAGCGCGGCTGCGGTGGGTGATGGGGATCTTCGGGTTGGGGGGGGGATGCGGCTCCAACCGGGGTCGAAGAACGGCGGGACACAAAGTGCGGGATGCCGGGTGGGTCCTACAGGAAATAAACGGCGAAATGCTTTATGAACGGCCCGCCCTGCCGATGTACGGCGCGGCTCAGCGGTGCGCGGTCACCGTCCCGCAATGTCGGTGCGGAGCTGTCGGCCACGAGGTGGCACCACGACCGCACCGCCGGCCCCGGCCGTGTCCCCGTGCTGCGCGGAGGGGAGGCGACAGCGGGACCTGGAGGCATCACCGCCACCCTGCCCCTGTGAACGGCACCGAGCCGGGGCCGGGCACATTCGTGTCACTGATGCTCCCTGCCAGGCCGATGTCACCCCGGAGACCCTCTGTTGGATCCTCCCGTGCGGTTGAGTTGTGCGGGAGCCCCCGCGCAGGGCTGGGTGGGGGCACACGGTGAAGTCCCTGCGATCATCACAGCAACCGAAGTTTCTCAAGGATGCGCCATGCGGTTGCCATGGTGACCACCAGGCATCGCTTCGCTTCCGTCCTGCTAATTAACAAAACGTGCTAACGATGCTGCACATCCTCCTCTTCCTCCTCCTCCTCCTCCTCCTCCTCTTCCTCCAGCCGTCCCCAGGGATCCCGAGCCGCTCACCAGGGGCTGCTCTCAGCAGAGCAGCCTCGACCGGACGAAGCCCATCCACTGTGCGTCCGGTGGGGCCCGGCCCTCCCCCCGCCCCCCCCGGGAGCTTTCCTCGACGACGGGCCCAGAGGAAGGCTTGGGGGAGACATCCTCCCTTTGTGGGCTATTGTTAGCCTTCCGCCACCTGCGGGGCTGTGGGGTGACTCAGGCCGGGGTGATGCGCCCGAGCAAACAGGACGTGGGGTGGGAGGGAGGGAGGGAACCCCTGGGACCCCAGGAATGCGGAAGGTGGTGAAGGAGCAAAGGGGTCCAGGGGAAATCCCCTGTGATGGGGGCTGGAGCTCCGTCAGTGATGGGGAGCACTGCAGGAGGGCACAGGGTACCCAGCTCCAGCATAAAGGGGCATCCCACCTCCAGCTGTACCCACAGAAGCTCTGGAGCACTGCAGCTCTGTTGCTTTACTTCTACCTGCCAGCAAAGTCCCATTTGCGTCCAGCTGCTGCACATCAGCAGTCACCACATCAGCGATATGGTAGGGCTGGTTTTGGGGTGCCCTGTGTAGGCATCTCACACCTCTACAGCCCTCACCTGCACAGAGCACCTGAAGCTGGAAAGGACCCACTGCTCCAGCAGGGACACCCCAAGCAGCATAGCAGGAACCCACCCTGATGGAACTCACCTCCAAGGATGGACACCCACCACCCCGCTGTGCTCCACACTGTTCTGCCCCACACACAGCAAAGGAACGCTTCCTGAGGTCAGGGGAGCCTTCAGTGCTGCCTGTGCTCTCTCCCATGTTCCAGGGGCTGCCCACAGCCTCACCTCCTCCTGAGCAGAGCATTTCCCCCTTACCTCTGCTGCAAAGTTCCCCTTTCACCTGAGCCTCCCACCCACCAGCCCCCAGAGCTCCTCTCTAGGAGTTTTCTTTCTCCTCTTTACCCACCTCTGGATTTGACCTGACACAGGTGCAGCCCCTTGGCCTCATTAAAACCTCATTAGTTTCACATGGGCTCACACGAGGCCCACAGGTCCCCTTGGATGGCATCCATCTCCTCCACTGCACCACTCAGCTATGTGACATCTGCAGCGCTGCTGAGGTTATGCTCAGTCTCCTGTCCTTGTCACAGAGGCGTTAAATCACTCCGGTCCCACCCCAGAGCCCTGGACACCACTGGTCACTGCTTCCCACTTGCAGGCAGAGTTGTGGAGCTCTCTGGGTGCAACCCAAACAATCCCTTATCCACTGAGCAGTTCATCTGCCACATCCACACCTCTGTGATGCAGGGGCAGCAGGACGTCCCCAAAGCTCTGCACGTGTCTGGGTGCACCGCCTCAGTCCGTGCCCACCAGCACTGTGAGCGCTGGGGATCAGCAGCACCTGTCCTGCTCCAGCCCGTGTGCACTGACCCCACCGCCTCTGTGCTCTCCGAGCACCTCGTACAGCTTCCCGGAGGATCCGCTCCGCGAGCAGCACACCGGGCACAGCAGTGACACTGCCCGGCCTGCAGCTTCCTGGCTCTTCCTTTTTCCCCTTTCTCCACTTTTCCAGACAGCGGGACCCCATCGGGTCACCGCGACTCCTCACCCACTGGTTTGGCACCGGCACCCCCAGCTCCCCCCGGCTTCCACTCCCGGCCGCACTGCGGGCTGATGGGGGGCGGGGGGGCGGTGATGCTCGGTGATCTTAGAGGTCTTTTCCGACCACAGTGATTCTGAGGTCCCTCCCTTTGCTCCCCAGCGGGCCGGGGCCGACCCTCCCCAGGAGCATCCTCGGCGCTCCCCGTGCCCGCGTCCCCTCGGATGCCGCCCCCTGGGCACCCCGGGGGGCTGCAGCGCTGAGAGGGCGGAGCGGGGCGGGGCGGGGCGAGCTGCGGACCCCCCTCCCCGGTGCCGGCGGCCACATGACCGGGCGGGAGCGGGGCCGGGCCGGGCTCACACCGCCTACAAATGCGGCGATCCCGGAGCGGGGCCACCGCCTCCTGCGTGTCCGTGTCCCCGCGTGTCCGCGTCCCCGCGCAGGGCGGAGCATGGCGGCGCGCCGCTGGCTGCTGGCGCTGCTGCTGCTCTTCTGCCTCGCGTTGAGCGCCGCGTCCGCGGGTGAGTGCGGGGCTGAGAGCCGTGCGGGGTCGGGGAGGGCGGGGGGAGGCAGAGCCGCCGATCCCCGGGAGGGGGGGGAGAGGACAAAGCGCTTTTCACGGTGGCAACAAACCGCAGACTGTCCCGAAGGCGGGGAGGCCGAACAACGGCCGGGAGCCGCCTGTGCCACCGGGTGCCGGGGGGCGGCCGTGCCGTCGCTGGTGCCATCCACGTGCTGGTGGAGCCGGAGCAACTCCGCCGTCACCCCGAGCTGTGTGCCGCGGGTGGCTCCGGGGTGGGCACGGGGGGCTGAGACCGAAGCCTGAGTCGTGCCCTTTGGTGACAGCAGTCGCACCGTGCAGGTGACCCGGCCATCTGGCTGCTGGGTGCGTGGCTCCTGCTGGGGGTGGGGGGGTAATTGAGGAAATGGGAGATGCTGCCCGGCTCCTGGAGCATCCCCACCCCACGTGTGGGCAGGGCATCCGCTCACGCTGTTCTGCCATCCCCAGGGCCGCTGGGAGCGGGGCTGGATGGGATGGATCCCCAGGACGGCCTCATCCGAACGCTGGTGCGGCCGCGGGGTGCGCGGCGTGGGAACGTGCGGCGGCCAGGAGGCTGGAGGAGGATCCGCCGTCCCCGGCCACGGCTGTCCCATAAGGGCCCCATGCCCTTCTGATGGAGGTGAGTGCCGGGGAGGGGACACGCGTGGCGGTGCCCGCAGCTCACTCATCCCCACGGGCTTTGCTCTCATTGCAGGACCACCGCCAGCGCTCCAAGGATGCGTCCCCACTGCCTGCTCTGCTCGTCCCTGAGCCGGCATCACCTCCCTGCAGCTGTCCCTGGTGGCTCTGGCACCGCGTCCTCCCAGTGCCCCGTGCCCTGATCTCGGTGTGCCAGGTCCAGGGGCTCTGCATAAAGCACTTTGTCTGGCGGAGGAGCTCTCCGTGGGGCTCTGCCCCATCCCCTCCCGGAGGGGTCTATTTATTCCTGTGATGCTGACCCCGTGTGAACTGCCCTGTGGGATTCCCACCCCTCAGGGCTCTGCAGGAAGCACTGATGTACCCCAAAAGGGTCGCAGCGGTGCCGGGCCCTGCTGGTCACCGTGTCTGTCACGTCTGTAAAGAATTGTTCTGTGTAAATACATCTTTATTATAAAGAGCTATGATGACAATAAGCACTTGTGGTGGTGTGGTGGGAGACTGAATGAAGGGCTGGGGGACGTCCTGCAGCCTGTGGGGCTGGGGTGCTCTGTGGCCTGAGTAGGGATGCATCCCATCGTTGTCCCCATGGTGCTGATGATGGTATCAGTGCTGTGACAGCAGCCGGGCTGGGGGCTCATGCATCTCTTTAGCCAGAAGCAGTTTGTAACTCAGGGTGTGAGCACCACGATGCTGATGTTGCCGTGGTTACCAGCTACTGGGTGCAGCACCCGTGTCTGAGGTTGGGCTGCCTGGTCCTGGGCACCTCTGATTGCTGCCATCCTCTGGTGGGTGCTGGACGACCAGCCTCAGCCCTTCACTGCATGCTCCGAGTCCCTTCGTCCCCCCGTCTGCTGTCCTCATTCCCAGAGTCTGTGCTCCTGGTGTCCTCCTCCCTGCCATCACTATTCTTGGTGTCCCTATTCCTGGTGTCCCTGCCTCTGGTATCCATGTCCCTGGTGATCCTATTGCTGATGTCCCTGACAGCCCTGCCCTTGCCATTCCAGTTCCTGGTGTCCCCATCGCTGTGGGTCCCCGTAGGCAAGCAGCTGCAGGCTCTCCCTGGTGTCCCTCCAGGCCCATGTAGGAGGGTGGCAATTTAGGGCTCAGCAAGCAGATCTTACACTTCGATGGGGGCAGAACTGTGCAAACAGACAGGACCACCCCAGAATCCCCCAAGCCAGGACAGCACTACAGGGCAGTGCAGTGGGGGGACCCTGAGCTTTCCATCCCCCCCTGCAGGAGGGGTGCTGGGCTGCCCTGGGAGAGCGAGGTGGGCACGGTGGTGGGGGTCCCGCAGGCAACACAGGGCTGCAGCACTGGGGGGGAGGGGGTTAACGGGGCCGTGGAGGAGCGGAAAGTCTGCAGCTGCGGGGCTGCAAGCAGGGGCCCGGGGGAAGCGGGGCTGCGCCCAGCTGGCCTCCATGAGCTCATCCTCGGGGACCGGGAGGGATGCGCTCCCGGCCGTGTGCCAGCGCGATCCCGACACGCCGCACGCCTGCAACCGCCCTGCAGAGGGCCGGCTGGGTTCTTCCCCTCTGCAGGGTTTGAAGGCTGCCGTGCCGCTGGGTACCGCAGTCCTGGGGTTAGGATGCGGTGCCCCCACCCAGCGGCCTCATGGCTGCCCTGGAAGGGGGAGGCCAGGGAGGTCCCCCCGGTTGGGCCGTGGCCAGCGGTGCTGGAGGAAAAGGCTCCTGGGCCAGGAGACCGAAGGAATCTCTGGCTTTTCCTGGCCTGGCTGGCTGCCCGCGGGCAGGTGGGGGCTGCCGGGCTGCACCACTCTCCCGTGCTGTGCGCCGTGCCAGCTGCTCACCTGCTGGAGGAGGGCCGAGAGGGTGGGCGCACAGCCCCTGGCACCCGAGTGCCTGGCTGTGTGCGTGGGTCCTGTCAGCACGGTGACAACAGGGTGCCAGAGAGCCCAACAGGGACACGCGGATGCCACCAACTGTGCTGCTCCCGCTGCACAGACATCACCACCGCGGGCACCGGCTGTACTCAATCCCCAAACGCTTTGCAGGACTCAGAGCTGTGTGCTGCCAGCTCCCAAGGAGCCGCACAGCCTCGAGGACACGCAGGCCAGGCCTCGCTCTGTCCCTGGGGATCCACGAGGCTTCGCGCCCTCTCCGGCATTTCCGCCGGCAGTGGCAGGAATGCGGCAGCCGTAGGAACAATGCGGCACCTTGCGCCGGTCCTCTCCGTGACGAGGTCAGGAGCAGCTGCCCAGGCACAGCCCTGTGCTCAAGGAGCAGGCAGGATGCAGATGGAGATGACACTGGTCGCAGTTTCCTGCGGCAGGATGCGGCCAGCTTTCTCCAGCTCCGCTCCAGATGCTGAGCCAGGAGCGCTGGGGACTCGGTGTTGTGCATAGCGCAGAGCTGTGCCCACTCCCCAGCAGCTGATGTGGCACCAGGGCCATTGCTGGTACCAGCACCTGAGACAGCCCACTGCCATGGGATGCTGCAGCCTCTGTGATGTGACGGGCAGCAGGCTTGGTCTGAGCCCCAGCCTGGCCAAACCACTGCTTGCACAACTGAGGTTTTTATTTGGAACAGACAGATTTCCAATAAATTATGTAATTTAAAAATAAAAATCAAAAAAAAAAAACAAAAACAAAACAGAACCAAAACAACTATGATAAGAGCCTCAAGGTCCTGGATCCCTGGCTGCAGGGGAACGCAGGCGGTGGGATGTGGTTGGGTACGTGGGGTCTCAGCTCCCAGTGCAGGCAGGGCTCAGTGTAGTGTTTGAGCAGGGCCAAGCTCCTCACTTGCAGCCCCCTTTCCAGCCCCCCAGCACCAGAGGCCCCCAGCACCAGAGGCCCCCAGCTCCTTTCCTGCTCACTTGAGGCCCATACTCATCCATCCCTCTCTCCCCCTCAGGACAGATAGGAAGGCACCCGACATCGCCCGCAGCCCCAGACCTGCTTCCTCAGGCAGGGCTGGGGTCCAGGAGCTGGGTCCTGCTCCGTGCCATGCCCCAGAGAAACCGTGTGCAGCCCACAGCGCTGCTTGATGCAAGCTCCTCCACCCAGCCACCAGCACCACTGGCTCAGAAGGAAGCCAGGGCACAAGGGAGCAGAGAGGGGAGAGCAGGCGGTGCTCTGGTGCCAGAAACCCAGGGGCCAGATTAGGGGCCAGGAATGACAAAGCCTTACCCACAGATAGGGAAGCAGGAAAGAGGATACTGCACTAATGGAGGGAAGGGAGGAGGCCACGCGTCCAGATAACCCTCCTGGCACAGTCTTTTCATAGCACAGTGATGGTGTGTTGGGTTTAGTCTGCTGCATGGCTGAGGGTGGCACGTGCCCAACACCTGTAACAGCACAGAGCTCCCACCAGCACCGCAGGGACAACAGCACCAGCAGTCTCCACCCTTCTCTGCAACGACTCCAGGGGGTGACAAAGAGAGAGAAGCGCGGTGCAGGGAGCTGGTGACACTAAGGAACGGCTGCTGGCACTGTGCTCAGCTATCAGCAGATCCAGCCAGATCCGGGGGAGAAAGCAGGAAGCTCCCGTCATGGATGGCAGTGCAATGAGTGCGCAGGTCCTCTGCAGCGTGGGGTACAGCAGCGGGAAGGAGAGCACAGCGCTTCCCTTGCAACTGTAAACACGGCACCTGGAGTAGCTTAGAGCCTTCTGCCCTTCAGGAGCCACCAGTGGCACGGGGCCCAGTTTGGCAAGAGGCAGCAGTCACTCCTCATCCCCGGCAAGCAAGAAACCATAGAGGAAGTTGATGGCACGCTGGCGGTCCTGCTGGGTCTGCTTGGTCATCAGATTGGGGGGAGGCCGCAGGAGGAGGCTGGTGAACAAGGTGGCTGCACAGGCAAAGTTACAGATCAGGAATGGAGACCTGAGAGGTGCCAAGAAGGGGATGTTTCAGGGAGAAGGCAGAGAGATGACAGCCTTACCGATCATGGTAGCACTGACATTGTTGTCTTCAGAGTATTTGAGCAGCTCCCGGAGGAATGAAATCAGGTACCGAAACACACTGCGATGGCAGCGAGGCAGCTGAGAAATCACCTGCAAAGAAAGCACAGACACAGCACACGTTGCTCCAGCCAGGCCGAGCTATGGAACTCCGGACTGCAGGCAGGCAGCCTTCCCTTCTGCTGCCCAACCAGTGAGCCACCAGCTGCAGCCCACGGCTGAGGCACCGCTTCAGCTCCTGCCTAACTCTCCCTCTAGGAGAACCACATCACCAGGTAAAACCTGACACTGCCCTGAGGCTCCTTCCCTCTGTCTTCTGCTCGGATCCAGCTGCATGCAGCAGCACGAGGACCACGATAAGAGGCTTCCTGAGGCCAGCTCTGAAACATGCCTGATTTCTTCCTCTGCCTGAGGACATGCCTGGCTTTGCTTGTTGCCCCAACAGCTGCTACTAGGAGCTGCTCGGTCACAGTCCTTAGAGGCAGCACAGGAACTGTGGTGCTCTGCAGGTGCTTAAGCCCTTGAGACCAGGAGAGGTTGTTTCAATCCCTGGGGTTATTCCTCACGTGCTCAGGGTGACACTGTGCACACTTGGGGTCTCTTTGGAAGCCCCCAGCTCCCCTGGGATGGCAGCGACAGCCTTCTGACAGGAGAGCACAGCCAGAGCACCCAGCTCACTGTACTCACCACAGACTGCCCCAGAGCACACCCTCCCAAAGCTCCATGTCAACCCATAGGAACACAGTCAGCCCCAGCACCAAACCAGAGCTCAGAGCAGCAGGGAAGTCCCCTCACCTGTCGGCAGAGCCGGCTGTCATGAGAACAGTCCAGGCACCTCTGATACAGCTCATAGCAGATCACTGGCTCTGGCAGAGCCTCCAGGAAGATGAGGAGTGCTTCAGCCACAGAGTGGTTGCTGCCCGCTGGGCAGAGGGAGTCAAGGAGCACACAGAGCAGATGGATCACCCCCCTGCCTCTCTGCCTTCCTGTCTGCTTAGCTGCTGCTTCCTCCCTGCAGGCTGCAGGGAGCCCTGCCTATCTAATTGCTCCCTAACGCCACAGCCCTCCCTCTCTGCTCTCCCATAACCACACAAAATGCTGTTAAATGCACCCTGCGCTGTGTTTGCCCACCCGAGACCCTCTGTTCCAGCAGCCCCTTCTCCAGGCCACGTTCCCCAGAACCCAACTGTCAGTTCCTGCTCTCGGCACAGCCTCACAGCAGCTTCCCTGCAGCTGTATTAGCCAGAGGGCACCTCTGGGGTGCAGAGCAGAGCCAGACCTCCCAATGGGACCCTACCACAAAAGCTCTCCCAAGGGAGATTTCACAGCAGAACCGAGATCCAGCAGGCTCCTGGGAACGCCATGCGCAGCAAGGATACGGATTGTCTCAGGGATACTGGTGTCCAGGCAGTCAATGATCTGCTGCAGCTCCTCCTGCATGCCTGGAGTCTGAAACAGATCCTCCTGCCAAAGACAGCGGTGTCAGCACAGGGACGAGAAAAGTCACCTTCCTCATGGAAGCTGAGGCACACAGTGAGGGCAGGGTGAGAACTGGTACCCAGGCAACACCTCAAGCAGAGGGGAAAAGCTTTATAAACACCAAACTGGAGCTGGTCTGCAGGTGCCACTGATAAACCAAGTCACCAAGCTCTCAAAAGCTTCCTGCAGCAGACAGAAGCCCTCTTCCTCACCTGGTGGCAAGCATGCTTGTACAGGTGGTCCACCAAGAGCCAGATCTCCTTTGGCATCTGCAGTGGCATCTCGCTTGCATCCTCACTGTTCAGGAAGCCGATCTGCAGCACAGACTTCTCCTGGTGGCAAAGAGCACACAAGGTTATACGGAAACTCCAGTCTTTCCAGAAGGGTCTTGGTATAGAAAGCCTGGAGGAGGGAAGAAGCAGCACCCAGGACTCACCTGGTCCACCTCCTGCAGCACAGAGACATCAGAACCCTGCCCCACTCCCTCCCACCACCCCACAGAACAACCTGCTGGCCTGTCATCAACCAGCAGATGACAGTCCCCAAAGCCACCAGATCTCAGAGGACAAGATGACCCATCCAAGTCATCACTCCCACCATCATCAGAGGATCACAGCACAACGAGTCCTGCTGGTGCATTAGCTTCCATGGTTTAGTTTAAGCCCAGCTGATCTCTGGGTGTACAGTCAAGGACATGTCTTTACTGGCTCCTGCGTACTCTGATGACACGTGACTCTCACACAGCTTGGTTTTCTGAAGTTTGTTTCCTGACTTTCCTAAAGAGAGGTGCCTGCTGAACACCGACACCACTCTCATGTTTTCCTGCTGTACTCACGCGAGGCTGCTGAGGAGCTCAACTGCTTACAAATCTCCATACACCGACCTTTAACAAGATTTTCTTGCTTCACTTTATTCTCTCTTTATGATTGCTCACGTTCCTGTGTGCTCACAAGGAAATACCACACACTGCTCTCCCAAAGCAAAATCAGCAGAGCCACCCAGAAGAGACCAACACAAGCAGAACAGCATCTGAAGGAAGCCAGCAGAGGAGCACCACAAGCCCAGCACAAAGCACTTCATTTTTGCCGCTAGCTTCTATGATAACTGTGATCTCTGTCCCTGTGCAGTGCACACAATCACCCACAGCCAGCTTGGGCTGCGTTTGCATTCCCCTGATTTGAGCCCCAACAACACAGGCACTAGTCAGCCACATTTGACACACAGCACAGTGCAGGTTTGCCCCACGCACCGCTCAGTTTCACCCTGCTGGGTCATGGCTACACACCTACCTCACCCATCCAAGCACACACAGGGAAGTTTCAGAAGCAGTTAAGCAAGCACATTACTCACTACTTCCTTCTGAGAGAAAAAAGGCAAGAACTGTGGACCCTCCTTGAGAGCTAAAGGCTCTTCACCAAACAAGTCCCCACTGCCGGGCATCGCAGCGCTGGGGCAGAGCAGCAGAACAGCACACGCTCTGCCAGGCTGAGCGCTGCAGTGGAGCCCCAGCTGCTGGAGCACAGGCAGAGGAGGCTTGGGCTGTCCTTGAGCATCGGCTGGGCACCGAGCGCCCTCTCCTGCCGTCTGCGAGGAACAGAAGGCATCTCTGCCTTCTCTCCGCAGGAAGTAGGATGCTCCGCAAAAGGATGCTCCCAGGAGGCACCCAAATCCTCCCTTCCCTGCTGCTAGGAAGGAGTGGCAGCCCAAGCGCTGCCGCTGGAGGAAGCAGAGGAGCATCTGCCTCCTGCGGGAGGGCACTGTCAAGATGGAAAGAGCAAAAGATTGCAGGTGATTGGGTCAGAGCTTTCCCCACATCTGGGAAGGCCACCGTGGTGAATCCACCTCTTATGTGTGGTTAGAGCTAATTCACATAGGTGACAGGTTGCCAGTCCTTGCTGGAAGCATTCACCACTGCTGGATCAGGAGCTGCTTTGGTTGGTTGCCTTTGCCTGTAGCACATTTGGTGAGGTTTATAAGCAGCTCAGTCGGGCTGGCCCCATCTTGTCTGTGGGGACACTTTGTGCTCCTGTGTGCTCTCTTCTATTCTGGGCCCATGGCTGTGCTAAGAGGCTTTGCTAGAAAAAGCACTCCCTCTGGACCCACCTCCCCTCCCCTCTTTAGCAGAAAACCAACTCTCACTCTTTACAAACAAGTCACCAAGAAGCAGACTTTCCCAGCAATTGATTGCGTTACCTTTTCTAAGAAGCTGTCTTCTCCCTGAGAGCAGTGGGAAAGAGAGGAAAAAGTATCATTAAGAGAGAGAATGTGATCTCAAATTAAGCAGACACACAGTAGGCATTATGAGAACCCACCGAACGCCAGCTCCTTTACACGTTTTGCTGACGTGGCCAAAGCTAAACCTGCAGTGGGAGATTTGCCTGCCTGTTAGCAGAAATCCTGCTCACATGATGCACAGCTTCACCAGGATTTCTGTGAACTCCTCAGAGCAGCCCTGCAGCAGCGCTGCTCACTGCTGAGCCACAGGCAGATGAGAAATCTCTGCCAGGAAGAAGTTCCCTTTTTTGAATCCGCCCTGTTGGAAATAGATGTCCCTGCATTATTTCAGCCATCCTCTCCTATGACCAGGCCAGAGAGAAAGCATACACCAGGCTAAATCTGTATTTCTGAGTGTGTGGCAGCTGTGGAGCTAGCAGGCCCCCTAAGCAGCTTTGTGTATAGTCAGGGAAACGAGCGTTTGTGCTCAAAACCCCAGACTGCTCGTCTGCCTCAACCTAATAGCATTAGCACACTGCACTGAGGAGCATGCCAAAGCCCCTCCAGGCTGCATGTCCAATCCCTCAGCCAATGCTGAAGCAGCGTCTGCTCAACAGTGCCATGCTGGCTGGCTGCTTAAGACACTGTTCAGTGAAGAGCATGAGAGGAAGCAAGCAAAATTTTGGCAGATCGACCTCTCAGGTTGTGAGCAAGCAAACAATTCAAGGGCTGAGCTGGACACAAAGCCACGGCAGCCAAGGTGCAGGACATGCCTGGTGGGAGCAGCCCTTTTGCTCCCCTGTCACTTGTGCTGTGCCTGCTTCCTTTGGAGGCTTGCTGTGTTCTAACACAACTAGGACAGATCAGCCCCCTGCAGAGAGCAGTTTGCTCCAAGGATGAGATAGCACAGGTTCCACTTCCAAGGCACCGGGGAAATGACTGCAGTCACAGGTTCAGGACAGCAGAGAGCCACACTGCACAGAAGCAGGGCTAGTTTGGTAAGTGGGTGAGTCATGGCAACAGCCTCACTGCCACCTCCCTGCCTGCCTGTCCTGCTCCTTGCCTCTCTCTTCCTGGGGCATTCAGCACAATCAGCTCCATGAGACTAACACACACCTGAGAAAGGCTTTTCAAGAGGCTCCTTAAAGCCTACAGTAGGACCCCAAGAAAAAAAAAACCAACAAGATGAAGAGAGGCTAATACTGAAATCCCAAAAGCAGGATGCTCGAGTGGCAGCAGCTCCTCCTGAGAAAACCAGGAGAATCATTTCCAAACACTCCCACCTACACTTTGCTATCCTGCACCAGACTGCCTCTCACACCCTCACTGAGCTGCTCCTTCTGCTGAAGATAACAGTTTTGCCAGGCCAAGAAAAATGCTTGATATATGGTGTAAGGGCTTCACTGCAAGTGCAGGAGAGAGAATGCTTACTATACAAACACACCGCCTTCTATGAGCAGTCTAAACATTTGCTAAACACATGTAACTGGATTAGAACACCTCTGGGCTGAGCAGTGGTTAACACACTCACTGTTCTCCCTTGCAGAAAGTGCTCGTCTTTGCCTGTCTCCAAGAATTTCTCAACTCGCAGGTATGATCAAAGACAACAGGCCTGAAATAGCTCTAACGTGACACGAGCTTTATAATCTGACTAAACTTGGCTTTGGGCTGTGACACATTTTATTCCTTCAGTCTGCTTTACAAGTTGCAGCTGAAGTACTGCAGTCAAAGTGACCTCAGTGACTGAAGAGACTGCTGCTTTCCTGCAGATATTGGGACACAGTGCTTTCATGCTTTATTCTTCTCTGATTGTTTTGCTTCCTGTATTGCTCTACGTTTCACTGAATAACACAAGAAAGAGTCTAGAGGTAATGGAAGCTGAAGAGGTGTCAAAGGACAGTTACTCAGACAGAAAAGCAATAGCGTGTATCCAAGAGGACAGAAAAGCCAGGCCTGATTCCTATTCAACAAGCAAGAAGTCAGCATTGAGCACTGAGAAACGAGGGAAGTCACCAAGACTGATAAAATGCTCCAGACCAAATCTGACACATTTCTAAAACAAGAAGGATGACTAACAGCTGAATCCTGAAAAGCCTGAGGAGCTTGAGACCTGGATTAGTTGCTAAAATTGAGGAGGCAAAAAACCTATAAACCTAGACCTTGCCACCTGGATTCTTTTTAGCCTAATCTTGTGATTGCCAAAAACATAATTCTAGCATAACAAGTGGTCTTTCTGCATGTTGGGCCAATGAGAAAAGTGGATGTTTACTAGAAAGGGAGGGAACTGGAAGAGTCAGCAAGGGTGGGGCAGCTACTAAAGGGAAGAGAAAGGAGCTTAAGCCAGCAGGAGTGGAAGCTGTCAGATCTACAGATGTGAGTAAGCAGTAGCTCATCACACAAAGAAATGAATGGAAGGACAAGACTGTAAAGCATGAGAAGAGAGGACAGCTATAACACATCAGAGAGACTGAAAGAACTAGCCTAACTGTTCATGTGAACAGAATCTAAATGGCCTTCCTGGCTGAACAGGAATGGGTCAGTGGACTAAAACTCAACAACTGTTAAACTGTGTTGAAGCAAGGCCAGGAAAGGCCATAGGAAGACAGGAATGAAAGCAGGCTGAAAACAAGACTTAATGCCCCCGAAACAGGATGTAAGCCCAGAAACAGCCACAAGGTACCAAAAAGGCAAAAGATGATGAGGGCACAAACAGCATCTTGCAGACATAAAAGTGGTTTCAGAAGTATGTATATTAACATACTAGGGACTGGTGAAATTTGGGGAGATTAAGAGTTATCTCTGCACTGCAGAAGGGCTTGCTTACAGTGGTTAGCATGACAGGAAGGGACTGGAGAGGCTGAAGGACTGGCCATTTGCTGAGCTGTAGCCATCAGCACACTGAACAGCACCAAGTTCCTTTCTTCAGTCCCATTCCTGCCTGTTCCCTTCCATAAGCAATGCAAATACCTCAGCTATCCAGAAGGAAATGGATCTGTAGCCCTCTCCATGCCATCTCAGAAGAGAGTATTTCAGTCATATTGCTTATGGCACATCAGTGCCACTCAATCTGAGCATGCCAGCACCAACAGGCAGCAATGCACACACAAGGAGATGGGATCACTGCTCTGTCTCAACACCATGTGGTATTTAGGATCTAGTCAAAGAAAACGCAGATAAATTACAGGCTACCAAAAGCCATTGGTGAGGGAAGGAGATGACAAAAAACAATCTCACGCTCTGGAAGAAGTAAATCAGCTTAGAGCCAGCACAGCTAACCCAAGCAGAAGGCATTACTCCTGCTTTTAGAAGGAAATATGTTCTCTCCCCACTAGGAGAACCACAGGGTAAATACGACATGCCCACTGACAGCAGCCTGTGCTCCAGGAATAATGCTGCTTACCAGGTCAATGAGTTTGGTGACTGGAACTTCCCGGATGGGTTGCCTCATTCGGCACAGGGCCTCTAGGGAGGTGCCAAAGCAGCTGGGCAGGTAGCTCCCACTGATGGTGAGGAAGTAGTCCTTCCCTCTGTCCAAGTGAAGGACGAGAATATCCTCAATTTTATCCTCGCCCGAGTTCAGCAGGGTTACGGAGTCCTTACTGACGTACACGTCCAAGGAGATGTCCACACTCTCATCTGCAACAAGCAGCAGCTCTCATCAACAGAGACACACTCCTCACAGTGACAAAGACATACACAGCAGGGACAACGGCCATAAAACAGAGCAGACAATCAAGGATGATGGTGGGAAGAGTGAAACCCAGGAAAGAAGGGAAGGACTGACCAGAGACGGGGTGGCAACCTGCACCAACATGCTACAACAGCAGCAAAACTCACTTGGCTCCAGGTAACCTCCACAAGGCTCAGCCCGAAGCCAGGGCTTACAGTACTGCTTGTCACTGAGCTTTGGGATGAAGGAGAAGTGACAGGGAACCTGTCCATTGTTGGTTATCTGGAACTTCTGCTTTTGCAGCTGCCGGAACTTCACATTCTCAAAGTGAAACTGCAATGAGAGCAGAAAAACACAGACCACATTAGTGGCAATGAGAGAACACACAGATGGTCAACCCAGGCCTTCCCTCATGGCAACCCGTGGCCTACGAGCCAACACAATGCAAAACTTCTAAGAGATCTGTCAAGAAGACAAGGTAAGATGCTCCTTCTAATCTAACCTCTGATCACAAGGTAACAGATATATTTCCTACAGTTTGGTTTGGTGAATCAAATCTAGCACTTCTGAAGCTGACGTGTTTGGGAAGTGGACAGTGATTTGGATTTCATGCTCACTTCTCTCCTGCTTAGCTCCAGCGAAGGAAGAAAGTCATTCTCCATTCTGTCCATCATGCGGACGATATCTTCAAACACCTTTCGATATCTCTGCTCATCCACGACTTTGACCTGTGAAAAATCAGAAAACGCCCAGCTAAGCTTCTGATCAGCTTCACAGGATCTCTTCTGGGGGTGTTTCTGGGCAACGGGTCACACTACTGGGAGACTGCTGGGGGTGATCTCTGTAGGACAGCAGTACCATCTTGCAGCACTACTCATCATTCTTCAGGCTATAGCCCAGAAGATAAGCAGCATGATTAAAGCAGCCAGTAAGACTGCCTTCCTCCCTATTACATAACTACATCTGCTAGGGTAAAGGACAGCAAACACCTGCAGCACTTTGCTGTAACAGTGTCCCAGCACTACACACCTGGGCTACACAGCACATGAAGACCACAGCTGCTGTTTGCTCTGTAGAGGCTGGCATGGCTGCCAAGCAGCAGCACACCTACCAAGCAGACACACTTCATTTTTTATATTCTCTGTCCTCTTGTCACAGCGTTCACAGCTGTGCCTCGGCTACAAGACCACCTCCTGAAGGAATGCAAGACAATACTGAGGTCCTGCTCTTCCACAGAAGAAAGAAGTTGTTACCCCAATGTGGAAAAGCGCGCTGACTGGCTTGTGGTCACTGGTCTTCAGGTCCATATGGCTGCGATAGTGGAGCTGATTGATGTTCCCACCCCTCCAGAGGATTCTGTCACACCACGCTGGCACACGACACTTTCCACTACAAGGAAACGCAGGTTAACAAGGGAATCCAACAGTTCTAATCAACGTCCAAGCTGTTCCTCTTCCTGGCCAGGCAGCTCCCCCCATCCCTACCACCAATGAGCAGATCAGCAGTGATGGAATGAATTCCCACACTTCCCTCAGCTGAAATGTTATGGGATTTCTTCTGCTTTCTTCCCCTTCCCTCTACGGTAGCTAAAATCCCTTCCAGCACCAGGAAACTATGAGCACAAACAGCACTGTTTCCACAGTCTGAGTTCACGTGCAGCAGGACCCAAACTGCACTAGTTTCTTCTGCTGCCCTTCTGCACATTATAGCTTGATCCACCACCCACCGTTTCCATCAGGAAAAGCCTACTCAGCTGTCACTATTATGTTACAAAGTCTAAACCCTGGGTTTTCCTTCTCCAGATTAACTGCAGCGCTGATTCATAAACACAGGCAGAGTAACATCTGATTGCTACACGGTTTGGAACACCTTCTTGAGAGATTCACAATTTACAGCAAGTTTCTGCAGCAGATACACAAATGTTCATGGGAGGCACGAAAGCAGACAGCAGCAGGAGGAACCTCTACTGCTATCCCAAGGTAGCCATCCCTGGGGGTGTGCAAGTCAGGGGACAGCATGACTCACAGAGAGCATTTCTTCCTCTCCAACTTCTTTTATGCTGTTTGACTCTGGTAGCAATAAAAACCCTTCCAGTGCAGAGGCATCTGTGAGTTCAGTTTACCTCCCTCCATGTATTGGAATCACAACAACTGAGGTTTAAGGCACACGTCTGCTCAGTGTGCACAGGATGTGCCTATTCGAAGTAGTAGGGAAAACAAAGGGCTTGGTTTGGATTATACAGCACCACTGTCACTCCATAACAAACCTGCCTGTGCCCTCTAGCCACCACCCAAACACTGAGAGGCATTTCTACCTTTAAGAAGCAGGAAATCACCTTTTGCAAGAAAATGTCAATGAGCAACAAATTTACCTGGAATCCCAGCGATCTGTTTTAGAGTCATATTTATAAGTTGGGATGAATTTAATCTCTCCCTCGATGAAATCTGCAAATGCTTTCTTATGAATACGTTGGATATTCAGCTAGAAGCAGAAAAAGATCACTTTTCAAAATCACACCAAAACAAAAAGCCAGGTACACAAAGACAAACCCCAAACCACCCCAAACAACCCACCCTCCCCAGCTGAGAGACAGAGAACAGAACTACAGACAGAGCAACTGCAGCTTGTGACCACAGGATTTACCACAGATATCCCCAAATCTGCCTCTCAGATATTACACCTTTAACAAAGGTCAAAACTCAACACACCAGCAGGCTGTTCTCCAACAGACTGAACACAACCAGGCACCCGTGCTGCTCACCATACCTCACAGAGAAATATTAACTGTTCCACTTGTGCTGAATGCCTTCATCAGTTTTCAGGCTTCAGCATCATCACCATTAATATTTCACTGTCGACTGTTTAGCAAAAGCATCCAGAACTGTGCTCAGGCGACAACCTGACACTGCTTCCCTTTCCTCTTTCACTCTGCTGCAAAGCTTCCTAGATTTTGTTCTCACAAAAAAAATCTAAGCTGCAGTTGTTCCCTGCCTGAAGCTCTGTAGCACAGCACAAATGAGCTACAGAACAGAAACAATCAGATTTACTGTTAAACCATCTGACAGAGATGCCATTATATTTGTCCACATTTCACAGGTAGAATCCCTCATCTTAAAGACACATCTGGTGCTGTCGTGCTTTCCAGCATGCCGCAAAGAAACACTAAGTGGGGAAGACCACAGCACAGAATTTAGGTCAAACTGTTGAGCAGCCAAGTCACGGTCTCTAAATCAATACCTGACTACAGCAGCAGTTGTTGCTGTTACAAATTCCCGTGTCCCAGCTTACTGCATGTCCTTACAAGAAAAATCTTCCAGCAAGACTCAAAGACACATGGATAGCAATTGTCTGAGTCACAGCTAACCCCATTGCCTACAAGCTACTTTGGCTTAGGGGGCTGATGTCACCAAGACACTCAGAGCTCTGTCTGTGTTCCAGCATCGCTGCCTATAGGCACTTATTGCAGAGAGCCTGCCAGCTCCTCCCAAGCACAGGCACAACGTGAGCCAAGATGACTTCACAAGTATGGAGTAAACAAAGGTGGAGTTCACTGACCTGGTCGTACATCAACAACTTCTGAAGCTCGTTCTTACTGATAAGGCTTTTCACTTCATTGGCATCAGGGATACAAAGCCTGTAGTTCAAGTCTCCAAGCCAGATGACAACACTGAAAACAAACAAGGAAAATAAGAGGCAGCAGTCAGTACTGTAAATCACACAGGGAAGAAGGGGTGGGTAGGAGAATTGGCTGCTGGTGATTAACACTGAAACACACAGAAGACAACGGAGACCTGAAAGACTGAGTTTGAAAGTAGAAATTTCTAGTGGCATCTGTCCCGCCCCTCCTGTTGGTCCTTTATAGCATCTCCTTTGGAATCCAACACGAGACCCAAGACTCAGTTTAATGAGAAATATTAGAGTTTGCCTCAGGCTGAAAACAGCCTTGAGACCACCACCAAATCTTAAATGAAGCAAAACCCACGTGTCTCACAAAGGCTTCAAATCCTCCCAAGCTACACAAAGTCCACCTGGCACTCATACAGAACGTGACAACTACAGAACTGGCTCCTGCCTGCTGACCAGTTGCACAGGCTTACATGTGTGTCATACCACGATTTTACCAGTCTGTTTCCCACTGCCTTTCTTTCAGACCAGAACACGACCTTATCACACACCCAGCACAGACTGACTGATGCACAATTTGCAAAAGCGCTCCCTTTAATCTTATGATCTCTGGAATGTTTCTGTCTTATCTACCAGCCCTATCTCATCAATACCTGTTCTTACTCTGCTCCTCTCTGGGTTTCCAAACAGACCTACACTCTGCTGACATTCCCTCTTTAGCCCATAAAGGTTTCATTCAAGGATTAAAATCCAACCCCTTCCTTTAGTATCAAAGCTCTTCCTGTCTACAACTACACCTCAGCTTTTCCATTAGAGAATTATCAAGGACAATCTCACACTTGACATTTTTAATGGCTTAATAATTAACTACAGAACTATTGTTAGTTTGTAGTAGGTTTATGAAAGGTTAATTTATATGCTTTGTTGTACACGTGATGGGGCTTGGTTTGGGTTATACAGCACCACTGTCACTCCATAACAACAAAAAAATAATAAATCAAGTATTGCCTGTATGCCACCTCACTGTAAACACTCATTAAACACAAGAAGTCTAAAAAGCACAAACTCTGCCCATCCTGCTAACCCCTTTTCTTGCCATATTCATACTCCATTTACTATCACAATACAACCTACCACGTTTTCAAGCCCTGTAACGCTCAGCCACTGACTCAGAAATGCTGTTTGCTTGAAATGAGAACATTATATGTGAGGAAAATGCCATTACAGACAGAGTGCCCGAGTGACTGCAGAGAAGGGTGACCTGGCAGCTCAGCTACAGGTGTTATAGTGCACCAGGTGCCCCGGCACTTTTAGTTACACTGTTAATTAAATCAAAAAACAGAGCAAAACCTCTTGTTGCCATGATTTTGGCTCGATCTCTATTGTTTAACACTGCTTCAAGAAAGGATGACAGCAAAACTCACTCGTGTTTCATGATGTTGTGCTGAGGTAGAGTACCATCAGAGGTTACAAAACTCATCCGGGCACAGATATCCTTGTAGTCCTGGTTCCGTCGCTCAAAGTCCTCCACGTGAGCAGCCAGGTGGGAATTGACAATGCAGAAGGTGGTGTTGTGGAACACGAAGCGCACCGCCACGCCGCCCTTATTGCCCTGGGCAGGACAGGTATCGGAGGTTGTTAGAGGAGAACACACACAAGGCATCAGGGAGAACACAGGGATGGCACAGAGATGAGAACAGGATCAGACTGTGCCATTTCTGGCATGGCTACACAGAAGCAATAGACTGGCCTTGGTGACTCACCATCTTTCCGATGATTCCGGTGCCCACAGACTCTGTCACCACCTCCCTGATGTTGCTCAGCTGATCCTTCCTGGCAAACACAAGCAGCATCATCCCAACCAAACGAACCATTTGCACCTGCAAAAATACAAGCAATCCTAAGTTTCCAGAAGGGCAGTGGTAACACACATCCAATTTGCCTGCTCTGCCTGACTTCTCCATCCCTCTCAGTCCCTCATTGTGTTTTGTACCTCAATCCATGCTTGCGACAGCACCCAAAGGATACTCCTGTCCCAAAGTTAGCCTCTGGAAGACAATCCATCATCTCCTAATAACCATCAGCAGCGCTGAGCTTATCACATTTCCCACTGTGGTGTTTCCCTACAAACTCTGCTGTCTTGCAAGGTAACAGAAACTTCACAAATGCACAACAGTTTTTTCTCTAACGCAAAGAGCCAAGCCTTCTGAAACCAAGGAGTTCTTCCCAGCTGCTAAACTCACAGGTGCTAACACAGTGCTGATGAGCACCCCCCCAGCAGGGATCACAGGTCTGCTGATGATTCTCTAGGCACTTTGAGGCCCACAGTCTCCCTGTATCCTCCAAACAAGCCCTGCATCATCACCCTGAATGCCAGTGCTGAGGCCTTCAGCCCGAGCACAGCCTGCAGGCTCACTTGAGAGGCATTAAGATGAGCTGGGATTAAGCCTAGTGAAGGAAGAAGCTGAAACCACAGAAATAAATGGGAAGAGCCAGAAAACTCAGCACACTCCACAGGAGTGGCATTTGCATGCAACCACAAAGGCTTATCTATGGTTTCAGTCGCTACTCCCTGCCTGCAGACATACCCTCCCCCTTTTGCAAGGGTGGAAGAAGTTTGCCTGTGCTCCTCCCGTAACACAAAGGCAGAAGAACACCAGCCCCTCTGCAGTTCCCATCATGATCCCTGGCTCCTTCACCACAAACTGCAGTTCAGTGAGGTATTCCGTTTCCCTGCTGTTACCTATAACCCAAGGCTCTGAGCTCAACACAGAACAAGCAGCACAGGGGTGTGACAGCGAACACAGGGGCCAACGAGGGAGGGGAAAGCAGCTCATGCAAAACGGTTTCCTACAGAGAGATGAAAAACAATGGCTTGTTTCAAAGCAAGCAGAGCGAAGAGCAGGTGCCACAACTGAAGCAATTCTGCCTCAAGGTAGCAGCCTCCAGAACATTTCTCCTCACTGATTATTCCATTCCTTCAGGGAGAAACTATTCATTCCATTTAACAGCTCAAGACACACCTTGTTTCTATACAATGGTGAGAAAGTAACACAAAGAAAGAACTTGAACCTGTTGCTATGGTTTTATTGAGCATGTTAATTCCTTGACATCTCCCTCTTGTTTTTTAGCTGTTTTCATCTCTATCTTTACCAATTTCTGCTTCAAAGTGCAACATTCCCCTACAACAGCAGGACGAGTAGACTTTCCAGACTCAGTTCAGCATATCTGACACACAGACTGATAGACACGTGCTAAGTAACAGCCTTTATTCCTCCATCTGCTTTGTGGGTCAAGTGAGAAAAGGGGAAACCCATTTTTATGCTCTTTCCAGTAATTCCAATCCTCTGACAAACCCCCGTCCCACCCAACAGAACTCACTTTCTTATACTTAGCCTGAGGGTGCAGGGACCTCTCCACAGCAGCCAGCCATTCCTGCTCCTTCGCAGAATCAAAGTAGAAAAAAGCCTCCGTGCTGAGGTCCAGCTCCTGGAATCTAAAACCAAGCCAACTTAGCAGAAGTGGAATGTGCTACAGATCACTTTCTTTCCACAGGAAGGTCCAACGTGAAACCTTCATGAACATCTCTCCTTGGTAGAAAAACCTCATTCCCTCTTCCTAAAGCAGCAGCAGTGCCTCTAAGACCCTACTGCAATACAACCCAGGAAACTCCTCTCTGCAAGAACTAAGACTTCTGACTGAGGACAGCCATGGAGCTCTGTGCACACCTCAAGTAAAATCTCTCTTGCTACATCACAATAAACTCTTGTTTAACTTGACACCCCACCTCAATCAAATGGCAATTTTCCTTTAGACATAGCTCAGCTTTGTGGAACCTCTGAGAACACGACAGGAGCTTCAGATAAATACAGTACACCAGTACCAAGCAGGAAACCTGGCACCATAAGTAAATACAAGGTAATTGCTCCTCACCCAATGCAGTAGAAGTCGGGAGGCTCTGTGTCACATGCCAGCCAGGGTTCCAAACCACTGTCTGGAGACTGCCCGTTCACATTCCATGTTCCCACAAAAAATCTACAATACAAAAGCAGTTGAACTGTAAGAAAACACAATAACCAGTGCACCAGCCCAGTATTTCCAGTGTACACAAAACAGCATCCAGGCTGGGAGAAGGGAACACATGAGCAATCTGTGCACAGGGTAATGCCAACCGTGGGGTTACTGAAAATATTCCTAAGCTTGGCTCGTCTTCAGTGACACCAATTTTGCAGAATGCTACAAAAACAAAGACATTTCACTGGGGCCAGCAAACATCTGGCTCAGTTAAAATCATGTTGTGCGGGATGACGCTAAGGCTGTGCAGTGGGACAGCTCCCTTTTTTCTCCATCTGCCAATTGCTTCAGTCTTACTTGAAGGTCCAGAGATCTGACACTCATAAAGAAAATGACGCAAAAGGAGAAGCTGTATTGCAGACATTTCTGTTCAGTCTGCACAAATCCCCGTTTAGCCACCCAAGCTGGCAATGCATCAGCAGCTGTCAGATTTCAAACCTGGGCTGGATTCGAGCTCACAGAAGAGATTACAGAGTCTTGTCACTCTCTCTGCGCAGTGTTGCCTAGTCACAGCTCTAACCTGAAGTTCTCAAGGTTGACATATTCCTTCTCTCTCTTTCCAAGAACGTGTTTGATGAGGCCTTCTCTTTGTCCTGACTGGTTGCTGGGTAGAAACATTTTGCGCATGGTGTTGGTTACTTTTGGCTGGTCTCTTGATGTCCCTTCTCTCTCTCGGTGAAACCTCAGAAGGAAGCAAGAGCAGAATTAAAACTGGTTCTGCTGTCGAGGAAGAGAAGGAAAAAAGGGAAGAGATTCACCACGCTACTTACTGCCTACTTGGTGGCACAGGAGGAGGTGGGGGCTCCCGGCGAGAGCCTGCTTGGTGGTTTTGCATGTTTCTTTTCTTCTCTAGGCTTAGAGCATTGAAGTCATCCTCAAACCCCAGAGCTCCTACAAAGAAAAAGCCAAGCACAATTTAATACAGCTCAAGAACAACAAAAAAAGGAAGGAACGTAGCTCCTCAGGAATTGAAAGAGCAAGTGATAACAGCAATATGCCAGCTCTGATAACACGGAGAGTGAGTGACAGGGTCAAGGCAAAACAGAACTTAACACATACAAGCCAAGGCACTGAGAGGAGACGGCACTCAAGAAGAACTGAGCAGTCCAGGGCAACAGAATCAGAGGATGAAGATGTTTTGTTTTGCATGGGATATGGTGAGCAAAGGAAACAGGTCAGAAGGCAGTGTCGAATGCAGCATCCTTGCTACCAAGGGCCCAGTTCTGCACACACGACAGAGCATGCAAAGGTGACAGTCACTTCAATACTTGAAGAATAGACCTGGGAGGTTTTTCTCCATCTGATGCCAGCTGTCTGAGTCCTTATGTCCAGGCAGAGAGTCCTTTAACTGAGCTGGAAACAGAATGAGTCCTATCAGGTACTGCTGGTGGCCTGAGGGTTTCAGGATTGCAGTGATAGCTCTGCTTACCTTCCTGTATGCTCTGCACTTCTGCGAGGAACCCCAAGCAATGCTCCTCATCAGGGATTTCAAAGAGCCTCTCAGCTGTCTTGTCACCTTGTATCCGGATCTTGCAGCCTGCTTCAGACATAAACACAAACTCACAGTCAAGCCTGCTTGACAGATGTAATACCCTCAGAGCCAGTAGAATTACTACATATCCTCTGAGCTCTACAATGGAAGGCAACGTCCAGCTAATCTTTCTGATGGCAATTCTGATGGCACCTAACCAAGTTTCACAGCACTTCAGAGCTTATCCTACTTGGGATACCACCAGTCACATTTTCTTGCTTTTAGGAAAACTTTTCCCCACTGCTATCTCACAGAGAAGAGCTCTAAAAGTAGTAAGAAAGCACTGAAAGGGAAAGCAGAATGAGTGAGTAGAGAGAGCTGCTACATACACTGTTAAAGGCAGACAGTAACCGGGGCTTAGGTCAAAGAAATGGAAGTGAAATGAGAACGGTTCTGAAGCCAGTTCAGGACCTCGAGAGGAGATTTAAGAAGTTAAAGTTTAGCCAATTGCCAATACTTTTATTTGGGCAGTTAAGACCAGCTCGTGACAACTGGATGCCTATAAAAGCCAGAAAACACTTGACAACATACAACCCCAGCCTGGTCCAAGGACACTACGCATGGAGGCAGGTAAAAGAAGCACTCGGCAGCACGCAGAACAGGGAGCAGTTTCCTGGAAGGAGCTT
This sequence comes from Perdix hodgsoniae, assembly GCA_035772895.1. Taxonomy (NCBI): domain Eukaryota; kingdom Metazoa; phylum Chordata; class Aves; order Galliformes; family Phasianidae; genus Perdix; species Perdix hodgsoniae. The sequence continues at coordinate 619,858 of JAPSGF010000012.1, read as the reverse complement.
AACACATGCAACTGTCCATAGTTATAAAACTTACTGTTTGTAGCTATATCAATCAGCAGAGTTTCTTCCGCCTCTGGAAGAGAAGAGAAAAAGCACTGAGGCTTCACCCTGAACACTGTGGGAAGCACACAGTCAAAGAAGCACATTGCCTGCTTCTAGCCACAGGAGTCCTAGGAAAGGAAGAAACAACTCTGCTACTAATAACAGCTCCAGCATTAAGAATGGCACATCTGGACAGCTTGGACAATCAGAATGTCACAGAGGAGACTGCTGGTATTCAGAGCTCTCACACAGCTGGACAGGCATAGTGCCTTTGAGAAACACCAGTCTGGCAACGAACCTGAGAGCTTATCATCTTACACAGCAAAACCGATGGCCAGAACTACACCGAATCATACAGAAGGTTATAAACTAAACCAGGAGAAGATGCTGAACAGGCACTTCCCCCAAGGTCATCCACTGCTATTTAAGTTCTTCCTAGACAACACCTCGAGTTATTTCCCGCTCCACGTGCAGCTGTTTGGAGCTGGCAGCTTCCGGAGCTTTTGAATGGAACACCCAGGAATGAGAGCACAGCTCCCGGCTGCCATCAGCACTGCCAGCACCGAAGGGCAGAGCCTGGCAGGCAGTGAGGTGCCCACACCGCCGACAGGGGCTGAGCAGAGGCTCTGTACGACCCGAACCCATCAGGTCCCCTGCAGGCGCACTGAGACAAGGCAGCCCCGCTCAGGTGTGGAAGGCACAGGAGCCCATAAACCACAAGTTTTACTTCCAGGGGGAAGCGCGCAGTCATAGCAGAGGCTGAGGTCAGAAAAGCCACGAAATTCCTTTTTGTTTTTTTTTTTAACCAACGAACGGCGGCGGATTCCGGCTGCCACGGGAGAGCCCGCAGCAGGAGGCCGTACCTTGCACGCATTTAAAGCGGCTGTTGATGGGGATGTAATCCGGCTCCGAGTTTTCTCTCTCCTGCGAGCGGATAACGAGCCTGCGGGCAGAGCGAAGCCGTGTAAAAACGCCGGGCGGCTCCTCCCCGGACACGGGGCTGTGAGCACCGCAATAAGCGCTGCCACCGCCCCAGGGACGCCGTCCTGCCCCGGCCAGGGCAGGTCAGACGCGGACACGCGGACACACAGAGGGCCACAGGGCCACACAGACGGACACACAGACGGACACACGGACGGACACACGGACGGACACACGGCCACACGGCCCCCGGCCCGTCCGTCCCGCACTCACCCGTACCGGCCGCCCCGCTGGGCCAGGCTCAGCGCGCACGGCTCCCGTCGCCCCGCCCGCAGCTCGGCTCCTCGCAGACCCCTCGCCGCCGCCTGCCCTCCCCGCCGGCCCTGCGCACCGCCCGGCCGGCTCCTCCCCGCCGGCTCCGGGCGGCTCCCGGTGCGTTCGGCGAGGCCCCAGGCGGCGGCGGGCGGCTCCATGGCGGTGGCGGCGGCGGCGGCGACTCCGTCTCCCGGCGACCCCGCGCCGCCCCTCTGGAGGAGAGCGGCGCTCCGGGCGACATCGCCCCCCGGCGGCGGGAGGACCGCTCGGCGCGCACCGCGGGGCGCTCGCCGTCCTTGGCCCCGCCCCCGGGCGCTGATTGGCTGAGCGCGGCTCTCCTCCGCGAGGCAGGGCGGGAAGGGTCGCGTTTGAAACGCGGAGCGGCGTCATGGCGGGCGGCGAGGAGGAGCGGTACCGGCGGTGAGAGGGCGGGGCGGGGCCGCAGGGGGCGGGGAGGCGGGCGGAGGGGGTTTAGGGGGTTATTGGGCCAGGGGCCGGAGAACTGGAAGTAGCGCAGTGTCCAAGGGGGTGCTGGGGGCCCGCGGGGGGGTGCGAGGAGGAGCGGGCCGGGGCTCGGCCCCAGCGCTAACGGCAGTCCTGCAGGCTGGTGATCGACGCCAAGGAGGCGGCGGGCAGCGGGGACCTGGAGCAGGCCCTGCAGCTGTTCCGCCAGGCGGCCGCCATCCGCCCCAGCGAGAAGCTGCGGGGCCGCATGCAACGGCTGGAGGCAGCGTTGGCAGAGCTGGCGGCCACGGCGGAGGAGGATGATGGCAACTTCGTGGATGTGTGCGACAGCGGCCTGCTGCTCTACGGGGAGATGCACCGGAAGCTCTTCCAGCACCAGCGGGAGGGAGTTGCCTTCCTGTACCGCCTGCACCGGGAGGGTCGGCCTGGAGGGATCCTGGCTGATGATATGGGCCTGGGGAAGACCATCCAGATCATCGCCTTCCTCTCAGGCATGTTTGACAGCGAGCTGATCCGGCACGTCCTGCTCATCATGCCCACCACCCTGGTCAGCAGCTGGCTGGCTGAGTTTGCTCGCTGGACCCCTGGCCTGCGTGTCAAGGAGTTCCATGGCACGAGCAAGACAGAGCGCACCAGGAACCTGGAGAAGATCCAGAGGAAGAACGGCATTGTCATCACAAGCTACCAGATGCTCATTAACAACTGGAAGCAACTTGCCAGCTGCCACGGGCAGGACTTTATCTGGGACTACATCATCCTTGACGAAGCACACAAAATCAAGTGCCCGTCTAACAAAACAACAAAGTGTGTGTATGCGATTCCTGCCAAGCATCGTCTCCTCCTCACAGGCACACCGCTGCAGAACAACCTGCAGGAAATGTGGTCTCTGTTTGACTTTGCATGCCAGGGTTCTCTTTTAGGAACAGCCAAAACGTTTAGAATGGAGTATGAGAATCCTATTACTAGGGCCAGGGAGAAGGATGCAACTGTAGGCGAGAAAGCACTGGGACTTAAGATATCTGAGAACCTAATGACAATTATAAAGCCATATTTCCTCAGAAGGACTAAAGATGATATAAAAAAAATTCACGCTGAGAAATCAGACACTCCTCTTCCTGAGGATCCACATGAGCCTAGTGCTCCTGTCATGCCATCTCTTACTAGGAAAAATGACTTTGTTGTGTGGGTGTACTTGGCACCAGTGCAGGAAAAAATCTACAGGAACTTTCTCTGTCTAGATCATGTGAAAGAATTGCTGACAACAACCCGATCACCTTTGGCTGAGCTGACTGTCTTGAAGAAGCTGTGTGACCACCCCAGGCTTCTGTCTGCGAGAGCATGTACCCAGCTGGACTTAGATGGACAGGAGTACTTGGAGCAGGATCACAGGAGTGAAGCAGCTGTGCTTTCAGGTGCCAACAAAATAGATCATCTGTCTGATGAGACCCTGATCCAGGAGTCTGGGAAAATGCTATTTCTTTTAGGACTCTTAGAGAGACTGCGGGAGGAGGGGCACCGAACACTGGTGTTCTCACAGTCAAGGAAAATGCTGGATATCATTGAGCGAGTTTTGTCTAGCAGACGATTTAAGATCATGCGTATTGATGGAACAGTGACCCACCTGACGGAACGGGAGAAGCGCATCAGTGCCTTCCAGAGTAACAAAGACTACTCTGTGTTTCTGCTGACCACACAGGTTGGTGGCGTCGGTATAACCTTAACAGCAGCCAACCGAGTGGTGATCTTTGATCCCAGCTGGAATCCAGCTACAGATGCTCAGGCTGTAGATAGAGCTTATAGGATTGGGCAGAAAGAGAATGTGGTGATTTACAGGCTGATTACCTGTGGTACAGTGGAAGAGAAAATATATAGGCGGCAAGTATTTAAGGATTCATTAATAAGACAGACTACCGGTGACAAAAAGAACCCATTTAGGTATTTCTCCAAACAGGAACTAAGGGAGCTTTTCACATTAGAAGATACACGAACATCCACAACTCAGATCCAGTTGCAGTCATTGCATGCCACCCAAAGACAGACTGATGTGCAGCTGGATGAGCACATTGCTTATTTGCACTCTCTGGAAATGTTTGGCATATCCGATCATGACTTAATATTTACAAGGGAAGTGACCCACGAGGAGCAGGCTGAGAGTGAGGAAGCCCATCAGTACATCCAACAGAGGGTACAGAAGGCCCATGAGCTGGTTCAGTTAGAGTCTCAGCTTAGAGATGTGAGGATGGAAGGGATCCGAAATGCTGCCGAGGAGGCGTGGTCAAGACCACCAGAACTGGCTTCTCAGTCAAAGAAGAGGTCTCCTGGGTTGAACAATATCAATAACTTTGTTTCACCACCAGCAGCTGATAAAGGTGAAAATGACAAAGTTATTGATCTTACAGAGGACATGGAAGACCAGGTTCTTGATGTCAGCTCTAAGATGACAAATCTGACTATTGAGTTAGGTGAAGAGAAACTGGCACAAGAGACATCTGGTATGGATTTAGAGCTGCTTACTAGCAGCAAGAAAGTGGAACAGCCCTATATACAAGAATCTGAACAAAATCTGGACTTGAACATTATACCACTATCACCTGGACTCGGTCCACTTGATAAAGAAACTCAAATTCTTAAACAGAAACGATGTTCTCTTTATCACGTAAATTCAGATAGCCTGACTGAGGCTGGGAATGGCCTGTCTGAGCCTTCTCAGCATTCTTCTAACCAGTCTGTTATGGCTGATAATCCCAAAAGGTTACAAGATACAGAAATGGCAGATCAGGTACTTGACTCATTTGCTGTCTCAGAGACAGAGAAGAATGATGTTTCTGAGCTAGCTTTGTCTGCCTCACCACCAGATTTATCAAATGTTTTACCAGAAGTCCATGCTGAGGCCCAGAAGTACCACGTGCTGGAAACCAGTTCAGAGAACATGTCTGTGCCTTCTCTCCAAGATCAAGTTGACTTCAATCTGGTCCTGGAAGAGTCTGAAGGTGGACTGCAGGATGCCTCAAATGGGGAGAGATCAATGGAGCACCCAGATGAGGACTTCCAGCTAAAAGCAGAAAGTCTGTGTAAACCACCATCAAAAACTTGCTTAAGTGAGAATGGCAACTCTGGAAACTCCTGCCACACAGCTGAAGAAGATTCAAATAATTCTTTGCAAGGGACTGAAGCATCAGAGGAAGGCAGTGCTGTCCTCATTTCAGGTAGAAAGAAGCACAGGAGAAGAATTGTTTCAGATAGCGAGGATGAGGACCATTCTGTTATAAACCTGGAGAAAGAGCAGTTTGATAAAAAGCCCTCTCCCCTGAACAGCCCCCTGCATCAATTTATAGAAGGAATTAGTGCATCTACTCCGAAGAATGACAGAAGTATAGCAAAAGCCATCTTTTCTCCCAAATTAACTAACAGCAGTAACAGGTCTACAGCTTCCAGGAGATCTCTCATCAACAAGGTGGTGGATGAGGTTGAGGATATTGGTGAAATCATGGGAACCACAGGTGAAGAAGAAAACAGCGATGAGGAGCAAGAAGGCTTTGCAGAAGAGGAAGCAGAAGAGTGTAGTGGGGAGTCTGCTGAGCCTGAAGAAGAACCTGCTGGAGAAACACTTAATTCAACTGGAGAGTCATTCCATACAGAGGGTACGCAGTCTGAAGGAGATGAGACCGAGTCATCTCAGGAGGAATCCACCGGTGATGCAGAGCTTCAGTCAGACGAGCAGCTGGAGTACTGCACCCAGGAAAGCGTCTCTACTGGTCAGAGTTTCTCTCCCCCCTCAGGGAATTACAGTACCTTGGTGGACAGAGGGAAGAATCTGAAGGACAGTGGAAAACTACAAGAGGCACTGAACTGTTTCCTGCAAGCTCTTGACATAAAAAGTGGAGACCCTGAAATTATGCTTATGACTCTAAACCTGTATAGACAGCTAGCCCAGAAATGAAACGTAAACCTTTGAACAGTCTTATAAAATATGTGTACCTTTGTTAAGTAGTTTAACTTTTTTCACAAGATATTTGTCTGAACGACAGTGATTTTTTTTTTAACTTAAGACTGATGGCTGCAGTTTATATTTCTTTCATGTTATGAAACTTTCAGTCATGCTTAGTGAGCAAATCCAGCAACTCCTCCTGTCGTGTACGAAACTATCATGTTTTAGGTGCTGGGAAAGGGGTTTCACTGTGGACTCAGTTCACTAAGATGAAAGAAATTCATGCTCCTATTCACTTAATTAAAATACATATCTTTATACGCAAATGCGGCTCTGGATTTGTTTCCAGCCTTCAGTTTCTCTTCTGGCAGGAGAGAATCTCACAAAGCTGAAGGTGTGGTTCCACAGAAGCTTACTGCAGTCTAAATTCCAACTGCTGCAGTCCCTCCCCTTTTCAATGTAAATAAAGTCCATTTTGCCTACCTGAACCATGCCCTGCTATTTGAGGGCATCAAGTGCTTGGTGTAAAGCAGAGAACAGAACTGCCACAACTGGATTTAAGCTGGTCTGAGAATGCACATCCTGAGGTGGGGGGAGATGGCGTGCTGACCTCCATTACTTGGAAGATTTATAGCAGCAAACATCTGCCTGGTGTCAGGTCTAGCACCAAAACACAGCACCACAGAAAACCTGTGCTCCAACTCCTGCCATCCTGCTATTGCTGTAGAAGGGTTATGTAGCTGGGAGACTGCAGGAGGACTGGAAATAGCTATTAGACCTTGACTGCTGCAAGGTTCTGAACATTCTGAACCTTTGAGTATTCTGGAGGAGTCAAGGGCTTCAGAGGTGGCTCTGGTCTGACCTTGAAGTCTCCCTCTCATCTTTCCCTCTGAGCAGTACCAAAGTACCTGCTCTTGCACAAAGGCAGCAGAAAAACACAACAGCTTTAAAGTTTTGGGCTGCTTTTCCTCTGGTGAGGTGGTCCTCTCACTCTCTTCCCACATTTGACTGAGATGGGGATTTTTTTTTTTTTAATGAGGTATTATCAGCACTACGAATCTGAAATGAGTTCCTAGTGCAGTTCAAGTTTGAAGTTACAAGCACCTCACCCTGGCTTTCAGCAATGCCTTGCTCATCTGACTTCCCCCTCTGCCACCACAAGGAGTTAAATTTGGCCTGGGTATGGGAATTTGATTTCTTTGTACTAGATGACATGCTAAATGCAAACAGGGGTCCTGTTGGTACAGGAGATGTACCAATGTGCTTTTGCTAATGGGTGTAGAACAAAGCCCTGGTAGCCTGGAAACAAGTAGTTTATTAATAAAGTATCACTTAAATGGGGTTGCATCTGCTTTCATGCTGTAAAAAGGCCTGTCTGCCTTATGTAACAAAATATTAATGAGCTAAAGCTTTGCAAGTGCTGGTTGGCTTGTACAAACCTTCTGTTCTCTCAACAAAATGAAACAAATATTCCCAAAAGCAGAGCAGGAGAAAAACCTGACCTGATTTCAGCCTCACCTCTTCATTGTGTCTGATGGTGGGAAGACCTTTCATTCTATTCAATGTTTTGTCCTCATCCCTAAGCCCTCAGACACACCAGCATGCTCACAGCAGCAAAGACAGCACCAGTTTGTCTTTCAGCAGACAGGAGATGAGTGCAGTGGGACATTTATTACTGAGATGCCAGAGGTGGGGATATACAGGGCCATCTCATTCATATCAGTCACACTGTCATTTATCCAGTTTCACCACAAGGACAAGGTGCACCTTACTAAGTTTTAGGTACATACTTCATGCCTAGCAGTAAGTGAACTGAGGGAGTAGCAGGCATTTAGCGGCCTTCCTCTAGCTTTTTCTTCTGTCATTCAAGCCTAAGTTACACAACTTCTTCCTTGAAGCTTTGAGCGGATAAGGCACAGATGATTTTGTATTTGGGGTGGCTATTCTTACACATTCCCCCTTCCTGATACTGCTTTTTGCCTCCAGCCTTGGTAAAGGCTGCTGACTGAAAGAACAAGGAGCCTGCCCACAGCAGCAACCCTGAGCCCTAGCTGTAGCATTAGCTGGCCTCTAACAGCGGGAGGCTCTTCCTATGTTAAGTCTGAGCTCTGGAGCTGAACCTGTAGAATCTGAGCTGCCTGCATTCTTGCTGGTGAGGATAAAAGCAAATGCTCTTGAGAACCCCTTACCCTTTCCAAGTTGACTATTTCTGCAGCCTGAGTTTTCACAGCTGTACATTATCATCTCTGTAGCAGGAAAAGCAAGGGGCTGGCCTACAAGCTGATGCAGATTTCAACAGCTAAACACAACCTTTACTTTACCTTTTTCAGGGAACGCTTTACTTTCCTGTGCAGCACCCCGTCCTCTGCTGGCTGCGATTTGCACATCCTGCAGGGATGGCCAGCTGTCTCCAAGCTCCCTGCTGCCTACGACCAATGTGCTCCTAGGTCCACGTGCCTGGGAAACACTCAGAATTCAAACAGTCACTAGTTCAATGGTCATTCGTATTTTATTTTCTGCCTTCCACCATAATAATATGGTACCCAAACTTAGTTTTGACGGGTGGGTCCGTATACACCGGCTTGTCCACGCTGCTCACCGGCAGGGCAAACGCCGCATCCTGGAAAGGCCCCACCATGGAGCCTCTGGTCATCCAGCCCAAGTCTCCCTGCGGGAAGGAACGGCCAGGGTTAAGTCCAGAGCCCTCAGCGCCGCAGGGCAGCGCTCAGCCGGGAGCAGCCTTACCCCCTGCCTGGCCTTGTCCTCGCTGTACTGCGAGGCCACCTCGCTGAAGCGCAGCCCGGCCTTCAGCTTCTCCATGGCTTCCATGGCTCTGCCGTGCTTCTCGCACAAGATGTGCCGGACCTGGGGGGCAGCAGCGGGCCGTGACGGGCCGCGGGGGCCGCCGGCGGCCCCGGGAGCAAGGAGGGGGAACGGGAACCCACCTTCACGGCGCTGCCGCCGCCCTTCGGGCCCTGCGCCTTGGCCTCGCCGCTCTCACCGCCTGCAAACAGCGCCATGAAACCGCGCCGGGGCTCCGAGCGCCGGCAGCGACACCCGGGCTGCTCTGCAGGCCTCCCTTCCCCGGCCCCGCTCACCCTTGCCCGCCTTGCCGCCGCCTTTCCCCTTCGGAGCCATGGCCGCCGCGCTCAGCCTCCACCAGCACGGCACGCCTCGCACCGCGTCCCGCCCCGGAGCCTTGGGCCCGCCTCTTGCGTCGGGTCCTGGGCCTGCCCCCCTTCCCTAGGCCTGCCCATAGTCCCCAGGCCTGCCCCCCTTAGGCCTGCCCAGTTCCCTAGGCCTGCCCCCAGCCCTTAGGCCTGCCCCCTCCCAGCCCCCAGGCCTGCCCCAGTTCCCTAGGCCTGCCCTCAATCCTTAGGCCTCCCCCCTAGGCCTGCCCCCCCAGCCCCCAGGCCTGCCCCATTCCCTAGGCCGGCTCGTGGTGCCCTGGTGTCTGCTGCCCTCTCCTCGTTTCCACCTCCCCTGGTGCCGCAGGGTTCGAATGAACCACGGAGATATCTTAGAGTTGGTTTCTGTTTTGTTTTGTTTTGCTTTGCTTTGTTTCCCTCCTTTTATTTTATTTTATTTTTAATTCCTTCTTTTCTTTTCCCGAGTTTCTCAGCCTAGATCCTAATTCAACGCTGAAATCTGCCATCCTGTGAGAGGGAAGGGAGCAGATGCAAGTAGCAGGATGGGTTCAAAGCAAACAACTGAGGACAGCAGAGCCTCTCTGAGCTCAGCTCCAGCACAGGGCACACCCACAGAGGTGCTGCTCCAGGAGAGGGCACAGGGCCCCCAAACCAAACCTGGCCTCAGGGGAAGTGCCCCCGCTGCTGCTCAGCCCTGTCCCCTTTGCTGTGCCCCAATTCAGGGAGTCTGGGGTACATGGGAGCTTGCAGATAGGGGAAGAAATAAAGCACAAACTTTCCTAACTGTCTGTTTCTCTGCTAGTTGCTGTCCGGCCTTTTCTTGCTCTGAGGAAGAATAGAGATGGTGTTTCTGCTCAGCCCCCACCCCCTGGCTGTCCCTGCCCCGCTGCTCCTCACTGTGGCTTTTGCTGCAGTCCCAGCACACAGTCTATGGGTGCCAGGGAGATGGTGGCAATGCCAGCAGCATGAGGACAGCAGTGGGGTGCAGCCTCAGGCACAGAAACTGGGAAACTGCAGGAGTCCTGTGGGTGAGGGTCGAAGCACAGCCCTGCATCCCAACAGCTGGCTGGGTTTGGCCAGCAGCTGTAGGAACTCCAGCAATGGGAGCTGTAGATGTCTGCAGGAGGCACAAGACTACCCCGCTTCTGCAGGGTGCTTCAGTCTGATGGCAGAGGTGGGGAGGGAAAGTCTGTGTTTGCACTAAGGGCTGAAGAGCTCTCTGGAATGCAGCCTTGTCAGGGGCTTTTGAGGGGCCTGAGGTCACTGCACAGGCTGCAGACAGCAGGCGCCTGCTCCCGTGTAGCAGGGAGGTTGCTTTGGACGATGAGCAGGAATGGTCTTTGGCTCTTCCAAAGCAACCTCCTGTCCAACTGACCTCCAAAGTAAATCTCCAGGTTTCCAGCTGAACTCAAAACCTGGGACTTTTGCCTGGGAAACTGATGGCACAACGTCAAACGAAAGAGAATAAAACATCATCACCATTGTGCATTAGAAAAAGCCGTTTAAAGTACCACATGCCGAGTGCCCAAACAGTTTCAAGCTAGCTTCGCTGCGAGTGCTGGAAGGTGCCCAGACCTGCAGTCCTGCTGAGTTCCCAAGCAGCAGGAGCTGCTGTCCCAGCGGCACAGGAGGTGCCAGGTCCCAGTCCCCACTATAGTGCTGCATGTCTGCCTCTCCCCTCCTGCCAGCAGCGCAGCAGGGACATGGGGGCCTCAGGTCCCAACGCTGCTTCTCTGCCGGCAGCTCTCCCACTGGAGAGGAACCAAGGAGGATTCGCCAAGGAAGAAATGAAAGCACGAAAGAAGCCCCAGTGGGGCAGCTGGGACATCCCTTCTGCAGTGACCTGAGTGCCTAAAGCTACTGCCCGCAGCACAGCTCCATCTGCACCAACCCAAGCCCTTTGTGGCCAGCAGGCTCTGTGCAGGTTTAGGGCTGGCTGTTTGCACCATCTAGCTCAGGGGCAAACTCCATCATGACCCTCCGAGCCAGTGGGTTTGTGGTCTTGAGCAGTTCAGCTGCAGACGGCCGGGAACCGCTGCTGGTTTTACTGCTCTTCTTCTGGAGCAGAGCCTTAAAATCTTCGTTCCTGCTGGAGGACTTCCCAGTGCTTACTGCTGCTGCAGGGGACTCGCTGGTTGGTGAGCCTGACGTCTTCACAGGAGAGTGGGAATTGGGCCGGCTGCTAAAGTTGTCGCCAGGCTCCTTCCGCCCCAGAACCTTCCTCTTGGACCTAAACACCAAAGAGATGTGTGGTGGGAGCAGTCCCAGGCAGGAGCTGTCACTGCTTTGGACGGGGTGATTTCCTACAGCAATGGGAAGGGCAGGGCCTATGGGACAAAGGACAGTGCCTAAGGGGCAAACGGCAGTGCCTAAGGGGAGAGGAGCACAGCACCCACCCAGTTCTGCTGGGGCAGGATGGAGGTGCTCAAAGCCAGGCTGGACAAGGCTTGGAACAACCTGACCCAGTGGGAGGTGTCCTTGCCCATAGCAGGGTGTTAGACTGGAGGATCTTTAAAACCCCTTCCAACCAAATGATGCTGTGATTCTGAGTTTAGCGTATGTGTGAGCCATCCACGGCTTCTCTGGGCAATCTGTTCCAGTGCCTCACCACCCTCACTGTAAAAAATTCCTTCCTGACATCCTCAGGAGTGCATAAGGCAGCAAAAACCCCTCCGAGGGTGGGCTCGAGGGGCTGTGCCCACCACAGTGCTCTTTCTACCTGTGAATGACGGTGAAGAGATCCTCTGTGGTGCGGGATGCCATGAAGACATCGTCGTCTTCCTCAGCGATGGAGTCGGCCGTCTTGTCACTGGCAAAGCTCTTCTCCTCTGTGCCAGCCTCAGACGAGCTGCCTGCTTGCAGGGAGGAGAAGACAGCCATGATATACATGGGATGATGGAGAGGGATCCCCCGGCCCCCTTCTCCACACGGAGCAGCAGGCACACCCTCACCTTGCTCTGAGGGCGTCTCGCCAGCTTGCGCCGTGCCTGGGACCTCAGTGGGTGTTGGGCCATCAGTGTCAGGTTGGCAGCAGCTGGGCTCTGCATCCAGCGTGATGATGGGGCTGGGGGTGGGCGCCGGGTCCCCCACACCTCCCGCCTGCTGCACCGGGATTGGGGCGAGTGGCAGGTAGAGCACGCTGGGCTTCTTGGGCACCGGCGGCGGCACCTTGGCCTTCCTGCGCTCTGCCTCTGGCCGCGGCTTGTCCTCCAGGCTGCCCTGAGAGAGCCGCCGAGGCTGCCCCGGGCCCCTCCATGGATCCCCTTTCCGCAGCACCAAGCTGTCCTTAGTGGAGATGCTCGGCGGGGATGTGGGGGACAGGGGACCCTCCTCCCGCAGAACCACGGGCTTGGGCAGGATGCACGGGGGCCGCTTGGCCAACGGTGGCTTTTCCGCTACCGGTGGCTTCACTTTCCTCTCCGGCCCCATGCAGGGGATACGTGGCAGTTCCTCGGCATGCTCTGGGCCGTCAGTGTTGTCCTCTGGCTCGGAGCGGCTGATGGAGCGCAGACGGACAGAGCGCAGGTCGGACTGGGTGACCACAGGCATGATGGGCTGGATGGGACTGGTCTTCTGGACCAGCTTGGTGCCGAAGGTGGAGTCGGAGTGGTGCCGGCTGACCTTCGTCTTCCCTTTTAGGGAGATCTTCAGCCCTGAGAGGTCAAGGTGGGCGGGTGGTGTGAGCGGCAGCTCAAAGGACAGCCTAGATTTGGGGCTCCGCTCCATGGGAGATGTGGGGGGCAGCGAGGATTTCCTCTCGGGAACCAGCGGCCTCACTCGCACCTGGTGTGGTGAGTGCCCAAGGATGGCTGAGGTGGGGACGGTGGGTGTGGGGGTCTCTGACTGGCTGGAGTACCCGCTGGATGGGGACATCAGCCCTGTGGGCCTGCCCGGGGAGGAGGTTTTGAGGTCAGCTTCTGCTGAGAGCTGGGAGGGTGTTGTGGCCCTGGAGACAGAGGGGGACATGAGGGACTCGGAGCTGCCCTGTGCCTTCACACACTCAACGGCTGTAGTCCCTGTGGCTGTGCTGGAGCCGGAGAGGGACCGGTAGGGCTCACCATTCTTCCAGTCTGCCAGGTACCACTGGTGAGGGGCAGCCGGGCTGTCAGGCTCTCTGCCCTGGGGGTCTGCATGCACCACCCGATGCCCAGCGGGTTCCAGCGGGATGCACAGGCTCTTGGGTCTCTGATCATGGGGCAACCCCAGGGCAGCCAGGCTGTCCTGCCCATCCTTGATCAGTGAGACACTGCGGGTGGGCGGTGAGGGCTTCTTCTTGGCTTTCTTGAGGGAGATGCTCTTGGAGCGCCGCCGCCGCTGCCCGTCCGGCTCCAGCCCCAGCGAGATGTTATCAGTGCTGGTGCTGCCCTCGGAGCCGGCACTGGGGTAGCCCAGGGCACAGTTGGTGCTGCCCCGCCGGGCTTCGGCGTAAGCAATGTCCACAGAGCAGAGGGACCCCGAGTCGGTGGGCACCGACAGCGAGCGCTCGCGGAAGCGGCACCCTGCCCGCTCCACCCCCAGGCGCGATGGCTCTGGTGCCGGCTCCGGCTCTTTGTTTGTGGGTGAAAAGTTCACCCTGGCTTCTTGGCCATCACATCTCCGGATGCCTCCAGTGCCAGGAGGAGACTCGGGCGTTGTGGCGGAGAAGGAGCTGGGCCCAGTGCTCCCCGCATGCTCCTCCTGGGTGATGAAGAAGGAGGCGGCCCGCTCGGTGCCGGTGGGTGAGCCCATGGCGGAGCTGCCTGGTGAGACCTCCTGGCCGGCAGCAGGGCTGGGGGGGGTGGTGTATCCGAAAGAGTTGGCACTCCAGGGTGGGGGAAAAGAGGAGCCCTGTGGTCCGTTGCAGGTGCTGGGGGTGGCCGCGTTGTCCATGGGGGATGGTGGTGGGCAGCAGCGTGCCTGCAGTGTGCCCCCGAGGTCACTGAAGGTCTTCCTCAGCGGGGCAGAGAGCGGCTGGTGGGGGCTGGTCTGCTGGGAGGGCTTCCTCCCACCCGTTGTCTCAAAGCTGCAGGACAGGGACTCGGCGATGGGTGGGTGTGTGGTGTGCGCAGGGCCGTTGGTGCTGCCTGTGGGGACAAATGTGGGGTGAGCGTGGGCTGGCATTGCCCTGGGCATCGCAGCCACCATCCTTCCCTATTGAATGTAGGACTGTTCCCACCCCATGGCCCAGCTTTGGGCTGCATTCTTGCCTGCATATGCAGTGTGCCCAGTTGCCTGCAAGAGAAGGGTTGACCCCAGTTGTTCCCCTCTACTGGGTGGGCAGCAGCCAGTTGGGGACAGTCCCAGCCTGGTTAGCACCTGTTCTGGGATTTGAGATGTGCCATGAAGTGTGTGGACAATTTAATCAGGATGGAGGTCTCCATGCAAGAGGCAGTACCTCCATAGGGACTAAAGTGCTGCCCCAGAGCTGTTCTGTGGTGGGGCAGAATCACCCCCTGGGCCAGGAGGGATGAGATGGCTCACAGCCCCTCCTCATCTCTGAGCAGTCCAGTGGGAATGGTCCCTGGGGTCCCACACACAGACAGGGACTCAAGGCTGTGATCAGCTGAACTCTGAGTTACTCCACAGGAGGAGTCTCACTGGGGTCCTGTCCCCAGTGGCTGGCCACTGTCACAGGGAAAAGCCTTCCTCCTATGCAGTAAGAACTTCTCTTGATGCTGTGGTTTCTCTACCTCCAGTCCCCACATATTTATGAAAAACCTTTCCTGTGGTCAGCACTGTGATGCCCAAGAGCTGGGATGGCTGCTGCACTGATAGGATCAAGCACTGCTTCATGTCCACGCCAGGGATGCTCTAAGCACCCTCACCATGCCAGCACCCTCATCACAGTGGCGTGGGGTCTGCCTACTGCCCCTGAGGGAGGGCATAGGGCCAGGTTGAATCTCAGCATCCTTCACTCCTTGTAAGCACCCTGACTTGGGATGTGGGGATGTCCCCCAACACATGCCAGCTCCAGTGCCAGGCCAAGTGTCACCAGCATGCCCAGGACCCCAAGAGTGCCCAAGATTCTGCTTGGTGGCCTTCACATCCCCACGGCTGGGGTGTCCCAGCCCCCCGGGGTGGCTGCGCGGTTCTTGCTGTCACCTTGGTCTCGCAGGGACATGTTAGGGAATCCGATAATGGTCCGTCTACGCCGCAGGGTGGACTTGGGGTTCATCGCGGTCTCTGTGTTAAACAGGGAGTGACGAGCACTCGCGTGCCTAGCAAAGTGCTGCCCTGTAGCCAAAACAAACACGCCGTACCGTATTGCTGCGGCCAGGAGGACACGGCCACCTGCGGCGCCACGGCTGTCCCCTGGCTTGCTGCAGCAAGGGTGGGTGGTGGGGGATGGAGGACGTGGTGAGCCATGTGCTGTGAGATGTGGTGGGTGGTGCTGGCTGCGGGAACGCGGAGCTGCTGCTGCGATGGAGGTGGGATGCATGAAATGATGAGAGGTAGTGGCCTTAAGCAGTGCCAGGGGAGGGTCAGGTTGGGTATCAGTAGAAATTTCTGCTCTGGAAAAGTGATAATGCACTGGCACAGGCTGCCCGGGGAGGTAGGGGAGGGGCACTGCTCTTAGAGGCATTTGAGAACTGTGGGGATGCGGCACTGAGGGACACCATCAGTGGCTGAATGTGTTCATGGGGTGTCTGGGAGCTGCAGCCCTGCGAGAACAGACGGATGGATGGATGGACAGACGGAGCACGGTGAGAGCCAAGGTGACAACAGAACCGGCTGGCAGGGCAGCACGGCACAAACAAGAGACCGGCTGGTGGCATGGATCGGACACACGGAGCTGCAGATGGCAGGAGAGATGGCAGGGAATGACGCACACGAGCATGCCGCTGCTGTCCCCTGCTGTCCCCGCGTGGCCGGCGGGGACAGGGGCTCTCAGCCCCCCTCCCACCACCCAGCATCCTGTTGGGAGCATCCTTCCCAGGTGCCAACTCAGCTCCCAGCCACCATGCGTGGGTGATGCCTTACCCGAGACATTGATGGGTACCACGTTGGTCTGCACAGAGCAGGACTGGTGCCACTGCTTTTCCTCCACGGTGGGCAGCGGGAAGGCCCTGGGCCAGGCTGTCTGCTTGTCAGGGGTGGTGGGGAGGCTCAGGGAGGTGTCGGCTGGTCTCACGCCCAGCGTGCTGGCGCTGCTGCTCTCCTCCTCATCGGCTCGCCGGCTCGGGGGCTGCGGGGAAAAGCATGAATCACCCCGGTGGGACAGAAAGGGCCACCCCCCATCTTGCTGCGTGATGCTGTGCCAGTGTATCATCCCCAGCTGATGTCCTGCCACCCCACAGAGAGCTCAGGCACAAAGGTGCATCCCCACCGCGGCCCTGGGACTCACCATAAGCACGAACTCGAGGCGCTTGGAGGGCAAGGGCCGGGGTGAGGGCTCCGTAGGGGTGCTGGGAGGTGGGTGGCCGGCGGCACGGAAGGTCTGCCCAGTCACTCTGCTCTCAGCATACTGCTCCTCATATTCCTCTGCAAGGGAAAGAGCCAGTAGGACCCTGCTCCAGCCACCAATGTCTGTCCCTGGGCTGTGTCTGCCTGTCCTGCTCGAGATGCAGGAAGGGGAGTGCAGAGCCCTGCAGCGGGGCCAGGGCTGGGAAAGCTGCAGCTCCCAGGGGGCCGGGAGCCTGGCTGGGGATGGCCAGCGCTCCCCATCTCCCGTCCTGTGATTGTTGAGCTAATTAGCGCTGGTCGTTACAGCCCAGTGCGGAAACCAGCTCTACTCGGGCTGCCGTAATGAGATTACGAGCTGGGGGAAGGCCAGGCTGCTGATCTAATCGATGCCTGTAAAGCATCTGATCTGAGGCCGCGTGACGTCGCGATGGAGAAATTGGGAGGAAACAAGATCAGCCGCCGCGCTGATTCCATTACCCGGCCCCACGCTCCTCGTGGGCAGCCCCAGGCACAGCTCTGGGCCACGGCAGCTCTGTTGGGTGCAGGGGTTTGGGGGCAGAGCAGAGGATGGGCTGCTGGAGGCTGGGACCTCACAGCTCTGCAAGGTGCATGATGCCCTCGGTGCAGCAGACCCGGAGCCGTACCCAGCAATGCCCCAGTACCTTGCAGCAGGCTCTGCAGGTTGAGCTGAGCCTCCTGGTGCAGCTGCTCCATGCCGGGCGGGCGGCCGGCAGCCAGGAAGACGTTCACTGGCTGCTGCCATGACAGCTTGGTGGGGGCAGCTTTCTTGCTCTCCAAGTCCAGGTTAGAGGTGGCTGTGAGCAGAACAAGAGGGAAGTGAGGGACTGCGCCTCCTGCGAGTGCTGCTGAGGGTTTGGGGCTGGTGCTGACGCAGCACAGCTGCACCCATCCCATCCATGAGTCCCTCCAGCAACACAGGGATGGGGATGTGGCTGTGTCATACAAGAGCAGAGGCTGTCGCTGCTGCAGGAGCTGGACACGCTTCCGTGGGTGGCCAGAGCCAGGCAAGGAGCAGAGAGAAATTGAGGAAGGAAGAAATCAACCCACCGCCCTGGGTGATTGCACAGCTGCTGTCGGGTGCAGGAAGGGCAATGGTGAAGCAACCTCCTTGCTGCAGGAGAGCAGAAACCACAGCCTGAAGGGAGGGTGCAAGGGGACATGGCACCATCTGTCACACTTCATCCACCAGCATCACCCGAGAGTAACTCACATTTGGCAGGAAAGGGTGGGAAGAGGTTGCGGGCTGTAGGGTGGCCCCGGGGTGCAGGCAGTGCACACCCAGCCCCGCTTCCTGCGTGGCAAACGCTTCCCCTCATCCCTGCGCTGTGGGTGCTGTCCCCAGCGAGAGCCTCAGCACCCTCAACCCCACCCCAGCATGCAGAGCAAGCAGCTCTGCGGCTTTGCTGAAGGATGACTGCACCACGGCAGCCCCGGTGCCCAGCACCTCTTTGCTGGGTTCCCTCTTCTGCTCCATTTGAGCCCTCTGCAGCCACCAGGGCCGCCACCATCCCAGCCTGCGTGCCCCCAGCATCACCCCTGCTCCTTCTGTACCCACAGCCCCCTGCACAACGCCCAGCATCCGAAAGCAGCGTGCCTGCTCCCTAGCCTAGTTACTTTTATAATTTGTGTTACCATAACGACATGCCTTAACACAAGCCTTTTTTTTTTTCCTCCTTTCCTTTAAATAATTTGACTTGTTTCCATATCAACCAAGAGGTGTCGGGGTGTGCGCATGGAAATCATGCTGAGCTTTGCCCAGCTGCAGGACCCCATCCCAAAAGGGGCACACGGGGCAGCACCGTGCCCAGAGCAGCCATCGGCCAGGGATGGCATTTCTCTGCCCCAGGTGAGCACAGCCCCCTGTTTTTCAGCAGGAACATGCTTGTTCCTCTCATTGCCCCCCAGACGATGTCCAAAGAGGACAGGTGTTGGCACAAAGAGAGCATGCTGTGCACAGAGCAAGCTCAGGGTATCACCCCCCTGGCAGACCGCACAGCACCCAACAGGGACTCGGGGATCCCCATATAGCACAGCCCTCCTACTCACACCCTCCTTCACCACATCCTGCCCTGAGCAGAGCTCCTTACCTCCGCCCTGGACTCCTCGGCACCCCTGAGGGCCAACTGTGCCAGCTGGAGCCCAGTGGGCAAACGGCAGCACTGAAATCTGGAACCACCCTTGAGCAAAGCGGAAGCGCAGCAGGGCAGTGTGTGTGTGTGTGGGGGGGGGCACAGCCATCCCCAGGCTGTGACACCGTGACACCCCACCCGCACGAGGAGCACCCAGGCACTGTGTGTGCACAGCTCAGGTTGCATGCAGGAGCGAACGTAATGCCGTGGTACTTTGGGTGGTGGTCCTCAGGACTGGGTGCTCAGAGTGCTGGGCATCATGCCGTGGCTCTGCCGTGTGGAACAAGGAGCCAGCAGCACCGCCCTCTGGACTCCACCATGGGTCCCTGATGTATGCCTCGCTGCTGGGGGAAACCGAGGGATGGTCACCCAGAGGAGGCACGATGTCTCCCAGGGTTCTGTCCCACCTGGACACAGCTCTGCCCCACACCTCAGGACCAGGGTAGCATCTATGCGCATGGCCATGCAGCAGCATCACGACACTGGGGACAGTTTGCAGAGAGCACGAGTAAGTGTTCAGGCTCGGGATGATGTGGCGATGGTGGTGTGAGGTGCGGGGCTGTAGCCACGGGGAGTTTGCTCCCACCTTGGGACAAGCATCGAGCACAAACACAACTTTGCTCTTCCCCAGCACCACCCAATGTGGGGCACAATGCACACACCCGCCCTCAGCATCTCCAAGCCACCCCGCTCCACGCCAGCAGTTGCATTTACCTACTGCCCAGGCGCCCCGAATCCACAGGGAGATGTTTGACAGAGCCATCGAGAGCCGCTTCGATTCAGGGCGAAGCTGTGGTGAGATGATGCCGCCAAACTTCCCCTTCTCAAGCACTCCTGAAGCAAGCAGGGAGCGCCGGCACTGCAGAGGTACCCCCGGAGTGATGGAACAGCAGCAGCAGAGGCAGCGTTAGCTGAGCGGCCATGGCAACAGGCACTGGCACAGCAGCATCCAGCCCCGGTGCACCGGGCTGCAAACCTCGAAGCTCAGAGCAATCCCAGCAGTGACCCAAACTCTGCTGTGCTGCAGTGCCGGCAATGCTCTGCAATGCTTTGATGAGAGCCCCAACGCGGCGCGACGCGTGGCGCAATGACATTCCCTATGGGCCGGAGCCAGAGTGCACGCTGCTCCTCAACGAGTGGAGAGGAAGAGAAAATAGCGAGCGCTGGGAGCTGGCAGCCACCATACAAAGTGCCTCCTGTCCCACCTCACCCCATGCTGGATTTGGAACCGATGGGCCAGCAGCCCTGCAGAGACACAGCAGCACTATGCACGGACACCGTACGGCGTTCCCATAGAGCAGTGCCCCACTGAACACCCGTGTGCCCC
Organism: Perdix hodgsoniae; assembly: GCA_035772895.1. Classification (NCBI taxonomy): domain Eukaryota; kingdom Metazoa; phylum Chordata; class Aves; order Galliformes; family Phasianidae; genus Perdix; species Perdix hodgsoniae. The sequence goes on along the minus strand of JAPSGF010000012.1, from coordinate 600,178 downwards.
ACACCAGGAGTGAGTGCATGGGATGGAGAGTGCCCAGGGGAAGGAGCATCCCCACAGATGTTGTGCCATGGGGTGAGGCCATGGTGGGTGCCCACACTGTGACCCCACACCTGCACCTCCTGCAGGACTGCGATGCACAGCAACAGCAGCAGCCTGCTCCTGCAGATCTGGGCTCTCCTTACCCTCCCTGTTTCACATGTTGTCAGCTGATTTTGCACTGACAGCAGACAGCAGCGCTGCAGGAGCTGTTGGGGTGGGTGGGTTGGCAGCTGAGGGGGTCACCCAGCGTGCAGGGGAAGGCTGCATTGCGTGAGAGAGCACCAGCGGCAGAGCAGGAAACCACCATCCATCAGTAGGGTTCAGAGTGAACACTGTGCCAAAGCCCCGAGGTGCCATCAGGTAAAACAGACACAAACTCATTTTTCCAGCTGCATCCTTCCTTCACCCCACACCCTGTGTAGGGCTGGAATAGAGGGGTCCCCAAGGGGGATGGGCGGGGGGTCCCTCCTCCCCAGCTCTGTATGTGGGGGCCGCAGGGGTGCCGTGCTGTTTGGGAACAGTCACCACAGCAACCAGCTGCCACTCGTGCAGCGACAGGCGGGCGCAGGGACACGGCAAGCAGGGACACGGGGTGGGAGTCGATGGGGTCTGCCTGCATGGAGGCTGTGGCCCCGTGCTGGGAGCGGGCGCTCGCAGGAAAGCGCCGTTTCCCCCATGCCCTGCTGGATTTGCACTCCCTTCGCAGGGACAATGCGAGGAAGTGGCTGAGAGGGGAACACGGCCAGGCCTCGGGACAAAGGGGCCCGAGAGCTGAAAGCAGCCATGGCAGAACGGCGTGGAGCTCAGCATGGCCCCGGCTTCATTGCATTGAGGATGGCCGGACTGGGCAGGGAGCAGAAAACAGGGCACACGCTGCAGCCACGCTGGGAAAGGGAGGATGGGACCTGCACCGACCCCGTGTCCCAGAGCCCTGCGTCCCCACGCCTGAGCGGCCACCCGATCCCTGCAGCCCTGCGCCTTACCTGCACGCTGCCACGGCGCGAGGAGCCACTCCACCTTGGCCATGGCCGCTCAGCAAAGCACACGGTGGGGAGCGAGCTGCCTCCACCTGCCCCGTCCGCGGCCCAGAGCAAAAGGAAACGGCCAGGAACTGGCTGCTTGAGTCAGCTCCCGCCGCCCACTGTACGGCCCCGTCCTCTCTTCCTTCCCATGGCACCGCTTTCGGAATGCAGTCGGCTTTTTGCACCGGGCGCTGCTGGAGCCCCCTGAGCCACGAGGGACCACTTTCCACGCACCCCAGGGATCTGTGCAGCTCAGCTAGTTGTTCCCAAGGGTGTGAGGCCCATGGGAGCCAGTATGGGAGCAGTAATGGGAACATAGCCCTGAGTGCTGGGCCAGGCAGCCCTGCACCTGGTGCTGCTGCAGACCCCAGAGTTGTAGACCTCAGGGATGGGATGCCCCAAAGGCGGCAGATGCGAGCAGAGCGTATTTCCCCCAGGCACTGGCAGCCCAGGCAGCATTTGCACATGGCCCTGATGGATGGGGACAAGCAGAGCTGCTCCGGCACACAGCCTGTGGGATTTGGCAGCAGATTCCCCTGGCCCTTATCTGGCATGTCAGAATACCTCCTTAGCATCCACCACTGACAGCTTTCTGAAACACAGTGACCTGAGAGCCCCCAGCCCACAGGCAATAGGACAATGGCAACTTGTTGGCCAAGTGGGATCTCCGCTATGGCTTTGCCAACCCTGCCTTCCCAGAAGGACCCCGACACTGCACCTCATAGCACAGCATCCTTCACCCCTCGCATCCAGGCTCTCTTTGCCCCATTTCATTCCACTGCGACGCCCGCTGCAACGGCAGCTGCAAAATGATACAGAGACAGGCTGTACTTCCACCCCCTCTGCCCGCTCATTATTAAGCTGTGACAGTCGCTGGGGCTGTGACAATCACTCCACATTTTCGTGTGGCTCCCAAGCAATCGAATGGGTTCCCCACTGCACCCCCACTGGTCCTGACCCTGCAAGCAATGGATCCTGGACGGCCTCACAGCACTGCCAGCCCTCACGCCCCATGTTTTCAGCATTCCCAGGTGCTGGGATGGGGTGCTGGGAGAGGACGAGCCTCTTGGTGTCTGGAAGGTTGTGGAACTGCCCGGGCCAGCCATGTGGGGACAGAAGGGTGATCAGGCAGGTCCTGCCTGTTGGACCCACCTATTTTGAGGGCAGCTCGGTTGCCCCCACGGTCACCCCAAACACCCTGTGCAGATTTGCTGGGTGTTCTGCCCACCCTGTGGTGCGAGACCCAACCAGACACCCACCACCCTCATGGGCGGTGGGAGAAGGGGGCTGTGCGTACCAGGGGCTGTGCAGGGATAGGCTCCCCACCTAGGCAGGACCCAGCTCTGGGGCCAGCAAGTGCAGGCCTCTGTCACACAGCTGGCTCCTGCAATTTGGGGCTCACTCCTTGCAAGCTGGGGCTCACTCCTTGCAATGTGAGGCTCACTCCTTGCAACCCAGGGCTGGCTCCTTGCATTTCGAGGCTCACTGCCTGCAATTCAGGGCTGACTCCACGCAATTCAGGCTTTGCTCCTTGCAACCCAGCGCTCGTTCCCCGCTCCCATCGCCGTCTCCCCGTTCCCAGGCCACACATCAGCACCTGCTCCACGCCCCGCAGCCCGCTGCCGGCGGACGCGCGGCCCCATCTCTCCCCGTCCGCTGCAGCCTCAGCTGGAGGTGACCTCACCCGCGTCCTCCAAGCGACCCACAGGGATCGACCGCCCGCGGCGAAGCACGAGCCGCCCCCTCCCCGCCTCCGTCCCACCCCGCTCCGGGGGGCGCCGCTCCCGGGGACCCCGTCCCATCCCCCGATACCTGTTGCTGCGCGCATCCTGCCCCGCCGCTGGCTGCGCGGCGCCTTCCGCTGCGCGTTGCCCATCCTCCGGCGCGGCTCGGCCGGCCCCGATGCTCAGAGCCCCGCCGCCCCCGGGCCGCTCCCCGCCGGCTCCATACCTCCCCCGCCGCGCCGCGCCGCCGGGAGCGGGCAGCGGGAGGAGGAGGAGGAGGAGTCGAGTCGAGCCGAGCCGGGCCGAGCCGGGCCGGGCCGCACCGCACCGCGCCACACCGAGCGCCCGCCGCATCCGCACGGCCCGCCCGCCCCCTCGGGGCCCGCCCGCCGCGGGGCTGAATGGGTGGGGGCACCGGGGGGGGGTGGGGTCACCCCGGTGGCGAGGGGTTGGGCGGGGGGAGGGTCGGGAGTCCCCCTGAACCGCAGCGCCGTGTGTCGGGTGGTCGTGGGTGGCAGACCTCGAGGGCAGCCGGAGCCCCCCAGGGTGCAGTGGGAGCTGGGAGGGTGGAGGGGGGGGGATGAGGGGGGATCCTGGGGTGAGGAAAGTCGGTGTGAGCCATGGGGATAGGGTCTGTGGTTCATGGGTGGGGGCTGCGGTGGGAGGAATGGGGAGCATTCCGTGTGCCAGGCTGGGTGTCACTGTCCGCAGCTGGGTGCTGCTGTCCCAGACGATGCAATGGGACCTGGCTGGCACACATCCCTTTGCACCCAGCAGACAGGGGCACCCAGAGGCCCCTGTATCACACCGCTCCATCCCAGGCCGTCCCACTCCGTCCCGGGCCATCAGGGCTGGAGCATCCCTCAGCCACCGAATCTCAGCATCCACGGAGAGACAGAAAGGACCAGAAAGCGACGGGAGGTTGTTATGGCAACAGCCACAAATTGGATCAGTACTCTCGGCGAGGAGCAGCAGCACGAGTGCTGCAAGGAGCAGGTGGGTGTGACAGCTGCGGTGGTGCGGGGGCACAGCTGTGCCACCCCCGGATTGGGGCAGAGAGCCCCCGCCTTGCCCAGGCGAACCAAGGCTCTGCAATGGCTGCAGAAATGCCATCCCCATGTATATTTTCTCCTGCTGCACCCCAGCCAGCAGAACATCGTGTTCTTGTAGTCCCCATCCCGTGCAGGGATCCCTATATGCTGCACCTCTGCTTCCAAAGCAGCCCTCCCCTCCTCCTTCCCCCCCAGCTGGAGGAGAAAGCTGCTCCTTTGAAGCGGCCATCCACACCAAGTGGCCCAGCCGATGATTTTCTGGCCAAGAAACAGCGTTAACAATAAATAAATAAATAAATAATAATAATAACGAGAGGCTGGGATGAGCTCATTGGAGAACAATGGCTCAGGGCCCGAGCCAAGGACAGGGGGAGCGGGACCGGAGCCCCGTGCTGCCCCATGCAGCCCCATGCAGCCCAAGGCGATGTGAGCGGCTGTGGGCTGTTAGGGGTGCTGGGGAGAAGGGGGTCGGGAGCCCCGTGCCCGCGCCCCACTGCTCGCCCCACTGAAGGTGACCTCGGAGCGGCCCCTGGCACCGCTCTGCTCGCGGATCCCAAAACGCGAGCTGAGGCTGTCGTGCCACCTCGTGTCCCCTCTGGGTTCTGCATTCCTGGGATTCCTCCCGCGTAGCAGCGCCAGTTTCCCCGCTCCTCAACCCGGCTCCCCCCTCCTGCTTCCCTCCCTCCCTCCCTCCCCGCCAAGTGCCATGAGCACAGGACCAGCTGTGAGCTCTTTGCTGCCCATGCAGGGATGTGCAGCCCACCCACAAATACCCCAACGGCAGGCTCCCCAAAAACTGCACCCACATCTTCTGCCACCGGAGCTGCTTCCAGCCTGGGAAAAGTGAGCGCAACTGAGCACCACCCGGCTGAGAGCCACATGCTGCCACAACGCCGAGCCCATGGAGGGGGATGCGGTGGCAGTGACCCCGCTGGGGTGCAGGACACGGCACGGCACGCTGCCCTGTGCACACGCATCACAGCATCGCTGCCTGATCCCACCCGGAGCTCCCACCCTGGAGCCAGGAATGTGGCGGCGAGGTGGGGGTATGGGGGCACCTCCCCTCCCAGTGGAGTCTCCAGGCAGAGCTGCAAGGAGGAGGAAGAGGAGGAGGAGGAGGAAGCACCCGGTGCTGGGGACACACTGCGCTCCCTGTCCTCACCCCGCAGAGCTGCCGGACCCTCCCCAGAGTGAAACTGCAAGTCGGGGATGGAACTACATACCCAGCTCGGCCTCTTCCTCTCCCCACGGGGCTGGGGGCTGGGGGGGCTGAGGGCTGCCCCGTGCCCCGTGTCCTCATGGCACCGCGGCTCCCATTGGGGCGAGCTGGCTGACGGCAGCGGGGCGAATTCGGCTGCTAACTCGCTCCAGGTTCGCCGGGAGAAAGGCTGCGAAATGCTTCTCCCACCCCAGCCCAGGCCCTTCTTAAAGACGTAGCTGCACTTCCCCGCTGCAGACGCATGCCACGGCGGAGCCATGGAGACGGCGCGGGGACGGAGTGTCCCATCGGCAGCCCTTCATAGGGACCCCCGAGCAGGGATGTGTGCACGGCCAGAGGAGATGCCCCCGGTCACCCTGCAGCGTGCTGCGGGCAGAGTTTCCCCTCCTCGTTAGTTAATGAGGATCGGGCGGCTGAGTGAAGGGCTTCGCTCCAGGCTGGAGCTCGTGGCTCCCGTTGGGTCTCTCTACCCTTTGGCCCCACTCTTTGGGGCTCATCTGTGGGGTGACGGTGCTCTCCTCCCCAGGGAGCTGCAGCGTGGATCCCTGTGCTGGCAGGAGGCAATCCTGCCGCCTTGCCCTCGCCTCCCACTGCTGCTGCTTTGCCCTCCTGCAGGTGAGCAGACACCCGGGGCTGCCTAGCAGCTCCCACCAGCACCAATCCCCCGTAACCTGGCTGCTCCCAGCCAAGCAAACCTGTGATACCCTCATCCCACTCCAGAGCTCAGCAGAGCCACAAAAGAGGGATTTCAAATTACCGAACACAAACTGCAAATTCAGTTTGCAGGTTGCAAATTTGAAAGCTCTGCATTAGCTTCACCTCCCGCTCACCGTTCTGCTCACTGCAGCCAGCAATCCCCGCGTGCAGGTTGGGTGAGCACAGCACACCTGAGATGCACTGCACGAGGGGATAAACCATTGGGGTGCAGGTAAACCCTTCGTGCCCGTGGTGCTGCCATGTACACATCCAAACCGACGTGGCGCAGAGCTGGTCTGTGGGATCGGATGGAGGAAACCCAGCTCCTTTGCATCACCATGAGTGCTGCCCTGAAGCCAGACCTCAGCTCCCCCCACCCCACAGCCGCTCTGTGGCCTCGCAGCCCACGCACAGCTGATGGCCAGGACCACCCAGGGCACTGCTGGCTGCCAGCACAGGGCTGAGCACTGCAGGGTGGAGAGCTGGATGTGCCCGGTGGCAATGGGTGCCAGGGAGCACTGGTGCTGTTTGCGGGGTGCTGTGGTTCGTTGCCTGGCAGCAGCCCCAGACAAGTGCTGCAGAGGTCCCTGCAGCTGGAAAACAGTTTGCCAAAGTGAGCTCTGTTAGTACATGAAAGTGAACGCATCCTTCAGACTGCTTAAGATGATGCAAAGCTCTTTGGAGACATGGCTGAAACAGAGCCATGTTCCTGTGCAACGTCACCGTGGCTGCGCTCACAGCCAGCACAGGGCTGGAGGTGCTTCACGCCTGCAAGGAGCAGCACTGTTGCAGAAGTGCTGGCAGAGCCTCGGGGAGAATTCTGGGGCTGGAGGAGGAGTGGGACTGGGATGGCACCAGCACCCCCTGTGCCTTCCTGCCTTGGGAGCGGCACAGTGCAGTGTTCCTTTCAGAGCTCCGTCCCTGCAGCTCTGTGGGCACAATGCCTTCATACCTCCCGGCGCCAGGCCCTGTTTTCTTCAGCACTGAGATTTATTTTGGGAACAGCAGGGTCCCGAGGGGCAGAGCAGGGACCACAGTTTGTCCCTGCTGCCACCACCCAAGGGACGCATCCCCACATCAGGCAGCCGGGCTGCGCATCCCTCCGCTCTCACATGACGGCCAATGGATGAATAAGGGCTGAGGAATCCAACAGCCCCCAGCTTCCAGCAGTGGAAACAACCCTGCTGCCTCCTCAGATGGAGTGATGTGGGAATACCCAGGATGCTCCAACCGGGGAACTATCCTGGGGAAGGGTGACGCTGGTGCCTGGCCCTCTTTGCCTGCCCCATGCTGGGATGCAGGAAGGCTGCAGGAAGGCTGCTGGTGCTGGTTGATTCCCTGTTGCATCCCCTGTGAATGAGACACGTTGGATTTGTTCCACTCTGAGAGGAGAAACGTGATTTGGATCCTCTTCAAGAAATGGAAAAAGGGGGAAAAAACTATCCTGTCCTGACAGCTCCCCACCCAAGGACTCTGCACAAAGCAGCCCTGGGCTGTCCCTGCAAGGATGGGGCTGGCAGGGGTTGCACCCTCTGGACACGTGCACCGATCTCCCCAGGGGCAGCAGATGGTGGAGCACTTGGAAAAACAAACATCATTTGAAGCAGCACTCAGAAGTGCACTCACCCCCCTGGGCTGCAGAACGGCAGTGGTGGAGGGATGGGAACGGGCAGTGCTGCCCTATGGGGTGGGGGAAACACAGTGAGCGTGGGGTCTCTGCTACCCACTGGCCAACCTCAGGGAGGAAAGGTGAGATTTGGGCCTGTATACACCTCCAGATGTGCTGTCAATGCACATCTGCATGCTCTCATGTTCACACCTCCAGTGAGATGTTGGAGGGGGACTGTCCTGACTGCTGCCCGCATCCATGGTGCCAGCATCCATCCCAATGGCACAAAGCCCCTGTGGCCACCAAGCATCCCCAGCCTGCCAGCCAAGTGGGGACCATTTGGTCACCATCACCACCAGCTCCTCCTCCTGGGGACGGTGACATCGCTGGGCTCAGCCTGGGTGATGGCAGTGCCTCCTTCTCCCCGTATTCCTTCCTAGTTGAGGCAGGGACAGCAGGAGACTCTTCCTTCCCCGATCACTTCTCATCCCAGCCATGGCTCAGCGTGCAGCCATGCCATCAAACTCCAGCACTCATTTCCCACGGTTCTGCTCAGAGGGAGCAGAGCTTACAGACAGCACAGATTTCACTGAGGGCCTGAGAAATGAGCTGTGCTTCTGGGGAAAACGTGCTGCAACAACAGCTCCCCTCCTCCCCTTCCCCCCCCGCTCCAACCCTCCCAAAACGTTTTAAAATAAACTTTCCTAAACAAATCCAAAATGAGCTTATTTTAAGCTCCTCCGAAGCAGGCTGCCTGCTTCTGACCCGGTGATGAAGCCGGTGCCAAAGAGAAAGGCTTGAAAAGGGAAACGAAAGCGATTCGGGCAAAAACAAACCCCTCCCGCTGCCGGGAGCGGGCAGCACGCTGCGGCCTCGGGCTGTCACCTCGGCCGTGCCAAACCTGCGTGGAAGCTGCTGTAAGGGATGCAAGGATGGAGGCGAGGGTCTGCTCAGCCCCGCGTCGCCGCTTTCCCGAGGTGGCTGCAATGGGACGGCCTCTGGAAGAGGGGATGCGGAGCGAACCTCAGCCGTCATCCTGGCTGCTGCCGGCTGCTGGGGGGAAAATCCCCGCCGCGCAGAGCGCGGCGCTGCCGCTGAGCTGCCCGACGTCATCCCGGCGCAGCGCTCTGTCCCCAAGCAGGTGCCGCCCCGGAGACGGAGGTGACACGGAGCCCACCCGACGGGCACCCCTTACCTGGCCGTCCCCGCAGCAGCTCCTGCAGGCGGGAGGCCCTGCGGTGCAGCCGCCCGGTGCGGCGCCCCAGAGCCTCGACGTGTCCCTCGATGTCCCCCAGCAAGGCGAGCGAATGGCCGCAAAGCTCGGCGAGCTGCCGGAGCAGGGTGAGAGCAGCCAGCGTGCAGACGTCCCTCAGCTCGACCAGCGGCACGGCACGGCTCGGCCGAGCCACCACGCTTCGCTTGTAGAACGGCATGGCACGGCTCGGCACGGCACGGCTCGGCACGGCTCGGCTCGGCACGGCCGGCTCCGCTCCCCCGGCCCCGCGGCTGCTCGGGCTCTGGGCCGGCCGATGGGAGGAGGAGGAGGAGGAGGAAGAAGAGGAGGGAGGGGCGGCCGCTCTCGGGGATGCTCGAGGAGCCCCCGGTTGTTCCCTGCAAACCTTCCCGCGGGTCCCCTCACCCCGGCACACACCAAAACAAATATTTGTCTTGGTCCCGGAGCAGAAATTCCCCTCTTTGAAGCCGCCCCCGCCCCGGGGTGCTCCGTTCCGAGAGCTGCGGGCTCTGCTCGTCGGGAGCCGCGGGGCAGCGCCGCTGGGACGGGGGGGTGGAAGGGCAGAAACCCCCCCCGGGCAGCGATGGGTACCGGGAGTGGGATTTCTTTGCAGTCCCCAGAGCTTCCCGCTCCTTCACACGGCTCTCTGGACTTCATTGCTTCATTTATGGCCGTGTGGGTCCTCTGCACCCCCCCTCCCAAACCCCCCCCCCGCCATGTGCAACTTCCCACAGCTTTGTTTGCTCTCTTCATGCTGGAATTTTTTATCTTCTCGTGCAGGAAAAAGCGAAGTGCATTGGCAGCACGTCCGTACGGATGTGTCCTTGTGGGGTCACGGCTCTGAAGCGCAGCTCAAGGGCAGCAGGGATGGGATTTCTATGCATCCCAAAAGCTGAGGAGAGCCCAGCACCATGGCTGGGGGGGGGGGGGGGGGGGGGGGGGGAAGGAGGGCTGCAGCGAGCACAAAGTGCCGCTCCCCCCACGCACTCTTGCAGCATCCAAATGTTTCCAGCTCTGGGAATATCCTGGGCTGGGTGCCGCCCTGACTGCATGCTGAGCCTCACTGTGCTGCTCTATGCTGGACTTTGCTTGGCCTTGCAGCCATCCAAACCCTGCCCCTTCCCTTTGCTCCTCACTCCCAGTTCGGCTCCCCTCGAGCTCTCCTTTAAGCTGCAGGGGGTAAATTCAGCACTGCAGTTGCGGGGTTTAACACATAACACGTTCGTTGTGGTGCCTCCCTTCCAGACTCTGTATGTTGCAGATGGAGAAACTGAGGCACAGGCTCACGTCCTGCCATGAGGGTGAGGTCAGTGCCCGACCATGAATCACCTGTGAGGCGCGGATTGCATCTGGAGCCCATCAGATCCCTCATGCAGGTGTGGCAGGGAGGAACGGGCTGTGCCGAACTCTGGGAGCCCGCCGTGTGCTGCCACACTCCTCCAGCCCATCCTGCCCCAGCACCGACCTCTGTGCTGCCAGAAAAAGGGACAAATGCACACCGACAACGTGCCTATTTTTGCGGGGTTTCCAGCTGAGAGCTGCTTGCTTTAGGATGTCCTTCCAGGGGCTGGGCAAAGCCGCGCTCCCTGCCTGCTGCCATGCGCACCAGCGGCTCATGCTGGGGCTGGGACTGGTGGGGGGCTGAGCCATCGCTGGATTGACCGTGAGGGCTCACCAGCGGGCCGAGGCAGGTCGTGGTCTGCAGCTGCAGGACAAACCCCACAGGAGAAATCCCATAGGGAAGCAGTGCAGGGCAAGGTTTGCTCCGACCCTGGTTTGGTCCGTGCTCGCCGCGCCCATCCTGCTCTCAGGAATTCGTTCCATTTCTTAAGCTTGCACATTGCAAACCCTGCTGCAGGCAGCGTTGGGGGAATCTATGGGGCGCAGATAGCTCTGTGCAGGACACTATGGGGCCGCGCCTTGCAGCCGGCTGCCGCGGACGTGCGGGATGCCAGCACACGGAGCTACAGGCTGGGGATCCTGTGGGAAACATCCCGCTTGGCCACCGGCTGGGCAGGAGCGTGGCCAGCTCTGCGAGCCCTGATTGCAACCAGATGCTGCTCCAGCACCGCAGCAACCCGGAGACGGCCCACGCACAGCCACGGTGCTGCAGTGCTGCTGGTGCTGGAGATGCTCCAACGCGGAGCGCGTGGCACCAGGTGCCGGGTCGTCCCACCCCAACGCGCGGATCCACGGCTCCTCCGGCACAGCGGCTCCCCTTGGGCTCCCGGTGCCCACTGGAGGGTGCTCTCTGCCAAGCTTTGCTGCAGCTCTTTCCTTTCGGCTCTGGCTCCTGCAGGATCCGATGCCATTTCCTACGCAGATATTCTCTCCGTCGCGCCACGGTGTTTTTCTTGCTGAAGCGGATCCCCAGCCTTCACTCCGTTCTCTGGCTCGGTGAGGTTTCTCTGCGATGCTTACGAGTCTGTCTGGATTCAATCAGCTCCCTTCTGTCTCATCGACAAACCGGGCTCTGCTTCCCAGCTCCTTCCCCTTCCAGATGGCTGCTGAAAGCATTAAGCACTGCTATGGGACAGCGGTTGCTGCCTTCATGACAAACCGAGATCCCTTCTGTCCCATCTCAGCCTTTGCTTTCCGGAACAGCGTTCTCCTCCCACCCTCTCGTGCTGCTCCTTTCAAAGAGGTCTGAACGGGCCGTGCTCCATCCTTACCAGGGACCATTCAAGGAGGCTGACAAACTTCCCTTTGCAGAGCCCATCTGCGCTCCATTCATCTATTTTTAAGCGCAACTGAAAACCATTTTCCAGGAACAAACATACTGGATTGCAATCCCTCGGTCCCAGCGAGGCGTGCCGGGGCCAGGCCCACAACCTGCTGCCAGGGCTGCATGTTCCTAAAAGCAGATCTGCAGTGAAAGCAATGCTGCTGGAGCCAGCAGAGTCCCTGAGCCACCCTGTGAGCACTTCGGGGTTGCAAGAGGGGCTGTGGCCGTGCTGCTTCCTAGCATGGAGGAGATGGCTTTGCTGTCCCCAACTTCAGCGTCCCAGCAATGGATCAGAAGGAGCAGGGTGACCATGTGGCTCCAGCAGGGGCACAAACAGCTCATCCCCTCCCATCCACGAGCAGTGTCACACCAGGTGATCCATCACTGTCGCTTCCCATTAGGATAATAAATGTCTCTTGCTGCATAATCTGCTCTCTGGTCCTGCCAGCCCCGGCTGCGCTCCCCGCACGTATCAAACACACACAGAACGCTGTCATTACTGTCTGTGTCATTTGCTAAATGGCTCCCAGCAAGTTAAATAAATGTCAGTTAGAACTTCTCCTCATCACAACGCGCTGCTCGGAAGCTGCTCTGCTCCATTCCTGCCCAGAGCTTGTAGAGAAGCGGGGATGGGTGAGGGGTAGATCCCTTAGCAGCAACATTCTGTTGCTAACATCAGTGCTGATAAGGCTGCGTTTGGCTGCGTGTGCTTTGGCTGTTTTTCTCATGAGCAGAAAGCTCCGGGACCTGGGCCATGAGCTACAGCCAAGTCAATGAGAGCCGTCGCTGGCTTTGCGCTTTCTGAAGTGAGATCACATGGAAAACATGGGGAGTGAAGAGCCCTCATAGCCCAGCACCCCGTGCCAGCCAGGCTGCTGCAGGAAGGCTCTCAGAAGCCCCAGAGCCCCGCATAGGAGCACTGGATCCATCCTGCAGGATGCTCCTATTGCTTTACTATTGATTGGCATTTCAGCTGCTGCTCTCCGGGGCTTCCCAGAGAGGTGGGGAAGGTTGTGGAGGAGCCTGTGACATGGGGTCAAGAAGTCATTCCTACGTGCATAGAAACACAGAATGGGAGCACAGCCTGGGTGGGGAAGCACCTCACCAGTTGGGTCCAACGCTGTAGGAAAGGGAACATGGATGAGATGGATGTGAGCCCAACCCAACTGCATCTTGAGATCCTCCAGTGGTGGGGGACTCATCACAGCCCCATGAGCCCTGTGCTGGTGAATGCTTGTCCCCACCACACTTCCTTATATCGCGACCCAACCCCTCCTGGTGCAGCTCACACCTATTGCTCACAGTTTTCTCCACGTGGTGGAACATCACAGAGCTCCAGACCCAACACCATTGGCCTTGTCCTGAGCTTTGGTTGTTTCCATAGTCCTCCTCCGGACCATTTCCTCACCATCTGTGTCATCCTTTAATTGCAGGGCCAGAACCAAACAGCACTTTGGCTGTGACCTGAGAAGCACTGACAGAGATCTGCATCCAGCAGGACTGGCAGTAGCACTTCAATTAATGCCTCTCTTAAGTGGGAGTTCCAAAAAAATAAAATAAAAATCAATCTATTGACCTAGGTTGGTAGTTATCCCTCAGTGTTAAAAAGGAGTTTGTTGGCGCACAGCACTGCCTGGAACACCCAACCCAGTATTTTGTTAATACATACGTTAATTAACGCTTGTTAATGCATACGTTCCATGTCATTCTGCTCAGGATGGGCTCTTTGAACCCAAGTGCCCAGCTGTGGCCATCCACCACTTCTGAAGGAGTTCGCTCAATCCCTGCTTTACTCCAGCAGATTCCTGATGCAGAGCCCGCCCTGAGCACCACGATTGCTTTAGGATCCATCTCCTCTTAGTATTCCCCCAATTTCCAGAGGTGTAAGCAGTTCCTGGCTTGCCAGGCTTCCATTCTAGGAGGACTGAAGCCACCACCAGCAGTGCTGACATCCCCTGCAGCCCTCAGTCCCGGACCCACAGCAGTGATGCTCTCTGGGCGCTTCCCATGCAGGAGAAGCACCACCAGGTGTCACTGAAGCTAAAGGCTTCTCGGGGCTGAGGACACCCCCAGAGCAGGGAGCAGCACCTCAGTACCTCGAGGTTGGGTCAGCACGAAGCTGAAGCTCTCCCAAACCAAGCAGGGGATGCCTCCATCCCCTCTTTGCCATACGTGCCCTGCCTGGGCTCTACCAGGAGGTGAAGGCATCCCCCTATAGGGTGGATGGGGGGGAGGGGGATCCTGAGCAAAGCCCCTCTGCTCAAGTTCTGCCTCACATTGAAATGCAGTGTTTTAAGCCCTCTTCTAACATAAACTTTTAATGTGTGGCTGTGACTGCAAATGGCCAAGCAGCAGCAGCGCACGAGGCAGCGATGTATTTAATTAGATACGGGCTAGTTTATACGCAACATTTATTTTAAAAACGTATTAAATTACCAGCATATTTTCTGCCTGGCTTTACATAAATATTCATAGAGCTCAAAGGGGGGGGGAAGAACTGCCTCTCCCAGAAATAAATAGCGTTGCTTTTTGGGATTGAAATACGCTTTTCTGGAGTGGAAATGAATTATTTATTTACCCTTCTGCTGTGAGACGTGGGCAGCACCAGGGTGGGCTGTGGGTCTCACTCCTCGGTGGCACTGCTGGGTGCTGTCGCTGAGTGCCACCCCGCTTCCCCTGAGGGGCTCCAGGGCCGCCCCCAGGGGTTTGTGGAGAGCTATTCCTGCTGCTAAGGGTCATAAATCACAGCGTTACGGAGGTTGGAAGAGCCCTCTCAAGTCCAACCCTACTGTGACCATCCCTGCATCCCTCAGTGCCACATCCCCACGGCTCCAGCACACCTCAGGGATGGTGAGCCCATCACTCCCCAAGCTGCCTGTGTATCATTGCTCTTTGGAGAAGAAAAGATTAATTTCCGAAATGTCATAAATAGGAAACAGGATAAAACATCACCCTGTGCTCCCAAATCAGCCCCCATGGGAGCAGGCGGCACCCTGGCTTTGAAGCATCCCCTCCCAGGGGCAGGAGATCCCTGGCAGGGAATGGGAGACCCATGGGATGGGAGGGCTGAACCTTTTGCCTTACTGCCACGAAAACCAGGGTCACTCACTGATGCCCTTCTCACAGCCTGGGAGCCCTGAGCCCAGCGAGGGGTGGGCTTTGAAGAGCCAGAGCTGGGAGCAGCGTGGGCAGAGGAGCTGCAGGGCAGGGGCAGCTATTTCTGATGCCTTTCATTTCTGTTCTGACGCACTCAGCTGCTTCTGAGGCTCCCCTGCATTCAAAAGGATCTTGCTCCAGTTTCTCTTCGGGTATAACTTCACTTCTGACTTTCAAAGCTCCTGCTTTCTGAGGAGCTCACATAGAAAGCATCCAGGCAAAGCCACCTTCAGCCCCTCACCACTGCAGGGGCAAAAGCCCTCAAACTATCAGCCCTGTTGCCTTCACACTGCACAGCATCTCAGCTCCTACCCACTCCACTCCTGCCCACCTGAAACCAGCAGCTCCTTGGGCAACAAGCTGTTCTTTGGGGCCATGCAGCCTGAGAACTCCTGCACAGGTGGGCCCAACATTGATGGGAATGGATGGGACACCCTCCCACGAGGTCAGGTGTGTGGCTGAGGCTGGAGCAGCTGGGGGTGCAGACAGCAGTCTGAAGTATGTTACAGCCCAGCATCTTTTGGCCCCTTCAAACTGAGCATTCCTATTGAAAACAACTGCAGAGTGCCTGTGGTGCCTGAACTCTTGGCAGCTTGATGCTTGGTCCCCAGTTAGCTTTACCTCGTTTTGCTTTTAACATTAGTGATTGTAATTGATATCTGAACACAGGATAACTGCTTCTGGATTGAGCTGCTGTCAGCCTTCATGACAGTTCATTCCATCACAGGATGATTTATGTGAGCTCAGGGCCTCACAGGTACAGTTTTTCTGTTTTCCTGCCCAAGAACTGCTTGTATTTTATCCTCATCACCTCTTCTTGCAGCTAACAAACCAGTGCTCATTTTCTGCCATTTGTTTGCATTAGCACTGGGCTGACTGAGCGCAATAGGAGGAATGCATGCACGTACAGCTGGAGCTGCAGCAACAGACAGAGCCACACCTGAGTGGGTTCATCAGCCTTTGGTTGGTGCTCCCTTCCACCTATCTGGTCAGGGAAGAGCCTTGGTGGGAGCACTGTGCACAGAGGCACTGTTGGCTCGCCTTCAAGCTGTCCCCATGTAGGGTCAGTCACCCCAAGTCACCTCTCAGCAGCAGCACTTCCATACCCAGCAATGACGTGTGATGCAGAGGGCATGGGGTGAGGCACGAGGTGCCATCATGGATGCTCACCCCTGAGCACTGGGCTGGCATTACCCAACAGATGGAGATGAACAGAGGAAGCCCTTCCCACCCATCACACAAAGCCAAGAAGCAAAGAAAAGGCCCTTTGTCCTCCTCCTCTTTAGCACTGCTCCTCCCCAGCACAGGGGAAGTAATTACCCATCTCTCTCTTCATGCCTGGCATGGAGAGGCTGCTCTTCCACTCTGCACATGCCCCAACACCTTGCTGCAGAGTTTAGTGGGGAGCACCATGGATTTCCTCTCCCTCCCTCATTCTCTGATAGGGATCTGTTGATTTTTTTCTTCCCTATTTTTCCCCCCGCGCCCAACTCAATTAACCAAGCAGGGCCTGCTTTGCCTTTGGGAAGGGGCTCTTCCCCAGGAGGAGGGTGGAGGGACACAGACCCCAGCACTCCCTGGGTGTAACACAACTGAAAGTGCATCAACATCAGCAGAGCAGCAAGATTCCAGGCTGCAGCAAGAAAAGATGTGCTCAAATACAACAACAACAAGCACAAAAATAAAGAGGAAAGAAACTGCTTACCTTCAAAAGGCCTCAGCTATGAAGGGATCTCCAGCAAGATACCCTTGCCATACTGCCAACCCTTAAAGGAGGGCTGGATTCCTCATTGCATACACCTGAGCTCCCCTGGGTTGGCCCTGCCTCCTCACCAGGTGCTCCATCACTGCTTCAAGCCATGAATTTGCATTTCTGCTACACTGGGTGTAGCCCTGAGCCCTCGACGAGCACCTCCTGCCTGCAGTTATAACTGATCTGGATGATGTTCTTGAATTAGTACTATTGATGTCCCCTCCTGAAGGTCGGCCTGGTAATAAAGTCACACGATGGTATTTATGCTAATATGAACGCTAATGACCTGCCATCTTTATGTGTATTAATGGTTTGCTTGTGATGCTCTTTATAGCTGTAATGGAAGGCTGGTGACTGATATACCTCTGCTCTTTATGGAGGTAATTAAGAAGAGAGCACTTTCAGGCATCTATTCACAAACACCCACCAGGACATGGAGATCTGACACAGGATGGCTCTGCTCTAAGGGACAAGGACTTCAGCCCCAGCTATTGTGGTGTTGGATGCAATGAGCCTTAAGAGTCCTTCCAACTCAAGTTGTACGGATATTCCCATTCTTCCCAGTGGCCACAGGACTTCTTCCCCTCTTCAATTCAGGCACAGCAGCCCCAGAGCAGAGCAGTGCCACACGGGCTCCTTCTGATACCTCCCCAATCTGGTGCTTACAGCACTTCAGTCTCCGTATCCAAACCAGACTTCTGTATTTAACGGGTCACCCTGGGACCCCCGCAGCTCCCAGCACGAAGCTCACTGCCAGCTGAGCCCACATCACCGGCCGTTTGGGACGGAGTTCTCGCTGTGTCCCTGGGAGGTGTCAGTGCCCCCGCGCACAGCAGAGGGCTCTGGCAATGCACCAGGATCCTTCTTCTCCTCTGGTGTGGCCTCTTTCCTTGTGGACGGCTGAGACATCACTGCTGATTTCAGTACAGGCTGTGTATGGGCTGTTTATCTCCCAGAGGGGCCGGCTGTGTTCTCACAGGGGTGAGGGGAGCCCTGCTTGGTGCTCGCCCTGCTGAGGCTGGCTGTCCCACTCTGCTCCTTGCCGTGGGGTCACGGCTTGCTCCCTCCTCTTGGGATGCCCATGGGGTGGGTGAGCAGTGCTCCGGAATGCATTCCCCAAAAGCAGCGCTTCCACTAGGCAGCAAACCTGGGGGGTCACACGTCCTCTACCTTCACCTCATGCCTTGCTCTGCTCACCTGGGGCTGTCGCTGAGGCAGCAGATGCTGCATGCACAGACATCCCATGCACGGAGCACCTTGCACCACCCGAGCAGATGGGCAGAGAGGCAGGATTAAAAACCACAGTCGTGGCCCTCCGTTTTGAGGCAGCGGAGCGCACTGTGCCGAAGCAGAGAGGGAATGATATCCTCTCTGCCTGCTCAGTATTAAATATTTCACAGCTCGTGGAGTCCCGGCGCGCATTAGCATATGGCAGAGTTGCCTCATTTTTGGCTACTGCGAGAGAATGATTAATTAGTCAGACATTTTTTTCTGTCGGAAAGGGAAAACATTGCGATGGTTGCGGTTGGCAGCGTGCTGATGTTTGGTGTTCCTGTAAGGAAGAGGAGGATGCGCTCGCTGGCACGCTGCCCTGAAGTGTTTACCAGCAAACATTCCTCCTTGTTGGCTTAAATGAGAAGATGACACCGTGTGTGTTGGAGGAGCAACGCGTCGGGCATCGGCCCTCTGGAAGGGGAAATTCATCGCGGCCATCTCCCACGGCCGCCGTGCACCTCTCCAACTGTAAATGGAAACACGGAGTTTGGAGGAAAGCAACTCTGCTTTCATTCCCAGGAAGTGAAAATAAGAGCTGGAGGGGTTTGTGACAGAGCATCATGGAATGCAAATGAAAGGGCGGGTGTCCAAAAGGGTGAAAAGAGGACAGGAGGAGCGAGGCGCAGTGACAGCTGAGGACAGGTTGGAGCTGAGCCACGTGCTGCAGTATGCAGCAGGGCCGTGGCACGGGGGTTAGGGACGGGCAGGTGGCACCAGGACAGCGTGTCATTCACGTCTCCTCCCATGGTCTGGGTGAGAGGACAGATGGTGTGTGCCAGGACGGCCAAGAGCAGCAGGCAGCTGAGACTCACCTGAGTGCTGAGACTCAGCGGGTCCTGAGGCAGAAGGTCATCCCCTGCAGTAAGTGCTGGGCTCCTCAGAGGTGTAAAAATCTGTCTGTTTGGGGAGTGTGTGTGCTGGGGAATGGGAGCAGACAGCAAGCATGGCCACGTCACAGCACAGGAACATTACATTTAGAGGTTTGGGGGTGGAAAAGAGCAGTGTTGCACTGGCACAGGCTGCCCAGGGAGCGAGGGGATCACCTGGAGGTGCCCCAGAACTGCGAGGATGTGGCACTGAGGGATGGGGATGGGCATGGTGGGGATCTGAGAGGTCATTTCCAGCCTCAGTGGTGCTGTGGTTCTATGAAAAAGAGGAGGCTCTCTGTCAGATGAGGTCAGCAGGGATGCACAGTGATACACTAGGCAGATCTGTGAGATGCCCATGGAAAGCAATCCCAAAGGTTGGCTCAAGGGAGGATGCACAATACTACGGCCCTGACAGAGCACCTGAGCCCTGGAATCACAGGATCATGAATCCTAGAATACCCCAAGCTGCTTGCTTTCCCCTTGCTGGATAAGTGGTGGCAAATTAGGTCGTGTGGAACTAAATGGAGCATTAACAGTTCTTCCTTCAGAGCTCCCACTGCAGCCTCTCTGGGGAAATAAAGGCTGTTCCAAAACGGGGCTGGGGTTTGGATGCTGCACACCTCTGGGTTTTTGCAGAGCTGTGGGGCTGGAGGAAGCTGCTGGCAGAGGGCAGGGTGTGGGGAGGTGTGAGGATGGGCAGAGGGAACAGTCCCATAGGGTCCCCACTGGTGCCCCATCACCAGGTCCTAAACCACAGGTTGCTATTTCTCCCACTCCCTTTAAGCCATGAAATTCAGATGAAGGAGCCAACGCTGCTTTGGCAGCACCACAAAGCAAGAGCCAGCCCCAGGGGTGGCAGAGAAGGAGCTGCCCTTGGAGCAGCTCTCCTCCCAGACAAAGAGTCTGTCTTTTGGGAGAAGCAGCATCTGTCACATCAGACACCCAGAAAGAGCTCCACGACGCAGCCCAAGGTGGGGTGCAGGTCTCCTCAGGAAGCTGGATGCTGCGTGATGGGATGGAGTGGGATGGAGAGGTCCTGGGGGCACCTGGGCTGAGGAAAGCTCCTAGAAAGACCCAGCCCAGCTCTGGAGAGAGCAGTTCCCACACACAGCTCAGCATGGAGCTCCCTCCTGCTCCTGGTGCTGCAGGAAACCTTACCAGTGGGAACAATGTGGAGCGGGCGGGCCGAGGCTCAGTGCCAGGGAATGGATCCAGGCAGTGAGGTCAGAGGGTGGGACGCAGCTTTTGGGCACACGTGCCAACCCCTGAGCTCTTCCCTTCCCACTCTTTTCCCATGCTGCCCTCCCCATGGACCTGCTGGCACACGCAGCCAGTGGGTTCAGCCCAGCTCACAGCTGCAGCCCCGTGTGCTGTGGCATTGATGGGGCAGAGCATCCTGCTGGCACAGCCCCACGTGCAGAGCATTAGCGAGATGCAATTTACTGCCCTGGTGCTTATTGCCAGGGGGAGTTAACAAGGTTAATCACCAAGTCCTGAATCATAAAAACAAACCTATATGAAATAAAAGACCATCGGGTGATTCAGTGGTGGAAATGCCTCCCCTGTTCCCAATGAAAGCGCTCTCAGCCATCTCCGTGGCGTTGTTCCTTTCAGCTCCACGGCTTTAACTCACAGACCACCATTGGAGCCCCAGGACCCGCTGCAAATAGGGTGCTGCTGCTGTAGGAACGGCTCATCGCAGGTCAGGGGCACAGCCTTGGTGCCCACAGGTGCCCTCTGCAATAAGGCCACAGTGATGCATCGCTTTTTTCCCCCTTTGGTCCTCTCCTCTTCCTTCTGTCCCACGTAAAGGAGGGTGTTCTGCATCCAAACACATTTATGTTGTTTGCTGGGGTTTTCTGGTGGTTCGCTTCAAACATTTCTTCACTCACCTCCCAGGTGTCTTCCGGGGCTGTTCAGTTCTTTCTGAGGCTGTTCAGTTCTTCCTGGGTGTCACAGCAGGCTGAATCACTGTGCTGTGTGTGCGAGGCAGAGAAGGCACCTTCTCACAGCACACACCGCCACCAGATGTTCTGCAACAACCCCAAACTCCAGAGCTTGACTCCCAAGGAGCTCTGCCTGCATTCACAGCAATAAATCCCTCTGGCAGCCAAAACTTGGCTGGAAGGGGCTGGGGCTGAGCTGGTGGTCGGCCTTTGGGAAGGTGGCCCGTGGGTGAGCAGAGGGGTCCCCAGTCCTAGCGCAGGGTATGGGCAGCCATAGGTACCCTCCATGCTCCCTACAGCTCCGTCCTTGGACGAGCCCTGGGTTTGGATGGAGCTGTTTCAGACAGATCCTCGCTTTCACTTCGTTATGCAGTGCGAAGAAGGAACGGCTTCCAAGCTTCTGCCAGCACCAAATGCGTGTTTGCACAGATTGGAAAGGTTACCTGGTTTCGCTCCATCTGAGATGGGTTATTTACTATAAATATGTTTGCGCTGGAGTCGTGAAAATTAAGGCATGTTGATTGAAAACCTTACAGCAGATGTTGGAGCGTCCCCCAGGAAACTGTCAGAGGCGTCTTTTGGTAGCATGGAAGTGACACTTGCTGCAGAAACCGTTTGGAAAGGAGCGTTGTGCTGAGGGGGGGGGGGGGTTGTGCTGCTGGCAGGATATCGGGTCCCCGTTTGATGCATTAGGCAATGTGTTAAATTTTAATCAAAAGCACATTTATTATACATGCTAGTAAAAAAAAAAAAAGAAAACAAAAACAGCAACCAGCCGGGGCTGCTGCTACTCATCAGCTTCCTTAGAAATGGCTGGAGAGAACGGGGAGAGAGTGTGGCCGGCAGAAGGGCTCTGAATGGTGCTGCTGTTAGCATTGCTGACCTGAAAAAGGAATAGGCTTTCTTCTCCAAGAGAGCAGTGATGCACAGCACAGCCGCCCAGGGGGTCACCATCCCTGGAGGTGTCCCAGAACAGCAGGGATGTGGCTCTGAGGGGTGCGGGGATGGCACAGTGGGGTTGGCACAGTGGGCTCAGACTGGTGGAAGAAGGAGCAGGGTGTCCCATGGCTCTGGGGGGGATTGTAGGGGAGCAGAGCCTTGGGCTCGCTGCTGGGTGTCACATCCCTTGTGTGGTGCAGGGCCATGTGGGTTGATGGGGGCTGGAAATAAAGCAGGAGGTGATTTATGGAGAGGGGAAGGGCTGCTCGTAAATCAGGTAATGTTTGGGAGGAGGTGAGGTGGTAATGCAGAGATTTCTGCTTTCCGATGCAACGGCAGGAAAGGAAAATAAAGAAGAAATGAAAGGGGAAGAGCTGGTGGGAGGAGAGCGGGCCTGGGATCAGGTATCTCACTGTCAGTGGGAATGGTTTTCAGCGAGAAAATGATTGCAAACTGCTGTATGAGTGGGATTTCTCCCTGTCAGATGGAAAATAAAGCTGTGGGAAGGGCTGGGCGGGCTGCAGCCATCATTGGGCAGATGCTGTGCGCAGCAGCACGCCGGTTTCTGCATCCCCTGCAAGGATGCTGTTAAACAAAGTACACAGCCTGCATCATGGTGGAGCTGGAAAACGTGTGAATCTTCGTGGAAAAGCAGTTTCTCTGCATATGTGCCTTCCCTGTGTAACGCCAGAAATGGGTATCTCAGAGGATGCTCAGGGAGGTGGTGATGCAGGAAGCAGAGCTCTGCCAGGGTGACTACGAGCCATGTGGATCCAGAGGGAATTTCTTCTGCGCATCACGTTGATGATGGGCTCCTTTAAACTGCACAACCTCAAGGCACACAGCACTCTGTGCCCAGCTATTCCCTAGATCCGACCCAGACCCAGAAGACAAGCACCATGTGGAAGGAAGCAGCCACTTGAGTCCTGCTGAGGACCAGCGGAAATTGCAATCTGGGTTATAAACACATATAAATATATGCAAAGAATATAAGCATGGTATGTTTTTATTACAGGCTGATGCAATATAAACATGCTGTGGTTTATGGCCTGCCAGCATCTGCCGAGCCCCCAGACAATGTTTTCCCTCCTTATGCATCTCTCTTTCTCCTTGGGCCATGGGGAGGTGCCCAAATCAACCACTTGGAGTCCTTCACGCTTACATTTTAATGTCAGCACTGTTGTTTCCCCACTCGCCGGACTGAGTTGAGGTGAACTTGAATAGCCCAGAGAGCCTGGCTCCCTGCGAACTTTCTTCCTCCGAAGCACTCCTGTACACCACATTATTGAAAGCATTTCCTCTGTCCCCATGCCAAGCATGCTGCGGCTTTCTCTAGCATTAATGAGCCTAGGTCAGAGCTAGCTAAGAGAGGTCTTGAAATGCAGCCTTCCAAATTGGCTCTGCTCTGTGCCCACGTGAAGGCAAAAGGGCGAAGGGAGGCTGTGAGAGCTGGGATGAATGGGGGGATTGTGCCCAGCTCGTAACCCCAGCACGGCCCCAATGCGCTCTGCTCGGCGCTCAGCCCTGCCCTGTCCTTGGGGATGTGCTGGATTCTGGATATCTTTCAGCCCAACAATCCCCTTCAGGCTGCACCACTGGAACCGTGTGTTAATTAGCTGTAAGGGACAGACGAGCTGCCTGGGCTGGGGTGCTCTGGGATGAGCTGTCTGCAGCCGGTGTTGCATAACGTGGGTATTTTTAGCATTGCTGTGCTCATCCCCACCGGATGCAGCAAAGAGAATCAACTGCGCCGAGTGACAAACAGTGCCCAGACCTCATGGGAGGAGGGATGGAAGAACAGGAGGAGCCTGAACTGGGCTCCCCAGTGTCTGCTTCCCTGCTGCTGCCAGGCTGCGAGGGCGGCATGCTTCCAAAGGCACCAGCTCAATGGCTTCCCGTGCCACGTTTCCACTTGGCCACCCCAACACGAGCACTGGTTCAATGATGCCGTTTGCTAAGACTCTGCCATTGACCTGAAAGATGGTGGCCCTGCATTACCCTGCTGGTAAATAAAGTACACGACACGTTCTGAACCAACATCTCGGATTGGATATTAGGACAAATTTCCTCTCTGAAAGAGCAGTGATGCACAGCACAGCTGCCCAAGGAGCAGTGGGGTCACCATCCCCAGAGGTGTTCCGGAGCCATGGGGATGTGGAAATGAGGGATGTGTTGATGGGCATGTTGGGGTGGGCTGGGGATAGACGTGGGGATCCGAGAGGCTTTTTCCAGCCTTAATTTGCAGACTGCAAAACCTGCATCTTTGCAAAGATATGCACGTGGCCCTCATTGCATCAGATGGCTGAGATGATGCGCTGCAAGAAGTTACCCCCCTCCAAATTAAAATTAGGGTAATTCTGACTTGTGGAAGGGCATAATCTGTTGGCAGACCTGCGTGCGTGTCAGAAAAACCTTCCCAGCAATGTGAGTTTTCAGGGAAATGAGGCTTTCCCAGTTGGCAATCACAGCATTGCTTGTGCCTGACAAACTGGCAATGTGTGAGTAATTATCTAATTAACCTCCACTCAGCAGAGGCAGAAGTGACACATCCCTCCTGCTTCGCTAAAACTGCCCATTTCCCAGTGGGTTTTGGTAAATTAGGAGGGAAAAAGAAAAAAGAGGAGGAACACCCTCCCATGCGGGGAACCAGACATTGCAACAGCAGTGAAGTACCTTGATTGCAATGAAAGGGGCTGAAGCATGGACTTAAGGAGACTTTTAGATCTGAGGGGGCGCTGATGGCCGTGTCGAGGTGGTAGCAGTGTGTCAGTGGGAGAGAAGAGGCCCTGGGCACGCAAGCAGGTTCGATGTAGGAGATGATGGATGTGAGCTGCAGAGAAATGCTGAGGAAAATGACCCGGTATGGATAGGAGCAACCAGCCTTGGGTTGGCCAAAGTCAACCTTGGGTAAGCAGGTAATGTCAGCCCTGTGGAGGACCAGGACAGCCCACATCTCAGGCACATTAGAGAAAGAGGATCCATTGGAATTGGAGAGATGCTGAGTGTGAGGACTGCATGGTTACCAACGGAGAAGATGGCGTTTATGTAAGAGATAAGTCATAGAGGACATCTGTGGGCTGGAAGGGACCATGGGCAGAGGGAGATGTGCTCAGGGGTTTAGGGAAATTTTGGCAGCTTCTTTCCTCCTCTTTTTCTCTTCTATAGAAATGTGGAAAGCAGAAGGAATAAGAGACCCAGAAGGTTCCTAGGCACAAAGATGAAACCACAACATCATGTCAATAGAATCATGGGACAAATCAGATGGAGCAGACCGTGTTTGGTCTGACGTGATGCGTGGGAAGCTCCGGGTGGGAGGAAGAGGTCTCTGGAGGCCTCCGGTCCCATTCCCTGCTCAGAGCAAGGCTATCTGCTGCACGGGGGATGCGTGAGCGTGCAGTGAGAGACCGTAATGAGATTGCAAACTGCAGCGCTTTCCGGCTCCGGCGATGCTCATTATCACTCAGTGCAATGCCTTGCTATAATTAAAGCGTGCCTTCCACGTTGTGATTAATTTCTTTTCTAATTAAGTGAGCTACGTGGTTACAGCTTGTTATTCGTGGGTAATTAGCAACTTTTCCTTCCTTTGTGTGTTTAATATGTCATATTTATGTTTGCACTGTGCTCCAAAGGCCCCACGAGCACTCCTTGAACCACTTGAAGGATCCTGGTGGGTCCCATTCCAAAGAAGAGCTCCTGAAGGTTGGGACCAGACGGTCTTTGAGGTCCCTTCCAACCCAAGCTATTCTATGGGGCTGTGATTTGTGGAGGAAGGGGATTCTACTTCTGGGTCTGTCCTGAACCACCACTATCTTTAGAGTAAAAAAACCCACAAAGCTTTGAAGCCACACCATTCTGGAGGGATGAGTGCAGCAGCCTCAGCAGGGGTTGCTTCAGGGAGGCTGCCCAGGAACACAGAGAGGACCACAAATGATCACAGAGGAAGGGGTGGGAGACATCCCCAGTCAATAGGTTTGCTCAAAGCAAGACCCAATTTGAAGCAAGATCCCATTGCCATCAAGGCCAACTTCTTCAGAGGCTGAGCCAAGTCTGCAGGCTGGAGGAGATCACACAGCCCAAGCCAATGCCAGCTGGTTCTGTGCTGGTTTAACTGGGAGAATTGCCTATGGAACAGCTGGTCCAGGAAGGCTACAAAACCCCCCATGGTGAGAGTCTCCCTCCCTGCTCTCAGCTTCTCTCCTAAACCAGCCATGACCTGCAGCCCCATCCTCAGCAGAGCCTCAGCACCCCCACCAGCCCCAGGGAGCAGCTTTTGCCCTGATGGCAGAGACCCTCCAGCCCATTAACACAAAGCTTCCTTTCATTCCCTCCTCACAGCAGCGTGTCTGGGCATTTATCTGCATCACTGCTTTGTGCCCCAGGGCCACCCACACCACATAGTTTTCCACAGCTGATGCTCAGCACAGAGAACAGCTTTTGCTTTCCGTAGGGTTCTGCTGTGAAACACCTCCCATAGGCTCTCCTGGCTCATTCAGACTTCACCTGTTGGGGCTTCTGGAGTATTTATACCAGATAATTTCTAGTCGCTTCACACCCTTCTGTGTCACAGTGCTGCCTTTCTCCACAGTGTATTATTATTCCATCACTCTCAATAATAGATCAGCAACAGAGCCATTACTCAGCACAGCTGCCACCTAACTGCTGTGCCACCAGGCTGGGTGCTCTCTGCAGGGCCTCACAATGCTCCTCTGCTGTTCATCACTGCTTGCTGTTCCAGGGGCACCTTCCTGGTCCCATCACATCCCACAGCCATCCGGACCAGCACCCAGATGCGGCCTGGAGCTCATCAGATGTGCTCATATAGAAAAAATGCCTCCTATTTATCCCCGGGCACAGACACCGCTTCCTGAGCTGTGCTTTTCTGCCTTACCTACAATGCCCCAGTGCAATGACAGCAGAAGAAGCTGGAGCAGTTTGCAACCCCAAATCCAAGCCACGCTTGCCAGTGCAATGCGATCACCCAGCAATCGTTCCCCAATTTGCTCTCTGTGCCATTTCTGTTCATTGCATCCACGGGCAGAGCACAGCAGGGAGAGCGCTGAGCACGGGCAGCCCTGGTGCTGCAGGTGGGAGATGCGGACTCGGAGGAGGATGAGCCTTTCCCCTTTCTTTAATTTAAAATTACAGGTGCTCAGAGATGAGTGTGCGGCTCCAGGGAGTTCTCCATCCGAAAAGCTGCTGAGTGGATAAGTGGTTTGAAATGGTTGATAGGAAAACTGGGGCCCGACGCTCCGAGGAGGAGGAGTTGTGATGCTTTTCCATTTGAAGAAGTGCTCAGCAGCGGGCGAGGAGATCAGTGGAAGCAGCAGCAAAATTGTTTGAAGTCCTCTAAGTACATATGTATGCATGTGGCTGTAAGGAGAGGGAGGAAAAAAAGAGGAGAAAATGAGAAGGCTGCTTTAATTTTTTCCCTGTTTGCCATGGGTAGGCGAGCTTTGTTTGAACTTCTCATCAGGTTCTGTAGTTTTCTTTGGAGGTGTCAGTGGGACGAGGATTTTGCTTCCCCCACTTTCTGCAGCCCTGCTCTATGTACCACCGTGATGCTGTGCTGAAGCACTTCACCTGCTTCCTTCTGCATACCTCCATTTACATTCTCAGTCACAGGCTCTGAGCTCTGCACCTTCCAGAACCTTTTCCCACCCATTCCTGCTGCCCCTGCTCCAACACAAGCAAGCCATGGGGACCAGCTGTGGGACTTTGCTAAGCAAACGTGGCTGTGAGCAGCTCCTGGGGCCAAATCCCACTCAGGTTCTCTTGCTGCCCTACCAACGAGGGATGCTCCCATCAGCTGGCCCAGGGTGCCCGCGTGTGGTTGTTCTTGTCTGGAAAGGACCTGGTTGGTCATCCCCTTCGCAGAGCAGGGCAGCAGTTGTGGAGCTGGCACTGAGCAGTGCTGGGTTCATCCAGGGACACAGCAGAGGCACTGCTCCTTGCCATGCGACTTGGAAACAACGCTTATTCCAAGTGCCTCAGTCCATTTCAGTGTCCATTTTCCTGCGCTCATGCTGCATACCGAGCATGCTGCTTCCCACCCCGCGCACCCAGCTCAAGGCCTCCTCTCTAACAGCCTTGGTTTTACCTGTTCAAAGCAAAGAGATCTGGCTGATGGCTCAGGAGATGCAAGGGATGCTGCGTGGCGCTGTCATCACAGAGGCGAATCCTAATGGCAACCTGCAGATGGATCTGAGAGCAGAGGAGGTAACGATGCCCCAGCACACACCCCTCCACGCTACATTCCCATGTACCATTAAGTCCTGTGCACACTCCAAGATTAAAAAGAGAGCAGCCTAATTAAAGCCTACATAAATTTGGATCTCCTAAAATATGACTGATTAATAATGCATCATACTCAGCAACAAAGAGCTGTAAATCCCCCTTGCAATGGCACAGCCCCGTGCTGCATGCCGTACCAGAGGATGCCAGCAACTCCAGGCTCCTAAATCACATCCTAAATCACATTTGCTTGGGTTCATCTCCAATAAACCAGAAAGCCTTAATTCTCCGAGTTCAATAAATAACACGTCTGTCTCGAGCACAGCAAGTAATTCATTGCCTCCCATGTAACCAGTGGCTCAAAGAGCTTCGTTTAGAGCTATTTACAGGGGATGACTCTCCCATGTTCTAGGGCTGATGGTGGAGTCTCTCATTTGTGAATTACTGGGTAAATCTGACCATTAATTAGAGGAATAATCACCGCCTCACATCCCTGCAGTCATTCTAACACGGAAGAAAACAGTCATTTTAGTTGGATTGCGGGTGGATGCTGGGCTCTAATTGGGTCCCAGACACAGAGGAGAACAGGAGCAGGGTTCTGAGGCTGCTTTGAACACTGACCCCATTGTGAAGAGGTCACTGTCTGGCTCTGGTGATCCTCACCAGGAGTGGGTGGTGGGAGCTGTGGTGATAGAAGCTGGGATCTCACTGCTTGGTGCCCTGCTTCTGCCCCCCAGGAGCCAGAAATGGGGATGCATCCCCCAGCCGTGGTGTGAGCTGCTGGTGCTCTGCTGAAGGAAGATGGATGCTCCAGCTGCAGGCTAACAGCTCTTGGCTGGGCGATATCCAGAGACAGTGTATTATAAATAACAGGAGATGAGCAGCGCTGTTAGTGCTTCAGACTCCTCTGATGTGTTTGTTAATGTCTGCAAATGAGCTGCACTCAAGTGTTTAGCAACATCAAGTTGCAAATGTCGCCAACAGAGAAATCTAAATCTTTAACCGATTTTAAAAGGCTTTAAAATTGCAGGGCTCCCGTTCACACACAATCCAGAGGAGTGTAAATAACACACAACTTATTTTTGTGCTTTGCCCTTCATTCGGAAGCATGACAAAGCTCTGCACTGCTCAGTGCAGAAACTGCAGAGAGAGGGAAAATTGGAATGGAAAAAAGCACAGGCAGGAGACCAGGCAGAATAGAATGGTTTCATGAGAAGGGAACTCCAAAGAGGTGTTGGAGAACAGGTGGTTCCTTAGAGACATAAGGACAAGGAGGGTCTGAGCACTTTAAGAGCCACTTGCCTTTCATTGCCCTACATCCTCACTGTGATTCGACAGGTTTAGGGCTGCCCTTGCTCTTTGTCAGGCTTGGCAATAAGAGCATGCAAATTCAACCAAGACATCCAGGATATTCCCATCTTGCTCCACAGCTGGCTGCCTCAGAGGTGCATCTCCGTACAGATGTCTTCACTGAGCAGTCAGGCTCTGGGGAGGGCAAAGAAAGCTGAGCCTGCTGGATGTGGGAGAGAGAAAGTCTTCTGGCAGGAAAAACCCGGGACTGCAGGAAAAAGGATAGCAGGGTCTCCTATGGCCCAACACCTTAAACCTTCCTTGTTCAGATCATAGAATCCGAGAATGATTACAATTGGAAAAGAGCTCTAAGATCACCAAGTCCAGCCATCAACCCATCCCCGCTAGCCATGTCCCATGTATAGACTGGGAGACAGGAGTTCCTAGGAAATGTCAGCATGAGATGGGGAAATAAATTCAACTCTCTGCTTATTCTGGGCTGCAGCACGGCCAGCTGCTGACCTGACCCATGTGTGTGCCCATGATGTGATGCTGGGTGGGTCATCTCTCCTAACAAGGACATGAAAGCCAATGGTGATGCACACCCACCAGGTACAGGTCTGCTGCGGGGCCAGATTCCATCGCTTCTGAAAGTCTTTGACAACAGGCAGAGGTGGAGAACTTCGGGCCAGTTGTAGCCCAGAGGGTGGCTGCCCTCATGATCCAGATTTCCACAGGCACTGATGGCTTTCATCCCATTGGTAGCTCAGGGTTGGATGAGGGTTGGCCCAATGGCTCTTCGTCAGGGAACAGTGGTGGGGGTGATGCAGGTTTGTGGTGGGAGAAGGGAACATCTGGAATCAGCACAGCGCACTGAATGAGTGGTCTGAAATCACTGAGAGGAAAGTCGGTAATGCAAGGGCAGAGTGCTGCTCTCAGAGGAAAAACAGGACAGTGCCACACGATGCAAGGAGGAATAACTGGCACTACAGCAGAACTGCGGGGCTGGGCAGAGAGACTATGTGGGGACAGCAAGCTTCACCCAAGGCTTCCTTACCATGGGCTGAGCTGTCCTCAACTCTCCAGTCCCTCTCTAGGCTCCCCAGCTGGGGCTCTTTGTTCTTGGATGATGGCACTGAGATTTCTTACACTGCCTTTCCAGCAACCCAAGTTTTCATTCAGTCTTCACCAGCTCAGATCTCCTTCTTAAGAGATGGTGGAGGTTCCAGGATCTTCTTCCCCCATAAAAGTTTTTTTTGGGTCCCTCTTAACCTGGGCTACTCTACATCCTACCATTGGAATGAAACAATAAAACAAATGCAGTTGACCTTCCTTGCCCTTTAAGCTTAGAGAAAAATCCACAAAACACAGAATCAGTTCTTAAGAAAGTGTTGATGTGGACACTCACTAAATGGACATGGAAAAGGTGATGCCTCCTAAAACTTCCCCTGATGTGCTTGAGGCCCTCACACCAGCACTGCTAAGCATGGAGGCACCAAGGGAGCAAGCATCTAAAAGCAGTAGGTAAATTGGAAGGGAATGCCCTGCTCCTTGCTAACTCCTGTTCATTTCTGACCTGTTACATGGCTTTCTGATTCTCTAGGGCATGTCTGCACAGCAGCAGCTCTGTTGTGTAAGACAACCTGCCACACCAGCTCTTTTTGGTGCTAGGCTCCTCCGCTCCTCGCCCAGCTCCCAGGTTGTCCACCTCCAGCTTTCATCCCGTGTGCTATTCAATTAATTAAATATTCTCTCCTGCAGATTGCTGGCTGAGGGTGACACACGTTTAATGAACAGCTGCAGGTCCCTAATCACATTGGCAATTAGGAATGTAATTAGAGCACTTGCAAATGGTTTTCATGCTGATAAAACATGACAGGATAGAGCGCTTTCACTCACTGTCAGCTGTCAGACAATCTGCTATCCATCTAATGGCAATTTAATTACAAATTCCTTCATCACCTTTGTTTCTGGTTGCTCTGGCCTATGGCTTGGCATCTCTTGGGTCAAACAGGGTGACCCAAGAAGTGGGATTTCAGGATGACCAAGAAGCTGTTCCCTCCACCTGCACTGGGATGGAGGTTGTTGCATTGGCCAAGAACCTGTCCAAAGGGTGATGGAGCAGTCAGAACACGGTGAAGTGTTTCACCTTTTGTTTCCATGGCTTCATGAGCTGAGGCAGCAGTGGGAATCACTGCATCCATAGGAGGATCTGCTTACTTTGTCCTCAACGCTTGCAGACCAGAAGGGTTCCACCTCATAGGGAGCCATGCAATGATCACGGCCCCATCACAGCCCCAAGGTTTCTGGAGTTCAAGGTACAGGGTCTGAATTTTGGGTGGGCCTGCGTGGAGCCAGGAGTTGGACTAATGGTCCTTGGGAGCCCCTTCCAAATCAGGACATCATGATTCCATGATACAGCTGCTCCCCATAATAATGTAAGAGACATCTGATGTGACCCAGCCAGCAGAAGTTATTTGAATCAAAGTCACATATGGAGGCAGTAAGGAACAGAACAAAGGGCTTCTAATGACAATTTAAGGACAAAGGTCCAACAGGTGACTGCCACAGAACAGGTACTTAAAGACATTGTATAGGGAAAGGCAGTGGCAGAGAACCAGTCCTAAATTACCCAATAAGGGCTGATAGTCACAACCCAGTTAAAGAAAGAAAGATTAGCTTACCTGCCCCAAGGACCACAGCTCACCCTCCATAAGGAGGGATCTCCATGTACAGAACATTCCCCTGGAGCAGCCAGCCCTTAAATCAGACTCAGAAAGGGGTGAAATGTGGTTCAGGTAGGTGAATTGCTTCCACCTGTGCTCCCAGGGCTGGTTGTGTCCCTTTCCCAGGTGCTCAGTCATTGGCTCGGGCCGTGCCCTAGCCATTCCCATACACACCAGAACCCAAATGGCACCAGAAACACGGAACCCACCAAAAAAGTGGTGATTCCTACATGTAATGCTGGTGAATTCACAGTGGGTCTTGCAGGTAATTTTTGCATTGCTCTCAAACCTTACAGCTGGTGCTTAATTCACCCGTTAAAGCTGCACTGGTGCTGCAGAGCAAAGAGCACAGGCTCTGGCTGCAGGTGCACCTGGGTGGCCATGGGCCATGTCCCTGCTCCCAGCCCCATCCCTGGGCTGGCTGTGACTTTCTGGCTGCTTCTAAAGCTCCAGGGAGCTCACGCCTCCTCCCAGCCTTCATCTGACCCAGTTCTTCCTCGTTGCCATGGAGAACTGGGCTCATTTGTGGTTTCCCAGCCTTGTTGCATGCCCAGGAGACCGGCACTGGTGGCACCGGTTGGGATTGGAAGTGCCTCTGCGTGTCCTGCACTGCTGGTGTCAGCGCTCATGGATTTTGGGGTGCATTCAGCATTTTGTTGGCGCTGCCCTGGGGATGCAAGAGGAATGAGGACATCTGTGCAGGGCCATCCATTGTGATGCTGCACAGCAATCCTGCTGGTTGGGGTTGTTCCGAATACAGGACACAGGGTCTCTGTGCCCCACCATTTCCTGCACCCACTCCCCAGACACCACAGACTTCAGGTGCTCATCACTGCCAGCCCCGTTTCAGCCCTCTGTCACCCAGAAACACCTCTACGAGGGGCTGCCTGCTCTCACACCTTCACTCTGTGCTGTCCATCATTGCACAGCCGGGCCGAGGGATGATTTTTGCGCCGTGCAAGGCAGCGGTGATTTCACATGGCTCATGGGTCAAGAGATGACCATTTTAGGGCTGCTACTTCAAATGAGTGTTTAAAATCCCTATTACGGTTCTACTAAGGAGGACTAATTTGGGGCCAGTTCAGACACTGCCGATCATTAACCCCATGCAGTCAATCAGCAGCTCCAAGGCGTAATTTTCCCTTCCAACCACTTATAAAGCCACGTTTCTCACTGCACTATTTTCTTCCCCCCAACCAGGAGTTAATTCATCGGTTAAAGGAATCTCAGTCGTGGTTTGAGGGACTGCAGCTTTTTATTCCCAAGCAGGATTATCCCATCCCCGTGCAATGGCTGTCATTAGCGAACCTCCGCAGATGAAGCAGCCTTTTGATGTCACAAGCCATATAAAAATAATAATTTGTGCTGTCTGTGTGCTTCGCAGCTTCCCTGTGGGGGGATGCTGGTGATGGAGCTTTTTTGCATCTCCTATTTCACGAACTCCTGGCTGGCTGAGGAAGCAATTTCCAGCTCGATTTGTTGTGCTTGTGACATGGAAGCCTTGTGTGTTTCAAAGCAGATTCCTGGAAAGCAGCGGCGAAGCCGATTTCATCTGCTCAGCAAAATCTTTTTTCTTTCTATGAAGCAACCTGCCACGTCAGTAATGGTTTTAAATTGACTTTCGCAGGTGCCCATCCACAAGAGATATTGTTTCCTAGAAACCAGAGGTTAATGGAGAAAGGCTTCAAAGAGAGCGAGGAGAGAGAAAAATCTCCTTCCTGCTCTGCGGAGCAGCAGCAGCTGCTGGATGGGAATAAAGGCAGCAATTACAGCTGGTTGGTGGGCAGAGCATCCTCTGCCTTGTGGAGATGAGGAGGGGAGCGCGGGGCCATGCCCTGCTCACTGCTGGGAATGACCCCACCGGTGGGATCTGCTCCCTGTGGTGATGGGGCAGTGTGTTCTGGCCATCCTATGCCACACTTCTGTTATTAACACAGGGAGGAATCATCACTGCTAAAGGGAACGGTTTCCCTACTGGGGAAGCGATACCTTTGTGGGTATGGGACCGTGGAGAGC
Source organism: Perdix hodgsoniae (assembly GCA_035772895.1). Classification (NCBI taxonomy): domain Eukaryota; kingdom Metazoa; phylum Chordata; class Aves; order Galliformes; family Phasianidae; genus Perdix; species Perdix hodgsoniae. Next base: position 566,657 of record JAPSGF010000012.1, on the reverse strand, counting down.
CATGCAATGGTGGCAGTGCAGCATTGCCTCCAGTGGGACTGGGACTCACCTTAGGTGTTCTGCACCCGTGTGAGGATTTGTCTCAGAACCATGCAAAAAATAATAGAGAAAGAGAGAAAAAGAGAAAACTCACATTATGTCCGACTGGGCAGAGTCTAGAAGGAAATCTGGGAAACGTGGGGGCAAATGGAAAACCCACTCATATTCCTTATTTGTGTGTTGTCTTTGCCATTAGAAAATGCCTTTTTGTGGGGGTGGCTGGAAGCATTTGATGGATGCAGCACATATCCTATCCTTGCTGTGTACCCGTGGGCTCCAAACTCAGCGTTTCAGTGGGATCAATCTTCCAGCTGGGGTATTGCCAGGCTGCAGTGGCCCGTACTCAGTTTTCCTCCTCCCCCTCTTGCTTCAGGTGCCTCATGGAAGTCCCCTGGTCACCCAAAGGCTGAGCTGTGTCCCCATGCCCACAGCACCCCAGCTCCCAGCACAGCATCACCCTTCCTTTGGAATTACCCATCCAGAAGGAGGACTGAAGACGCACTGAAGATTTCACCTGCTGGAACCTCCCAGATGGCTGCAAAGCACTCGCTTGAACTTGAAAGGCTGAGGAGCCATTAAATATGAAGGAAGGGTTATTTTTTCAGGAGCTGAAGCTTCTCTCCAGCCCTGCTGATGTCAGGAGCACAGCTCCAGGGGATGCTCAGGAATGCAGTGTTAGGTTCATTTCCTATGGAGGCTGTTTGGAAACCCCACCTGCAGCATTGCAAGGGCACAGCTTTGTCATCGTTGAAGCCCCACAGTGCTGTACATTCTGCCCAGCTAAACCTACCCCTGCACGGTCACTCCTGTATTTAAACTGGTCTGAGCTTCTGCACACACTGCAGATGGGCCCCACAATGAAAGCAGCTCCTCAATCTTGAGGTCAGTTTCCATGTGCTGGCACTGAATGTTTAATGTGAAAAAGCCTGGAGCAAAGGAATAAAGTAAGAAATATTTAATTTTACAGCGTTGGTTTGCACCATATGTTTTCCCCTTCATGAATATTTTAGGCACTTCTGCTCCACAAAGGCTTTCTCTGTCGGCTGTCAGCTCGAGTGCCTTCACATCCCCTGGGCTGGGACCAGTGGGAAATGTCACTGCACCATTCCCCCGCTTCAAAATGTCCCTACGGATGGGCTTTTGGGGATGGGGCTCCAGCATCCCACACGTCCTGCCGCCCCAGGAGCTCTCAAGCCTGGGCAGCACTCCAGGATGAGAAATGTGGTTTGTAGGATGCATGGGACACATGGCATTATCCCCAAGGAGAGCAAACACCCCCAGCACCACCAGCTGAGTGGCCCCGTGGAGCGTGTGACGCTCATGGGGCTGTGCCAAGCTCCTCGTTCCCATCCTGGCTCAAAATGCTCACAACGCAGATGGGCTGATGGTTGAACTAGACGATCTTAGAGGTCTTTTCCAACCTTAATGATTCTATAAGCAAAGCCCCTTTCGTCTTTGTGCCCGGGTCCTTGCTGTGCCCGTGGCCCAGGAGCCCCCCAGTCTGCAGGTTGTGTTGTCAGAGGGTTGGGGATGGCCAAAAGGAGCACTGAGTGCAACACAGATGCCACACAATCTCTGCCACACGGACACATTCAGTAACGTATATATATTATATTATATTTATATATATATATACACATTAACAATTTGCCCCCCTCCCTCCCGCCCCCCCAAAAAAGAAAAGGAAGAAAACATAAAAAGGAAAAGCAACCCTCCCCCAAAACAAAAACAAAACCGAAACAAGTATGTTACATGTGGAAGAGAACATGGCAGACAGGGTTTTCCCAGATCCCCAGTCTGTACAGTGGGGTCACTGGGAGGAACGGGGCTGGCAGCACCCTCAGTCCCATGGGACCCCAACCCCGCTACCCGTGGGAAACGTGCTCATTCATAACCTACCCGTGGGAAACGTGCTCATTCATAACCGCGGGCGCAGAGCCCAGATGGGCTACAACTGCCCATGTGCCATCACACACCGGTCGGGTTTTGTCAGTGGGACGTGGGCTGGGGGCACAGGCTGCAGCGGGGTGAGGAGCAGGGAAGGGCTACAGCTCCCATTCCCTGGCAGTGCTGGGTTTTGCTTTTCCTCAACCAGGAGAAGACAACGTGGTTGACCCAGACGCCACGGGAAGGAGACGCGCGGGGATCCCGCAGCAATTAGTGCAATTTCATCAGGTGCAAACGTCACGGTAATGGCTCGTGTGCTTTACTGGATGCGCTGAGTCCTCTGGCAATAAGCGGTGCCCGTGCCAGCAGAAAGCTTGGCCCCGGATTGCAGAAGCCGAAATCCATCTCCAGTGCTTGGCCATTTACTGGAGGTTGGCGCAGCGCGAGCAGCACACAGGGAAAAGACCCACAGGGCTTTGGGAACAAAACATCCAACCAAAAATGGCAGCTCAGCCTTGTAAAGTGAACTGTGTTCGTGTGCTTAGCTGTGGGGCTGGCAGGTGTGACCCTGCTGCTTCCCCACCCCGTGCTCTCAAATGTGTCCATGCAGTCCCTGCGTCCCTTAATGACAAGTGTTCCCCAGGGTGGCTCACTGGTGGGGCCTCCTCACTCAGCCCCTGTGCCCCTCCTCCCTGCTATGGGATGAGCCCCCAGGTGCTGTCGTGCTGTCTGAGCCGGCCACCCACCCCTCTGGGGCTGGGCTTTGAGGTAGTTTCCTATCAGCAATGTCCAAGGGTCTCTCCCCATTGCAACAACAAAAAAAGAAAAGGCAAGGAAAGGACGGGCGGAGTTGGGCGGTCTCAGCTTTGGTCAGTGTGTGATGCCACCAAGGTAAGACCAGAGGGAAAAAAGGAATTTTCAACACCATGGACCAAAGCTTGTGCATCAGCACATCCCATGCTGCCACGCTGCCCCACGGCCTCATTGGTCCCAGCTTGGTGCTTGGGTACAGGGAGCACTGGTGGCAGCTCACTGGGGTACCAGGGCTCCTTTGTCACAGAGCAAACAGGATGGCTTCACCACAGCAGGGAATAAAGTGAGTGCCAAGATTCTGGGGTCTGAACTTGAGCTTTTGGGTCAGAAAGCACAGATATGGTCTTTGAGCACCTCTGCTCAGTGCGGGAGCTGCATTCTGCCTGCAGGGACAGCAGACACAAAGCCAACAGAGAAGCATCTGTGCCAGGGGCACGAAGCACCTCACCCAATTCCTAGGAAACACTCATTTGGGGTCTTCCTGGTGAAATGGGACCTCCCATAAGACAAGCAGTGGGCCGGAGGGATGGGGACCACAGACCCAGGCAAGCTGCCAAATGTTGGCCGAACGCAGAGCACTCCCCATAAAACAACACTGAGATCCCACCTGCCTCTCATTGTCTCCAGAAAGCCAATCTCTGCAGCCCCAACCCGCAGGGATGCGCCAAACATCCCCCCTGACCACCACGGCACCTGAGAACATCACCCAAATGCCCATCCTGGATGCAGGGAAACAAAACCATCCACATGATGATCTGCCCGGGGAGAGCCACGAAGATGCTGCAGGAGCCTGGCGAGCAGGCTGGCCAACAGGAGTTTATTTTCAGAGGTTCTTTCGTTTTCCCCTTAAAAATAAAACGAGCTGCAGGTGGGTGCCCTCCTGTTGGAGCACTGTGGCTGCTCTGTGGTTCGGAGGGCTCCTGGTGCCCACCACCAGCCCCAGCCCACATCACTGGTACCACCATGGGGCACGGTCGCTCCTAGTGACAGGCTTTCATCCCTGATACATACGGGGACTCCTGGGGCCTGCAGTTACACTCCTGCTGCTCTGGGTAATCTATGAAGTCTGGGGCAGGCAGACCCGAGAGAATCATCAAGGATTTGTTCCAGATTGTGAACGTGGGGCACACCGGGAGGATGAAGGAGACCTCGAAGGTGTGGAGGTGCAGGGAGTTGGCCGGGTCGTAGAAGGAGAGCGCGTTGTTGTCGTAATCCAGGAGGACACCGAGGCGCTTCATCTGCGGGTGCACCTCCACCAGCATCTCCTTGTTGTTGTGCCTCACCACGAAGTTGTTGTTGCAGCGGGAGAAGACCCAAGATGAGGAGTTCTTCCCAATCCACTCATTCTTGGGAGCCGACTTGTAAGCCACGCCGATGGCGTACCTGGGAGAGAGAAGAAGCTTTGCTCAGAGACCTCACTGTGAGATTCAACCTAACCCTGACATGTGTTGGGTTGTGTTTCACCAGCCTGTGCAGGCTGGACACATCTCTGTCTGCTTGCACAGGACCACGTTCCAAGAGCCCGAACCCAAAGACGGTGTCATCAAGGCAAGAGCTGAGCCCAGCGGGCATTGGTGAGGTCAGCAGGGGAGAGAAATAAGGACATACCACTTCACCCTGCGGTCTTGTTGGAGCCATCCCACAGCCTTCTGGCAGAGAGGAGACACTCACAGAGCGCTACACCCACAGCCAGCCCAGTGTCAAGGCCCAGCCATGACAACAGCGTCCAACTCTCCAACCCTGAGCAACCCTGGACTTGAACCCCAGGACAGTCCATGGCAACTCAGGGGATACTGAGGGCCTCCAGGAGATGGAGGGAAGGTCAGGGGGTGCCTACCAAGTGGAGGAGCCCACCACCACCTCCCAGTAGTGGCAGCCACTGTCGATGAAGACGTTGCCTGCCGCACCGTAGCACCCGGTCCCACTGAACCTCTCGGGCGTGTGGCTCTTCTTCAGGGAGCTCTCGTCCTTCTCCATCTGCAGCCCATCGTTGGAGATCTTCAACTTCTTGTGGGCCATCTTGGGGTCCAGCTTAAAAGGCTGACCTGTCAGGAGAGGACGTGCAGGTTAATATCTGTGGGCGTTGTCATCGCTGTGCAGCCAGAATGTGGCAGGAAACATCTGCCCCGGGCTCTAGGGATATTCCCCATGAGCCAAAGGTGCTACTGGAACAGTGATAGCATCCCCAGCATGTATGATCCTGGTGCTGAGGAACACTGGAAGCCTTCTTATTGCACACTGCCCCATTCATGTGCCTCATTCCTTGTCAGAAACACTCCCTTTTGCTGCTGTTAATGTTGTAAAATGCTGTGGCGGAGAGAGGGGATGTTTCCAGCTAATGGAAAAGGCACTGACGACACCATTAAGGACCGCGCAGCACTCTGGGCAAGGCGTGCAGCCTGCCTGAATCCCCTAACGGATCCATACTCTATTAGCAGTAATGAGAGTTATACGAGCAGAGAGAAGGGAGAATAGACCCTTAAGTGCTGCTATAACAATATTGAATCACAGAAGAAGTAGTGCAGCATCAAGCATGTCCCCAAGTCCCCATCAACAGCCGACACAGCTCGCTCCCCGCAGTGCAGGCTGCTATTACACTTTACAGGAAACATGCCTGAGGTTTTCCAGTGTTTCCCAGCTGCCAAACAAGGGCTGGGACGCCTGGAGAAGAAGCTTGGGCTTGGAAGCAAACCAAAGGCATTGAGTCCAGCCCGTGTTTGGCTGAGGCTGGAAGTGAACACGGAGCCAGCTGGGAGCACACAGCCTTCCTTCTCCAACACAACCAAGTCTGATGGATTCTGCAGACTTTTTGGGCTCGGAACACAGCTGCAATTCTCATGTTAGGTTAGCAGCCCTCTGACAGCCAAACCAACGTGGCTGCGTGACGTTCGTTTGCACAGGTGACGTAACTCTGTTGGTGCTTTTCAAATCCCATCCTCTCGGCTTTTCAGATGCGACGCATGGCTGTGGGGACCTGGCCCTGTCACATCAGTGTACAAACATCCTACAGAGCCTGGATGTGATTTTGAGAGGGATCTGTCTAGTTTAGCATAGAGCAAAGCAAATGGGGCAGCTGCTGTAGGGCAACTTAATGGCTGAAACCCACCGCTTGTTGCCCGCAGAAGGCACTGCTGGCAGCCCCCACAGCACACAGCCAGCCACCCCTCCTGCTTTTTCAGCTGTGCAAACCGAGGCTTGGAGAGGCACAGCACCTGGCCAATGCTTCCAGCAAGGCTGTTGGAAATCCACGTCTCAGGAAGTGCTGCAAACAGAGCCAAGGCAGTGTGCAGAGCTTTCCAGTGCAGCCCTATAACTGAGCTCATCCACATCACTCCCTGCTTGCTCTGGTAGTTCACGTTTATTTTCCTTGAGAAAATTCATTTACTGTGAGATAAATGAGTGGGGAGGGCTGAAAGTAACGCTGCAGACTGAGAGTGATCTTATCCTACAGCTTCTGGAATATTTTGAGATCTGCCTCTTCCCAGCAGTAACACAAAGAGACAAGCTTGGAGGAAGGGAGGGATAAAAATACCCAGCTCCATCAGGACAGAGGCACACGCGTCCTCTGGCCAGAGCTGACCCCTTTCTGAGGTCAGCAGCAAAGAGGAAATCCTGGCCTTGGGCTTGTGGGACCAAAGGAGGGAGCGGATGGTGCCACTAGGACGTGTTAAGGGTTAACGAAGCCTTGAGGCTGGGGCAGGCAGAGCCCCCTGCCCAACGCAGGCACTGCCCATCCCCATCCTGGGTGAACTGCTCAGCTCTCTGCTCATCTAACCAGCACGTTGCAAGGAAGGGGTCAGCAGCATCATCAGCTTTCCTTTCTTTTGTTAGGCGAGCTCCAGCTGAGTGAATGCTGCAGCCGGTGACATCCCTGCTCCATCCATCCACCCCAGTGCCACCAGCGCTGCAGCACAGACCGGGCTGCGAGCTTCCAGCTGAGCCATCCAGCCGTGCAGTCAGGAACAGGCTGGCTGCAGTGCAGCACAAGACCCCTGGCAGAGGTCTGAGGAGCAGCAACCGTTGTCTGCCACCACTTTGAGGAAGCACAGCCATGATGCTGAGCTGCTGAGTTAACCTATTCAGACCTACGAAGCTTCCAGCACTCCCGGCTTGCTTTGGGATCACGCTCATCTCACCTCGCTCCATAGGAAGCATCAGCTCTGCCGGGTTCCTGCTGCTAACAGCAGAGCTGCTCACACTGCCACAAGCCCCGTATGACCCTCGGGGACTCAAACAGATCAGGAAAAGACAGAAATGAGAACAAGAATCAGACCTGCCCACAATGGTCATGGCAAGGACCATGGAGAGCACCTTCCATGCGCTTCATTTACCGCCATCCCTTGCACAGTTCCTCATTCTGTCAGTTTCAGCCACTTCTGGACACTTGCTAATAATGAAGACCTACCCAAGAACAGCCTCAGCAAAAGGTTTCTTCCTGTCACCAGACCAAAACTCTTTCCCCCAGCAATTCTGCTCAGGGCAGCTTGAAAACGCAGATTTAGTGGCAGCGCTGATGCTGCAGAAATCAATGTGCCCTGACACTGACCTTCTGTGGCAAAGCCATCTCTCCAAACAGCGCTCTGGGAGCACAAAGAAGGCTGTGAAACATGCTAATTGGCCCTGCCCGTCGAACTGCTGACACCTCCGCGGAGCTCACAGCTGCTGGAAAGTGCATGCTGTCTTCTAATCGCCCACTGGGAAGGGAGAGAAGCACGCAGCTCCGTGATGACAAGGGCAGCATCTCACACCAACCCGCTCGTGGCTTTCTGTTGGAAACTCTGGGCTATGTACCATCCTTTGTCCCCAGCCAGGGCTTTCTCCAGCACCCACTGCTGCACAACCACCCACAGTTCACAGGTATTACAGCATCCTGCTGACTTCACACACAGAATCCCAGAGCTCGATTTGTGCTGGATGCTCAGCACCATGCGGCATCCCTTGGCCTGAGGTTTGGCATGCAGGAAGAGAACATCCCTCCTCCGTGCCCCCTGCTCAAGGACATCAAGCAGGAACTTAGTGGCCTCAGTGAGCATGGCGGCAATGGGTTGGTTGCTCTTGGTGATCACAGAGGTCTTTTCCGACCTTCTGTGATTTTGTGAAAATACAAACTCGAGAGGAGGCATCCCTCTGCCAAATCACTGCAGCTCCTTTCCTCCCATCTCCCTGTCTCAGATGGATGCTGCCCCTCTCCATCCAGCTGCCCACATCCAGCTGGAGGGAGAGGTGGGACAGGCTGCGATGCACCAGGCATGGCCCCAAAAAACACTGAAGTCAAGCTACCACCATCACCCAGAAATCTGTCCAAGCATGACCGGTGAGCCCTCTTCATGCGCACACCCATCCCTGCGGCCAGAATGGCAGCTCTCTGCTCCAGAAACCTGAAAGCTTTACAGCACATAAAAGCGGGCAGCAATAGGTGAAGTCGGAAGATAAGCAGCAGGGCTGGCCATCGGCCGCTGCGCACCATCAGCCACCGACCACTGGTGGCCCGTAGAGCAGCAGAGCTGCAGGCACTGGGACTGCTGCCCGAGGAAGGAGCTCCTCAAAGCTACAGAAACACAAGATAATTTGTGTAGCGCTTCAGGCAATGCCTGCTCCAGATTTTAACAAGTGCAGCAAGTTGCTGCAGACACATCTGAGCGACAAGGGGAGTTCAAAGCCCGACTGGGCACCGATTTATTCTCCTAAATGGAGTTCAGCTGCCAAGCAGAGCGCTCAGCATCGTGCCCCTATCTCCAGCAAATGACACTTGGCTAAAAAAACCCCGGAGAGAGCTCTGTCCCCGGGGAGCTGCTGAAGCAAGAGCCTTCGCTCCCCTCTGCGCTGCTGTGTCACACCACTGCTCTTGGCTTGTCAAGTCCCCAGTTTCTTATTTCCTCAGCGAGCACCTCTCAAGGCACTTAGAAAGCTCTTAAAAACAGCAGCCGTGGGAGGGATTCATTGTTAACAAACAAGGCAGAACAGGATTGGAGCCTGCCCATCTCAGCAGCTCCCCCCACCCCACCAGTGCACCGACTCCACTTCAGCTCATTTTGTTTAAGGTTGCGCAGGTTTCGCAAAGAAAACGAGGAGGTGGAGGCAATAAATCATTTCAAAAGCCTACTCAGAGCCTTCAAAGCCTTGAGTGATTGCAGCGTCACGGAGAGAAGCCCGAAGGAGCGCTGTGCTCTCCAGGCTGCAGGGAATGGCTTAAAGCTAAAAGAGGGGAGATTTAGGTCAGATGGCAGGCAGGAATTCTTTGCTCAGAGGGCGGTGAGGCTGTGCGCTGCCCAGAGATGGGGCTGCCCCACACCTAGAGGTGCAGGTGGGCCCTAAGCTGGTGGGATACCCAACCCACGGTACAGGAGCGGGGCTGGGTGGGCATTAAGATCCTTTCCAACCCAGCCGTTCTGTGATCCTATGAAAGCTGCACCTTATGAGCCCCTAAACGCCAGCAGAGAGCTGACTGGAACACATTGGGTGACGCGGCCCTGAGACAGGTCCCCCCAGGGCAGGAAGGTGATGCTGGGGACCACTGCCCCACTCCCTCCCATACATACTGTTGGTTTTGAGCCGTGCAGGCTCGCTGTTCCGGCTGCCTGCCTGGTTGATGGCCTTGACCAGGAAAATGTAGCGGGTGCCGCTCTGCAGCCCGTGCACGGTGTAGTGGTTCTGCTTGATGTTGGGGACGATCATCCAGCTGTCCATGGAGTTGTAGAGACCTGCCGTATAGGAGAAGGGGAAAGGGTCACTGCTGGGTAAGGGAAAGGGCTCTTCCTGGGAACAGAAATTAATTAGGAGGCTGTGGAGGCCCCGAGCCCTAATGCTGCAGGGGTTTGTTTGACAGATCTACTGAAAGCATAGTGCTGTATTAAAGATGGGGTGACACCTTACAACCCACAGCAGGAGTTGGAACTCCGTGATCTTAAAGGTCCCTTCCAACCTCAGCCATTCTGCGATTCCACAACAACACGGTGCTACAGGAAAGGAGAAAAGCACTGTAGTGTGCAGCAGGTGCCAGGGCAAGAATCACCTTCTGGGGGCAAAGGGAGCTGCGAGTTCTGGGGGCAACAGCTGAGCTGGCACCAAGAGGCTGTGGGCAGCTGGTGCCCCATGGAATCCACTGCAGCTACAGGTGCTCCAGGCTATCAGAAAGCAGCTCTGGGGCTGAAACTGCAAGATGGGAGCGCTGCCTTCAGCATAAGGAGGATCAGTGATGCTCAGTGGTAGGAGCTGGGGGCTCCCTGCAATCCAGCAGGTCTGGGGGCGAGGCGTGAGACGGCATGTGAGGAGTGGGCTGGGAAGGCGTGCTGCTGGAGGAGGGATTCCAGCATCCTGTCATCCATGTGTGTGTGCACAGCTGTGCGTCGGGAGTCGGGAAAACACTCCACACCTCCTCCTCGAAGGCTCACGTGGGGACAGCACTGGGATTATTCCTCCCCCGCGGCTCGCTCAGCCAGAGCTTGCAGTCATTGTCAGCAAGGATTTGGTCTGAAGTACACATGGAAGCTGCCTAGGGGAGCAGAGCAATGCTATCTGAAGTAGAAAATCCAACAGCGATGATAGCGACGGTATCCTGCAGGCAGAGCTGCGGCGGCTGTTATCTCCCTGCAGCCAAGAGCCACCTTGGGATCCGGCCCCGCAAAGGGCAGAGTGGCTGAGAGATGGCAATCGTGGAGCAATGCAGCCTCCAAAGCGAGTGTCCTTTTCAAAGCTACCAAGAAAGGCTTGGCCTGGAGGGCTGAGGGCTCCTCTCCTTGCCAAAGCTGGAAAACATCCTTTTTATCGCAGCGTTTGTCGTCTATACAGAACACCTGCGTCCTGCCAAGCACTCAGATGTAAAGGCAGCGTGCAGGGGAAGCTGTGCACGAGCAGCTGTGTGTCATGAGCAGGTACCCGCCCTGCTGGAAGCACGCTGGTGCTCTGCTTGGTGAGCCCCGTATGCTATTTTCATCACCTCTTCACGCACGGGTTCCTGCAGAACTCAGATTCTTTCATTGCCCGGCCCTGAACACGTTATTGCAAGTGACAATGTATTATTCATTTTCTGCTTGGAGGTGTTAACTGATGTTTTCTTTCCTCCTTCTTCGAGAAGGAGGCCAAGGAAGCTGCTGCAGACACCTGCCCCTGTGGGCTTTCCTTGCTGCTCATCATCACAGCCGTGTCATCCCCACCTCTGCCAAAGCCCACCCCACTCCCAGGCACTGAGCACGGGGCTCGGGGTTCGTGCTCTCCAGCCCACGGGGCCGAGCTCTGAGTGGGCTCCAGTCCACGTTGAGAGTGGAGCAAAGACCTCCTGGTGCCTCTCAGCCCTTGAACGGCTCAGTGGTCCTTCCTCAGCTGGCATGGAGATGGAGGCTGGGGATGCCTAACATGCTCACCGAGCTCTGAGAGATGAGCAAAACATCGAAGAAAAGGTGTTTGCAGGGGAGGGGAAGCACAGGGCAGCGGGGTGGGGACATCCGGATGCTGTAGGACCGGGTAACTGCAGGCATTGTCTGGCCAAGAGGAAATCAATCAGCATTTTCCACTCCTGGCTGTGGGGATGCACGTTTATCAGCTCTGGGAGCCGCCAGCAGGACGCGGCTGCAGCAGCTTCCTGCATGCAGCATGGGGCACCTCGCAGCCTTCCTGAGCCTCCATCTTCCTGTGAGCTTAGATAAGCTAATGGAAGCCCAAAAAGTCCATGCAGAGCATCTGGGGAGTGCATCCTCCAGCACTGAGCGCCCCGAGGTACAGCCAGGAGCAGAACATCAGTGCCTGGCCGTCCTGCTGGGATGCTGCTCTCTCCCAGGGGCACCATTCCAGGATGGACGAACTGGAAGATGTACTTTTGTGCTCCAGTTAACACATCCATGCAAACTCCCTCAAATTTCAGGAATAAGGCTGTGTGACATGAAATCACGGCGAACAGTCCTTGGCTTTCTGACCAAGCCACTCTTCTGCCCCTCCGTGGAGACCCACGAATCTCCCTTTCCTCTGGGTGCAACCAAACCAGCTCCTGTGTTTGGCTTTTAAATAATATTTTCTGACAGAGGAAGACCCGATGGAGAGTGCAGATGTGACCTGCCCATCCTCGGGGGCTGCTGGGCTGTCACAGCTCCAAGCCCTGCCCTTTCCACCACCTCTCCCTACCACAGCAATCGCTCAGTGCTAAAGAGCCGAGAGTCCATTTAGATCATTTTAAGTGTCATTTTAAATGGTCATTTGAGGAAGGGAGGAGATTAAACAGATACCTCAACCCCTGGGCATTTCCTGAGCCCCCAGCTGATGCACCAGGCCAGCTGTGCCCTCCTGTAGAACACGAGATCAGCATCCCTGCTTCTGCGACGCCTACTTTTGGGATGGGGGCTGCTCAATAAGCAGCGACTTACTGATGAAGTTGGCTTGCCCGGTGAAGATGGTGTACTGGAGCTCATAGGAGCTGACACTGAACTCATCCTCCGAGATCCAGTGGACTGTGATGGTGTCATGGGAGGCCGTGCAGAGCTCCTCACGCACGGACGGAGGATTCGGTGCTGCGGGGAATGAATTCAACAAGCTGGTGTTTGCTCGCTGTCAGACGCATTGGGCTTTTTTGCTCTTTATGGGGCTCACGCAGGGAGCAGAGCCTCATTTTACAAGTTATTAAGTAACAACGGCCTCACTTCCACACAGCCCCCAGCCCTCCCCATAGCTGTCCAGCCCCAGCATGGCACAGTAAGCAGTTTAATCCCATGCCTCCTCGTCTGTCCCACGCTGGGGGCATCACCTCCTCCATCACTGGTGGAGAGCATCATTTTTCCCCCCACTTTCTGAACTCCTGTGGTGCCAACAGGATGATGGGAACACATCGCTGCCTTGGGGCCTCTGCTCTGCTACGACCCGCTATTGACCTGGTTTAAAATCCCCCCTCCCAGCACTCAGTGGGGGGAAAGAAGCAATGCTGGGGGGCAGAGCAGGGGTTACGTGCCCCTGCACTCACCGGTGAGGTAATCCAACCCCTCCAGCAGTTTCTTCTCTCTGGAAAAATCCAAGGCGAAGTTTTCAAAGGCGTCATTAAAATTGATATCTGGTATCAGAACTTGAGAAGATGCAGTTGCCATGGCGACCCTGAAAGGAGAGAAGAGCCCATCAATCCGCATCGGGGTGCACTCTGCTCCCAACTCCTGGTCGATGGGAAGGGGGTGAACAGCCCCACGGTGACGTGGCATGGCAGCAGGGGACAGCAGGTGATGCAGCACGACACCCAGCGGAGCGTCAGGGACAGGGCATAGAGCTGGGGGGTCCATCACTGGGGGTCCCATCCCTGTGCCCCAGCTTGGCTCTCCCCACACGGGTGCTCCTACTGCTGTTGCCCAACTGGGGAGCCGGGCTGCATCCCTCAGAGGTGCCACGCAGCTCCTGCCCCCCCACCACCAGCAGTGCTATCCGAGGGCAGCACCTGGGGGACACAACGGGATCCCTGCAGGGTATCTCACAGTGGTTAGGCAAGCAGGCTGCCACCCACCTCTCCGCCACGTTCCGGGCTGTCTGGAGGAAGCGAGCGTGGTCATTCTCCTTCAGGATGTGCTCTGCTTGGTTGATGAGGACCGTGGAGCGCTCGAGGCACTGCCGGCAGTTGGCAACCTGCTGGGCCAGCTTCCTCAGCTTCATCACCTGTGGGGTGAGCACAGCAAGGCGGTGGTGCTCAGCTGGATGGCCACAGGAGACGGGAAAGCAGCACCAGTGTGCAGCTTAACGTAGGGCACAGCAGCCTCTGCTCCATCCCCACTGGCATCCCAACAAGTCCTGCACAGTGCTGACCCACTCCAGGACCCCCTGACCACTTGGTGTCTTTCCTATGGGGCTCCTTGGGGGGTATTTACTGATAGACAGCACCAAGCAAGCCACAGAGGAAGAAACAAAGACAACAGGCTTGGTGACACATCTCATGGGAGTACCACCAGTGCTCAAGGGAGCAGAGAAACCCAACCGAATGTCACTTCTCAGAAGAACCTATGGGGGAAAAGCTCGGTGAAAACCCCTTAAAAACTCCCACCATGCAGCAAGGACTGAGCTGAAGGAGCAGTGTTCATCCCTGGCGTTGCTCACGCGTTGCAGCAGCCACGTTTCTGTAGGTGCACCAAATTAGAGCAGACAACGACCCAACCACAAGACTGGAGGTCCGTCCCCATTCCCTGTGCTCCGTGTGCCCACCCACAGCCATCCCACCCCACACCCCAGGGGCACAGCTGGTGCTCTGCGCTGCTCACCTGCACGCAGCTCATCCAGACGCCAATCCCTCCTCCCGCTGTTCATCTTTTTAACGATAACCCCCTCGCACTGCTGCATCACCCCATGCCCCCCCCCAGCACGCTGTCAGTCCATGCCCATAGTGCCTGGGACTCATCAAACAGCCACGCTGGAGTGCTGGCAGCTGACAGCAGCTGCTGGAGCTGCTCTCCCAGGTGTCAGCGCTGTCACTGCATCCCCAGCCAGCAAATCCCACTGATTTGATGCTGATACCTAGCATACAGCCTTGCCGGGTTCCCAGCTCCAGAGCCATTGCATGAGCTGCAGACAGACAGCATGGAGGTGGGAAGCCAGCAGATGGGCTTCAAGCTGCTCCAGCTGAGGAAAGGGAGGGCAGGGGGCTCGCCTCAGCTAGCAGCAGGCAGGCATGGCTCCAAAGGGCTGTTTGCACAGGGCAGGCAGGAAGGCTTGCTGGGGCTCGGCAGGCTGAAGCGTGGCTCGTTTTAAGACCAACCTTGGTGGAAAATAAAAATCATCCAGAGGAGAAACGAAAAGACAAGTTTCAAGAGAGGACAGGGCACAGCAACAGCCCCAGCCCGTGCTACAATGGTGTGCCCAGGCACCAGCTCCTTCTGACCACATCCCAGCACACAGCAGAGCCCACAGCACTCATCTCTGGGCATTCTCAAGCTTCACAAGCCTCGGACTGCAGCTCTGGTCTGTGCTGTCTGAAGGCAGAGGAGCTCTGGTGCATAAGGATGTGCCCCCACACGGCATCACCACCTGCACTGCAGCCCCAGGAGCTCACAGCCTCCCCAGGGACGCCAGTAACCACAGGTCTGTAAGTCCCTGATGGCAAAGGGTGCAGGGGGGGGCTGGGGCTGCTGTTAGGCGAGCATCGCTTCGTGCTGCCTCCCTGCACAGCGGATGCTTTTTCCACTGTAAAAGAGAGAGTGGTTTGTCTGCGGAGCGGGCAGCCACCCACGCTTTGTGCTGGGCTTCTCACTGGGAAGAGCAGCCCAGAAGTGGAGAACTCAAAGGTAATTCAGCACACTGCTTCTCGCCCTGCAGTCTGAGCACTCCCAGGCAGCCACCAGCCCCAGCTCTCTCCTTTCTGCTTTTCGTTTTTTTTTGGTGCTTGTTAAATTCTCCACTGTTTGCAGCTCAGGCTCCTTAGAGAAAGGCTGCTTAGAAACCACCGCATCTCACGCCTCCCATCCTGAGCAGCTCAGAGCAGAGATGCTGAGACACCTGGGGATGCACACGGAGCACCACGGAGGGGCTGTGCCGTGCTCCCAGCTCACCCACAGCCAAACAGCCACCCTCTCACAGTGCCCCACCGCCCCCAGCCCCGCATCACACGCGTGCAGCAGTGATGCTGGAACTGCAGCTGCTCAGGCACCAGCTCACTGCTTTGAGTTCACACACAGCTGAGCTTCCGCTGCCGGTGCGGGGCAGACATCAGAGCCTCTCTGCTCCCCCCAGGGACCAACCTGGAGGAAAACCCAGCTCTGAGCGCCAGCGCTCTGCCAAGCCTGCCTGAAACTGGACAACGTGGTCAAAATGCATTCGGGGGAGAGGGTGGGAAGTGAGAGGCAGACAGACAGATGGACCAGCAGAAGGCACCGTTACATAAAATATGTTTCCTGAAGTGGCTGGGATGAATGCACACGTTTCCAAGCTTCCACCCCTGCAGAGGAGGGCCTACAGTGCCCGAGGGTGGCACTGGCTCACATGGGGTGAGCTGATCCCCAGCCCTTGTGTGCAGACAGCCCAGTGCTGGGGTGGTGATGCTCCCAGCAGGACAAGCAGCACAGCTCAGCTCTGGGTGCTGCAGTGGGTGCACAGAGTGGGAGCCCCAAGCATACCCAGGCTCAGTACGGGAGGAAAACTTGCCTAGGGCTACAGCACAGCACAGGGCTGGCCCGGCCCTTACATATTAATTCTACATTATTATATCAGCAGTGCAGTGATAGAAAAGCCCTGAGGAAGCTGTCTGGGCTGGTGCAAGCAACTGTGCAAGCCTGGTCCTTGCAGGAGGAGCCCGGGGGACTCCTGCAGTGCTTACCTTCGTCTCCTTGATCTTGACGGCGATGACCTGCTTACGCTGGCGGATGATCTCCATCAGCTCGTCGCACTCCTCCATCAGCTTGGCCTCGTGCATGGCTGTGTTCACCTGGGCAGGGAACGCAAAGGCAACGGTTGGAGCTGCTGGGGTGCCACCACAGGGCACTGCTCTCTGAATAAGACCAGGGACCGCGGGTGGCCACGCTCCATCAGCTGGGACAGGAAACGGGATGTGAGCCCCTCTGGCAGCTCCCACTTCCAGTGCACCAAAAGGGAGAACGGAGTGAGCACCCAGCACAGCTTCCTGCACTGTGACACCTCCCAGACCCACGTACTGACGGTAGGAATGCAACCCACTGAATGGATCTTCTAGAGCTTAAAGCCTGTGGCTGTAGAACTGCCCTGGCCACGTCTACCCTCAGCAAGGAGCTCCAGGAAGGGCCCTCTCCTGCTCAGCTTTCCTTCCCCAGCTGCAGCAATACAGCCCCAGCCTTCATTCCAAGCAAAGCAGCGAGGAAATGGAACAAAGCCATGAGCTTCCCCCCATGTCCACGTTCCCACCTGGAAGCCCAGCAGTGCTGGGAGCACGAGGCCTTCAGGGAGCTGAGACAAGGAGCTGAGCCCTGCTGCTGAAATTAAACAGCAAAACTGCAGGACAGAAATAGGTTTTCTTCGCATTGTGCTCTCAGAGTGATCTCCAACAGTGGAGAACTCCAAAGCCAACCCTGAGCAAAACACATTTGCTACAAGATCTTTTTTTAAAGCTGGCCAGCAGGTTATGCAATGGCAAAGTGGGAGACAGCTGACGGCCTGCGAGGATAATTCAGCTGAGAAAAACAGGATAATCTTCAAAATCTGCTGCGAGGGGGGGGGGGGGGGGGGGAATCAAAGCTGGGATTCGGAGCAGCAGGAGGGCAGTGGTGCAGTCAGAGCTCCACATCCCTGAATTCCTCAGGAGCACAATACAGATCCCAGCCCAACACGGACCCCCCCCCGCTCCCTCCACAGCGTTTTCCCTGAGCCTCAGCTGCACCCCTGCATAGGGAGAGGTCCTGAGCATGGCAGGCACTCACAGAACAAAGTGCTGATGGAGGAGAGGCAGAGCCCCATCTCTGAGATGCAGATGGTGAGGAGCAAAATGCAGCTCCACAGGCAAACCACTCTTTCCCCCCTCCCCCCCCCCCATGTGTGACACTGTGGGGAAATGACTCCAGATGGTGCACGCAGCATCCCTGCATCCTTGTATGCACACATCCCCACATCCTGCATCCCGAGTCTCTGCATCCCGGCATCCTCTCATCCCTGCAGCCCCATCCATGTGTCTGTACCCTCACATCCCCATTTCCTACATCCCCGCATGCCTTCCTGCACACCCACACCCCCACCGGCTGGATGGTGAGGCAGCTCTGGGAACGCGCATGGGAAGCTCCAGGGCTGCACTCTCCAGCCAGAGCCCACTGCAATGACTGAGAGTGAAGCAAATTCCCCTCACACCGCCTTAAGCAGTGGCAAAACCCCCGGCCCTGCAGCAGCAATCTCTGCAGCAGATCGGTGCCTTTGCTCCCTGGGAAGGCACTGTTTCAAGGAACCTGCTGCTCAACTCAGCAACTGGAAGGAAAGAAAAAAAAAAGAAAAAAATCAATGGCCCATTAAGAAGTAATTAATTGCAACAGCCCCTCTCCGTGTATCACTTCAGCAAACAAAGCTGCAAATGAATTTGCTCTTAATTGATGTATGTACTTCGGGACAACAGCGAGGTATTTGCTGCCTTCTTCCTGCTGAAGGTTTCATGGGAGCACATGGCCCAGCAGCTGCAGCCAAGAAGCATGGCTGGCACGGAGCTCCCTTGCAAATGCAAACAAGGGAAGCCTGAGCGCACATCCAAACACGAGGGGCTTTGCAGATCAAGTGGTCAAAGCAGCAAGGTCAGCCAAGCCCCTTTCTTTGGTGGGATTAAAGGTGATCTCCTCTCTCCCATCCGTGCCCTCCGGTAATCCCTGCACAAAGCCCTTCCGTGTGCTGCTGCCATCAGCCCCACTGCTGCTCTTTGGCCCCAGCAAGCAAGGGAGATCACAATCACTGTCCTGACAGCAGGAAGGATGCGGGGAGGCACGCCGCCTCTGTTTGGGAACAGGAAGGAAAGCGAGGCCACAACAGAGACGAGAGGATGGGCTGCCTGCAGGAGGGTGAGCACAACAACCCTTGAGAGGTTCAGAGGATGAGAGACTCAAAAGGGCCGTGACTGCAGCATCTCCTCCACCCAAAGGAGCTGAAGACTCCTCCCAGAGATGGGAACGCCAGTCCTGTGCCAGGTGAGGGCTGCACTGCACCCCCGGAGTGCTGAGGATCACCACTGCGTGCCCAGATGCTCCCAGCACTGCTGTCCTTGTCTCCTTCCAAGCTGCAGCTGCCTGGCTTTGCTCCTGTGCTGGGATCTGCTGCAGCCCACAACGTCCCCCAGGTGAGAGCACACCCCTGAGCCCCCAGATCCCTGCCAGCAGCTGTAGGCTTCACACAGCATCCTTGCCTGCACCTGCAGAGACTTGGTTCCATGACTAGGACTGCATTTGGTCAGCTGGGGGATGGACAGATGTCCAGGTTCTGCTCTTTGAGACGCTGCAGCCAATATTTTGTCAGCACTTCAGCCCCATCAGCCTCCCCATCAGATCCCAACTGAGCTCCAGATGAAACAGGAACACAGCTGACCCCAGGAGGACACTACAGGCTATGGGAACGCATAGAAATATAAACCAACAGAGCCTACAGATCTCCTCCCAGCAGCTCACAGTCACACCAGCACCTCCCCCTTCCCACCCTACAGATCCATGGGGAATCTTCCATCATTTGGAACTGACCTCTCCAAAGTGATTCAGCGCAGGCAATGCCTCCCACCAACCCTCATAGCCCATCCCACCCCCTCCATGGTCCCACTGCTGTGGGAGGGAGGTGGGAATAATGCTGTCCACCCCCCTGGCTTGAGCTGGGAGCTCCCCAGTGCCACACGCTGTGCTCACTGACCTCCACTTGCTGGCAGATCTGTATCAGCTTGGCCATCTGGTTCTCCAGTTCGCTGTTGCGTTTAACCAGGTTGGTGAGGTTTGTCTCCAGGGTTTGCTGTGGGTCCAGAAAACGAGGAATGGAGAGAGAAAAGAAGACAAAACAAGATGAGAGAAGTGGGAGGACTGCATCCAGCAAACCAGACTACACATCACCCAACACGCTGCCAGAGGGAGCGAAGTGTTGGCTAACTTAGTGCACAGGCTGCCCAAACCCAGCGGAGTTTGGACAGCCCTTGCTAGCAAGCCCTGCCTTTTCAGAAGGTTACAAGCAGCTTTTCCACCTCACTTTCCAGCTGGGAAGTCTGCCTGTTGGAACTGAATGGCTGCAATTCTCCACCCCTCCTCATCCTCAGTTGGTGATGGAGATGAAGGGCTGGGAGGAGGCTGAGGCTGCCCACACCGCGCTTTGCTCTGTGCTCACGGGGCTGCGCAGCCCTGCAGTGATGACAGAGCATGGAGAGCCCGCTTGCAAAGACGCCTCTGTCCGTGGACATGCAGTGGACCAGCACTTTGGGCTATCCATAATTCAAGCAACACTGCCATGCCATTAAAATACGTGGTCTCACTAAGAGGAAACGCTTCCCAGCAAAGTGCTATCAACCTGTTGCACTGCTTGTCGTGAAAGCGATAGCCTATTAATATTTGAAGCTCCAGGCCTGAGAGAGGATCCCTGCAGTGTTTTATTCATACCCAGCAAGAAAGTGCAGCCCGAGGCTTCCACCACGGCTCCAGCAGACCCATAAACATCTGCACGCACGGGTAATTTGGGGGCGAGCTAGCCAAGGCAGCTTGAATCATAGTCATAAAGCACAGGCAAAGCACTCATTCCTGAAAACCACTGGCTCCTAAAATACTCCCAGCTCACTCACAGCCCTGCAAATTGCTAGCCAGTGGCTGGTAAAGCACAACGCTGAAATGGGCTGAAAAAGGCAACAGTGCAGCTCAGGGTGCCTTCATTGAGCTGAAAGCACTCTGCACAGCAGCGCCGCAGTGATAATGCAAGAGTCAGCTGCCATCAGCTCCACCACCACCTCTCCTCGCAGCTCTGCATCATCAAACATCACCTCACCGAGCATCCCACTCGTTAATTATCTCCCTCATCACCGACGAGGCTACATTGATGTTTCAGCTTTGAAACTGCAGCCGGTTTCATGCTGGTGGAGGGGGGCACTGGGGAGGGGGGAGCAGCCCAGCAGCACGCCTGCTCTGCAGGATCCCTCCCCTGGCACACCTGCCTGAGCGTGGAGGTGCAACCTTCTCCTTCTGTTCAAGAAGTAAAATGTGCTAGGAGCTCCGGCTGCACCAGCTGGCTGTTTTGTAGGTATTATAGAAATTACGGCAATTACAGGGGGTTTGTTTAATTGGATCATAGCGCACTCACCATTTCCCCACACATCCACCTTCTGGCTCGAAAGGCAGAAGGTTTGGTTTCTCTACAACTGGGAGAAATGAGAGAGAGAGAGAGAGAGAAAGAGGAACACCACAGAATGGATCCTTGAGCCAAAGCCACTGCATAAGGGGAGAAGGTGGGCTGCAAGCACAGCAGGGACCCTGCAGGGAGCAAATCCCTTCCTGCAGCAGGGATGCCCAATTGCAGCCAGCCCAGTGGGATGGGCAGGGAGCTCAACAGTGCGGCACAGGAAGCAACCACATGGACCTGCCTTGCACCAGGGCTGGGTTTCCACATTCGTCTTCATGCAGAGGCAGCCAAAAGCAGAGAGCATCTGCCCAATGATTTATTTCAGGTTTGTTGTTGTTGCTCTTGTTCGTTTATACTTGTTTGCCATGGGACACACGGCCCTGCCCCCTCCCTCTGTGCACCACTAACACAAACCACGTGTGCACACCGAGGTGCAGATGGGAAATGCTTCCCCCATGAGCCATCATGATGCAGAGCGCAGGGGCTGCTCAGTGCACGCTCTGCTCCCATCTCTGCTCCCCACGTGAGCACTGGGTACAACGGCTGAACCGAAATGCTGGTAGCAGTCCATCTCCCCAACGTGATGCTTGCAACCAACGCCCAGCCCTGAGCCAAAAAAAAAAAAAGAAGAGATAAAACCAGGGGGAAAAATGTGATCAGCAAACTGGCTGCTTCTCTGCTCGGGAATTTCAGCAGACAAAAGGACAAGTGACAGAGAGCTGCTACCAAGCTGCTCTGTGCAGCTCCTGCACTGTGACACTAATGCATTTTAAGTCACTGTGCAGCAACACGGCCTTGGTAAAAGCTGAACAGAAATGCCAGCTTTCCATGCCCGCCATCACCCCAACCAGCAGAGCTGACCTAGAAAACGGAGCCATTTGTTCTGGTGAAAGTCTTGTCACCATCTCTAATGGCACCGAAGAGTGCTAGCTGTCCCACCATATAACCACTGGCAGTCAGCTCCTCAATGGGCTCTAGGAGAGGTGCAGCCAGGCTCCACCCCTTCCAGTAGCACAGGAGAATTGCCCTCACCTGTGCTCCCAGGGCTGACCCAGGGCCGCCTCAGGTGGTCAAGCAGAGGTTCAGGCTGTGATCAGCAGTTCCCATACACCCACCCAGTGAGGATCCCACCCCAAAGCGGGTGCCCCCCGCTCATGCATAGATGGGATTGGGGTTGCTTGGTGCTTTCAGCCCGAGCTCACCACCAATCCCTTTGGATAGCACTGCACCACTCTCCTTCCCCATCAGCCCTGCTGCAGCCCTACAGACCCCACAGGTGCCACAGAGATGCTCCAGCCCCATCCTCAGCCCTCAGAGCCCTAACAGCACTGCCCAGCCCTGTCCTACATGAGAAACCATTGCCATCCCAACTTCCCCAAGGCCATCACGTAAGGAGAGAGTACGGTGGGTTTCTACCTTCCAACTGTCCCATAAGGGAGCGCCCAGCACTTCATAGGGGCTCTTTGATAAAGGAGAGCTCCTCCCATAGAGCAGGGCTCAGTCACCCTGCTCAGGAAATTCCTCTCCTCCTTCATGCAAAATCTGCAAGGTCAGGAAGGGGAGTGCTGCCGAGGAGGACTGCAGCTGGGGCTGAAGGCTGCTCGAAAACCCTGCAGCTGGCTTGGAGAGACAGGACACAGCACCGGGCTGCCAGCACTGCGCCAGCAGCTTCATTTGCCCTTCTGAAGCCTTCCCATGGCTCAGCACTCTCAGAGCCCCGCAATGCCGCTGGGAGCATCCAAGAGTTATGAGAATATCCTGCATCCCAATCCTTTTTTTCCATGATGTTTCTGCAAATGCAATGTGCTCCTGCAAGCAAAGCACTGCTTGAGAATGGCAGCCACAGCTCTGCTGGGCCCCAAAGGAATGGGGCATGGACTTACAGCCACCGAGTCTGACCCCACTCCTCAGCAGCACTCCGTCCCTGCAGACAACGGCAGGATTTCAACCTCTACCCATGCACTCATACACACGTAGAGCTTTTGTCTTCTTGCTCTGCACTCCCGACTAAACAAATGGATATAAAAATGGCCACGGACAAAATTCACTGCTTGTCAAGCGGGGCTTCCTCCCAAAATCTCACCCGTTGGCCCCATGACCCCAAGAACGCCATGAAGGTGGTTCTGCTCATCTCACCCCACAACCTGTGGAACGGTGTGGGGAGAAGTGGCTGTTCTGGTAAAGGAAAGCTGCGCGCACAGTTCCAAGGGGAAGAACAAAAATCACACGAAATAGTTGAATGTTGTCATTTCTCCGACACGGCTGATTACTTGCAGACTCGGTCTGAAGCATCTTGTTGGCAAGGACTGCCGTCTGGCTGCTTAGCGTGCATCCCCAAGCCGTGCATTTCCCCGTTTGCTCTTTCTTTCCCCGCGGTGCTTAAGAAAAACAGGGACTTTCCTTCCGAAAACATTCCTCCAGGCAGCGATCCCGTAAGAGTCCCCACACCTGCAGTCCTTGGCACGAGCCGTCCTCTTCCCACGGGGACACGAGGAATGGGGGCGGTGCGATGGATGGCCTCTGGCTGCTGGGAGATGCTTTTCAGGGTGCCACGCTGACCTGTTCTCCTGGGTAAAAGGAGAAGAAGGCCAAGAACGAGGCAGCTGGTGGCCCTCTGCTACAGGGTGACAGCTTGGTGGGATGCTGCCATGGTGGGGGGTGAGTTTTGCCAAATTCTGTGTGTTTGTGGCCGCTGGAGAGTGGTGATGCAACAGCTCCCCAAAATGCTACGGATGAATGGAGAAAGAGGAAGAACAAGAGCTGGTGGAGACCCCAGCAAGTCTGGATTTCCTGGGGGACCATCCTGGCACAAAGCCTGGGGCAGCACTGGGGCACCAGCAGCAGGCATCCCACAGCCTCCCGTTGCATGGGCTGCTCCGAGGTGACCCCATCACCCACCTCAGCCTTTGGAGCCACCTCAAGGATCACTGACCCCCAGAGCCTCGCCAACCCAAAGAGAAAAAAGAGCCCACAGAGATGAGCCTGGAGGGTAAGGTATCCCCGAGGGCTTCATCCCCATCCTCAACCAGGTCCTCAGCTAGGATGGCTACAAGTTGGACCACATCCCTCACCCTAACACCACTGCTTCCCTCCCCTCCCAGCCTAAAACCATGCTAACGAGGGAGTTAACGAGGCTCTACCAGGCTCCCCTGACAAGCATTCATCCAACAGCACCAAAGCACATAGGGTTTATTTAGGTCCTTCTATGTTTACACTCTTTAATCTTTTCAAAGCGATTCTTCTACTACTGGATATTATCAGGGTTTTTTTCCTGTCTCACCGCAGCACTGTTGAAAATTGTTTAAATATTTTATTAAATTCATCCTGACTGTGACAAGCCCGTTTTTATTCCTGAAGCCATGTTGCCACGATCGGGTTGTTTAAGCTGTCCTACTTAAATACACGCTGAAAGACTTCGCTCCCCGGTTCAGCCTGTGTGCTTTTCAACCTAAAAGGATGCGTTTTTCAGACATCTTATTAAATTTGCTGCATTTGATGTAAAAATTCCCAAGCCACGGTGAGTCCTGAGTTTATTTGTTTACCTTCTGCTGGTTTTATTTGTTGCTTTAAAAAGACAGAGAGGGAAGAAAAGGTTTCCGTCGCTCCAAGCGATGCCTTTTTCCAGAAATTTACTTCTAATGAATAATTTCTCCTCGCTTTCTTCAAACCCAGCACAGGAAGCAAGGGGTGATGCTGGGAGCCCTCTGTGCAAGGACAGCGTGCCTAAGAGAATAGGAGAAGGTTTTGCCAAACTGTGTTTTTCTTTTTTTCTTTGCAGCTTGAAATGAGCGTTTTCTTTCACTTCTGACCCATTCTAATACGGTGAAGGGTGGGAATGACCTGACCTGATCTGCCCAGGGAGTGATGGGGTCACCATCCCTAGGAGTGCTCCAGGGCCATGGGGACGTGGCACTGAAGGATATGGGGACGGGCATGGTGGGGTGGGCTGGGGTTGAGTTGGGGATCTGAGAGGTCAAGAAGCGGTGAAGCAAACTGTGCTCCAGAAGCACGTCCCTCCATTGGAGGAGGAAGGGCTGACTCGGATGCAGACATATCCAGCAAAGGACTCCAGGCTGGGAAGACCAGACCCATGCTGATCAATTCAAAATTAGGAAAATTCAAGGCAGTTTGTACATGCTTAGAATCATCCCATAGAACTCCTCCTCCATCAGGAATATACCCCTGCGAAACAAGGGGGCCTTCCAACCAGGGCAGGAGTTGCAAGGGAACAAGAATTTCACCTCTTGGAGTTGCTGCTGCTGGAAGATGCACTGGAGGTAGAGGGTTTGTGTCCTTGGGTACTTTCAGGACACCTGAGGTGGCCAAGGGCTCAGTGCACCGTGTCCTAACAGCACAGTGCGATAGCTCAGCGCTCCTGGATGGATGCTCTCCACTGGACCCAGCCATGCAGGCTGAGCCCCAGCCAACAGCTGGCCATGCAGCAGCCCTGGCAGCAGAAACGTCAAGGGACAGCAAATCACAGCCGTAACAGGGATTAACGGCCTCGGACATGGGAAAGGGATTAGAGACCAGAACGCACCAAGCCTTTGGAGGCCCTCTGCTGAATGCAAAGGAACAGCCAGAGGACAAAGCTGAGCAATAGATCAGACCCTGAGAAAGCAGTGCTGCTTTACAGCCGAGGCAGGACTGTCAGCCATGAAATAGGAGCAGGGCTTTGCTAGCAGCACCATGCTGCTGCTGGCTTTGAAGCCAAAAGTGAACAAAGCTCCTTTCAAAGCATGGGAGGAAGACAACACAGCTTCATCCCCATAAATATGTATAACCTCGAGGAATAAGCCACTGGTGGGACGGAGATGCGCTCTTTGAAGGATGGGTAGGAATACACGGTAGGAAGAGACGAGGCACGACTTAGAAGTTGCCCTGCTAGAAAAATAAGGGCAGGTGGGTGGAAACCAGCTGCAGAGAATGCCAAGTCCTCGTGGGTTCAATAATGACAGTGCAATTACGTTAACAACGCTCGCTGCAGATAATGGCAGGGCTATGAAGAGCCCTTAAGAACAGGGTGAGGGGTGTGTGAGGGTCTCGTGCACTGATGGGGTTTCTAGGGAAAAAAGCTTGACAAACCGTGATAGGGAATAACAAACCAACGAGGAGAAAACCCAAGGAGGAACTGTGGGAAGTCTACAGAGGGACAAATGGAAAAGCACAGTGGGATCTCGATGGCTTCCGTGGTGGAGGACATGGGCAGGGCTGGTCCTAAGGAGTTCAAACTTGGAGCAGAGAAAAGGCATTTATATATATATATATACATAAAATATAACTGGGATGGAAGGTGCAACCGTGGTGGAAGGCAGAACCGTGATGGAGAGCACAGGAATGTTAACAGAAGAGCAAGGAACTCATAGCATTAATTAGGGGCAACAGAAAAAAAAACAAAAAAAAAACCCCAAAAAAACAAAACAACAAAAAAAACTGACCTTGAGAAAAGAGAAGAAAAAAGAAAAGGGAAGGGGAAGGGGGAGAGAAAGGAGAAGGGAAAGGAGAGTGGAGGGGAGGGAAGAGGAAGAGGAAAGGAAAAAGAGAGGTAAGAGGAAGGAGGGGAGAGGAGAGATAAAAGGAAAGGGAAGAGAAGGGAATAGAAGGGAAGGGGAAAGGGGAGAGGGGAAAAGGAAAGGGAAAGGAAAGGGGAAAGGGAAAGAAAAAAAGGAAAAGGACAAGAGGGAAAGGGAAAGGGAAAGGGAAAGGGAAAGGGAAAGGGAAAGGGAAAGGGAAAGGGAAAGGAAAAGGAAAAGGAGCGGGATGGTTTGCTAGAGCAGGCACTGGTCTGTAAGGCTGTGATGAATTAAACCACTTGGAGAGCTGAAGCTCCAGACTGGACAGAGGGAGACCATGGAGTTCAACCAGCATAATTTGGGTTCTTCCCAGCACTCTGGTGACTTCCAGAGCTGCTCCTCCCTTCACCCCCACCTCCTGAAGATCTCAGCGTGATTCACAGCCCTGAGAGCTTCATTAGGCAGAAGCACGCCTGCATTTACCCTCTTGAAATTGGAGAATGCAGTTGTACAGGAATATATTAGCATACCTATTTCATTTTCACGACTGAATGATTAATAACACAGCACCTGTGATTCCTTCCTCAGCAGAAGTTGTAATAGGTAAGCATAGAAAATCATAGCAGGCTCTTGCCTGAGTCTCAAAGGTCTGCACCCAAAGACGGTACAAAATCACCCGGTGGCCATTTTGCAAGGCGCAGTGCATGGCTTGAATCTTGAAATCACAGGAAATCTTTCAATTTTCCAAACTAATGGTGGCATTTGAAGGGCTGAAACGCCAAATCTGAGCACGCAACAAGGAAACCCACAGCGCCAAATGCTCAGGAAGGCACCTGTAGCACACAGTGCCTGATCTGCAGAGCAGTACTTACATGCAGCTTTCAGAAACAGCATATGAAACGCGCGAAATGAATTAGGAGCAGAATTTGCACCTAAAACCAAAGGGGGTGATATGCTTTGAATTACAAGCACAAAATTAGCTTCAAAGCGAAGCTAAAGCTCCTGCATTTCAAATGATTGCAGAAAATGGATTGAATTCTGCAGAGATCAGAAAGATACCACACCAGAGGTCGATGGCAAATGACGGCGAGGAAATCAATTTGAGGGGGGGGCCTGACTTGTGCTACGACCGCGTCCCATCGTTTAGTGATACCAAGCCAAAATAGTGCAGAACACGCTTTTGATCTGAAATATTAATCGGCAATAAAGGCGTAAGTTGCATCTCCAGGTGGTTCGTTCTCCAGATCGTGTGTTCTGCGAGGCTGGGACACGACTGCAGGCAGCAGGGATGTGCAGCCAGGTCAGCAACACCCCAAACACCTGGGAGCAAATGAGGCTGGGGGGGAGGAGGGGGGCTCTGAAGGGCAGCATTGAGGAGGGACAACAGCCTTCAGTCCCCAAGGATGGACAGAAAGGCAGCTTCACACCGAGGAGCTCAATGAGAAGCCCTAAAAGGAAGCCCCAACCCATGGGCTGGGTGCCCCTCATCCATTCACAGCCCACCCATGGCCTCAGGCACCTCCAGGGATGAGGCACCCATGGGCAGCAGTGCAGGGCCTCACTGCTCCCGGAACAAAAAATTTCCTCCTTATCTCCAGCCTAAACGTCCCTTCTTTTAGTTTAAAGCCATTCCCCCTTGTCCTAGAACCACAGAATCCCCAAGGTAGGAAATGACCTCCAAGATCATCCAATCCAACCATTCACCCGCCACCAATATTTCCCCACTAATCCATGTCCCTCAATACCACATCTAAACATCCCATGAACACTTCCAGTGTTGGTAACCACCGCCTCCCTGGGCAGCCCATTCCATCACCTGACCACCCTTACAGAGAAGAAATTGTTCCAAATACCCAACCAGTCCCATCACGCACAAAGTCGCTCTCCATTCTGCCCGTAAGCTCCCTTTATATACTCAAATACATCACTAAAGATGTTTAAATCTCAGCCCTGAGTTCCCCCTGACCCCTTTCCGCCCCATTTTCTGAACCACCCCCCCCATCCTCCTGCAGGGACATTGAGCTGCCTGCAGATGAATAACACAGCAGAGCTGCTCCTCAGGGCTTCCCTGCTCAACGTGCCCTGAAACAGCTCAGCTCCCAGCCCGCAGGATCAAATGAGACAATCAAGCACTGCAGCAGCTGGCTTTCAATCCCCCCTTGCTCCAACTCCTGCACACATCCATGAGCTGTTTCCTACGCCTCACAATGCAGTGGGAGAGCGGGCTGAGGGGAGGCACACAGACAACACACACCTCAATTCCTGCCCTGATATGCAAAGGTTTTTCCCTTGGCTGCAGCCTCCTCAGGCAGCAGGAGGACGCCAGAGTGCTGCAGCCTGGCTGCAGGAAGGGGATAGAATCGTAGAGTCATTAGGGTTGGAAAGGACCAACAGATGCTCATGGGATGCACGTGGCCAGGCGCAGTTTCCAAAAGGAATAACCAACAGCAGAGGATGGTCTCCACCTCGGCCATAAAACGCCACTGTCATGTCTCACACCTGCTTGGTTGGGAGAGGAGAAGCCCAGCATAGGGAAAAAGGGAAGGGAAAGTTTCCTTAAAGCCAGGCTCCTCACATGTATTTCTTCTCAAATATCACATATTAAAGCTCTTGATGGGGCAAAAATGCACAGAAACTCCTACGAGCCCAACGCAAAGCCCCACTTCCATTATTCACATGGGCAGGATTTCCCCCTCCTTCCAAAGCAGCCCCTGATGGGCAGCAGACCCCCAGAGCACAGTGTCCCCAGGACAGCAGCATCACTCAGTGGCATCATTCTCAAAAGCTCTGGCACGTGGGGACAGCCAGCGGGATCAGCACTGCCATGAGCAGAGGCACTGCATTATCTTCCGCAGCACACAACAAATAACACTAATGGAAGGGATAATGTCAAGCAGAATTACATTGGATTTTAAACAGCACTGATAGCACATGTTAAGCAGACATATAATTAGCACTGCGGTGCCTTGATAATATTAATAACATAGCTAATTATAGCGATATAAATAGCCTGATTAATTGTCATGAAACATCAGGATCACTCTTGGAAAGGCATCCCCAAACCTTGCCACTGTTTGTCAGTGGGCACTGAGGCCAACGCAGGGAGCAGCAGAACGACCCTGAGGGCTTCATTCACTCCTCAGTGAGGCTCAGCCCCGCTTGGGACAGCCACAGCTGCCGCCCTAACACCCTGCCAGTCACAGACTGCATGTCTCCTCTGTGCACCATCCTTTCCATGCACCATCCTCTCCAAGCAATGCCCTTTCCATGCACCATCTTCCCCTTGCACTGACTCCCCTTGCAACACCTCCCCATGCACCATCCTCCCTTTGCACTGTCCTCCCCACGCGCTGCCCTCTCCTTGCACCATTCTCCCCGTGCCCCATGCGCTGCAGAGGGTTCCAAGCACAGTTTTCTCCAAACACTATCTTCTCCACGCGCCATCCTCCCTTTGCAGAGTCCTCCCCATGCATTGGAGAAAACTGCACACCCCATCTTCTCCATGCACCATCCTGCACCCACACTGTCCTTCCTTCGCACCTGAGACAACTCCCCTTGCACCACCGCCTCTTCCATGCACCATCCTCCCCTTGCACCCCAGTGCCTGCTGCATTGGAGCCTCGCTCCCTCCAGCAGCGCTGCAGCAGAGTCAGAGCCCAGGGCAGTAAGGCTGCAAGGCAAACCCAGTGCTGGGCAGTGCAGCCCCCAGTCTCAGCGTGCTCCAACCCCCCGAGGGTGGCTGGGATGTTCTCAGAGCCTCTGTCACCGCTCAGCCCTCACAGTCGTGTTTGCTTTAGATTTAAATCGCTCTATTGAACAGCTCGTTGGAAGGAAACAGAGCCAACTGCCTTCTCTTTTAATAACCTGAAGACAAACAGTGAGACGTGCTGTAAGTGCTTACAGGGAAGCGTTTTCACTTCGCTGCTTCACCGCGCAGCCCTGACATCAGGCATTCACCAAGGAAAGAGCAACGCAGCCCAAATTCCTCCTTGCGAGCTGCACGGGGAAACTTTTCCACCTCCCCAGCGTGTGAAAGCCACGGTCAGGATTCCTGGGGGATTCACCGTGCGCTCTACCCCTCTCCAGCAGGAGCGCCCCAGCTGTGCTGGCGTGGGGATGCTCCAGCCTCCACCCAGCACCTGGTTGCTGGGGCCACAGCCATGGGAAAGCCAGCAGCAGCTCCTGTCCTGCTGCTTGCAAAGGAGGAGGAGAACCCTCGGGTTTCTCCTGGAAGCAGACACAGCGCCGAGCTGCCGCTCGGGATGGGCTGATTTTGGCTGATCTGTTGCTTATGCTCCGCCGCAGCGAGACTGTTAAACCGGAGAGGGAGATGTTGAGATAGACTCACAGCACAAACTCAGCCTCGGGGCAAACTGACTTCTTTAACTCCTCGTGCAGACAGGGCAGCACAGAGCCCCGTGCCTTTTCCATGCCTTTTCCCTCTGCTGCTTTTTTTTTTGTTGTTGTTGCTTGTTTTTTTTTGTTTGTTTTGAGGCTGCAAAACTCAACGAAACGCTAAACCCAACAAAAGAACCACAAACACCCACACAACGCATGGGATGCGAGGGTGGGCATCACCAGGAACACACAGGGCTGGCGCTCAGGCTGCTGACTCCACACCAACCCTATGCACCGCCCCCAGAATCTTGGTTATCCCCTTTGGAAACCCAACGCCTGCCTCCCTCTCTTTGCAAAGCAGTCGCTTCTGCCATCCTCCAGCTCATCCCCAAGAGTTCTGGAGGGATGGCACGGCAGGGTGAGTGCAGCCCTGAGCTGCAGCTGCTGAGCGTGCTGCAATGCTCTGCTGCAGGCAGCACGGCACGGAGCACGCCCTGCTTGTTCTGCAGGACACACCAGCTCAAAAACAGACTTCTTTTTTTTATTGCTTGGTGAGTCGGCAGCTTCAAGAGCGATGTTTTTCCAGCGCCGCTTGGCTCCTATCGTTCCAATGAAAACCAGGCCTGGGTGGAAATGAATAGAAAGCAAATGACAGCACCTCCCTTTGTTTTTGCTGAGCTGACACGTAGCTGCGCTGGGCAGAATGCAAATCACAGCACTGCATCCCGCAGCATCACCCTCTGCAAACTTAGCTGCTCCTAGAGTTGATCTCTAGCAAGCTGCAGATCGCTGCAATCCAGAGAACGCTTCCTTTGCAAAACCAGAGCAGGGAGCACAGCAGCACAGCCCAGAGCTCGCGCTTTGCTAGCAGTGGATGGACAGGCAGACAGCGTGCGGATGCAGCGGGTGCCAAGCCGTGAGTCAGAGCTGGGCCGGTCACGAGGCTGGCTGCAAAACACCCAGCGCTTCAGAAAACAAACAAAGGCTCCGTGCTGCTCCCTGCTTACTGCTGGTTGCTTGCCGAGAGCCTACAGCACGGAGCCCAGTCCCAAGTTTTGCACAGACCAGCCCCAGCTTCATCCACATCACTGCTCATCCCTGGACTGTGCCTCTCGGAGGTGCCTGTGCTGGTGGCCAGTCCCTTGCTGTTCTCTGGGCTGACCCACGAGCCCCCCAGTCCACAGAGACCCAGGGGTACCCAGGGTGGGAGAGGGCATGGGGTCACCCATAGCCTTCCTGCCTGGAGATGCAGCCAGAACGCTGTGGTTACTGGAAGTCCAACACTGGCTATTTCCAGTCCCTAAACATGCAAAACCCCAAAGTATCAAGGCTTTATTTTACTTTTAAATCCTTTCTGAAAGATGGGTCACTCTTCTATGGAACAGCACGAGCAGAAAGCCCCCTGGAAGCAGTGCTCTCGTGAGGGGTGGCAGCGCAGGAGCTCCGCCTGGCTCTGACACAGGGCAGATCCTAAGCAGAGGGATGGCTGCAGCGGGACATCGCTGGGGATGGGGGCCACAGGGCTACATCCCACCCCAGCCACATCGCAGTGCATTATGTTAAGGCAATGTTGGCACGGCCCGTGCGCTCCCTGCCCCCTCCCAGCTCCCTTCCTGCACATTCCCAAGCGGCTCCAACGGCTCCAAAGGCTCCTTTCAAAATGCAGCGGTGTCGAGGCACAATAACAAAACCACCACATTGATCTTCCTGGCAGAGGCCTCCACAAAGAGAAAACCTTTCTCTGGTTTCCTTTTCTCTCCTCCGTTTCTCCCCCCGGTCTCCTCATCTTGCTTGACCAAGCTCATCTCTGCTAAGAGGAACTTTTTGTTCCCTCTGACGCCGCTAATATATGTGTTGGCAAGGATGTCTGCTAACATACATCTTCCATGAGAGGCCTTGTCACGGGCATTGAAACCAGAGCAATTAGCATTTTATTTGGATTCTTTACTGGAGATGTAGTACAATGTTCTGAGAAGCAGCCACTGAGCACTAAATAACCCCCACCGGCGGATGCTGGAGGTGTGACACAGCCCTCAGCTGGCCCAGGAAGGATTACCAGGGTTAAACAAAGATAACTTACAAGGGAAACCCCAAACCCCACTTTGCCCCTTTTCTCACTGCAGCTGGCGCTTTGTTTTTCTGAGGGGAGAGGCTCCTTTAGGAGTAAAGGAAAGGGGCCAAAGCGCACAAACCCAACAGCTGTTGCCACCTCCAGGCCTGGCCCTGTGCATAGCACTGTCCCCTTGTTTCTCTGCATTCAAAAAATGGCCCTGTTTCCAAAAATACCGAGACAGGCATTGCTTGTGGCAGGGGGGCGCTGCCCTGCAAAGCCCCTCACTCGAGCACTGAGCAAACACTGCTGGCTGTGGGATGCTCCTTCCAGCCAGGATCTGCAGAGAAGCTGCAGGAATGGCTGAAACGTGGGAATAAACGGGCAAAATGTGGGGATAAACATATAAAGCATGCGAATACAGGATGCAAACAGGGAGTGGAGGTGATGGCAGGCTAAGAGCGAGGATAACAACTGCGATCCCACCCATGGAGGAATGCCTTCTGCTGGAAGATGCAGCATTTCAGCTGCGAGTGCTGAGCTCTGAAGCTCAAGCAAAGCCCAGAGGGAGAGCCTGCACCCACCAAAATAGCCCTTGGGAAGGCACAGGTACGTCATGGCTTTCAGCTCAGCAGCTCTCCAAGCTGAGAAATTCAGCCGGAGCCACTCCGGAGCAACTGTGCTTGTGCGGCAGCAAAGGGCAGAGCTAAAGCAGCAAAACCCAGAGCTGCAAACCCCGTCTGGATGGTGCCAGCAGCTGTCTGGACAGCAAGAGCCTCGCTCTGTGTCTGCCTTGCATTGCCACCAGCACGTCCTGCAGCACCGGCCGCTCTGTGCCAGGTGGGTGCAACAGCAGCACGTTGGGTTCGGGTGCACGGGATGGCACGGACAGCAGCTTCAGGATAAACCACCCCATACCACGAGCAAAGGGAGAGAGCAGGAGCAGCCACCTGCACACAGCAAGCTTCCCATCAAGACAAACAGCGGGATGCTGGGGCACCCCTACAGAAGCGCAGTGATTTACTGTCCCCTAGGCTGCTGTGTGGCACCAACACACGTGTGTGGGGCACTAATTAAGCCTGATTGGAACACCTCAACATCTGCCTGGCACCAACGCTCAGCCCCACAGCACGGCTGGCGCCATCCTCTGCTGCCCAGAGCGCAGCAAACACATTGCAGGAGAGCACCCCTCCTCTCGCTGCGCTTCCGTGAGGATAAAAAATAAGAAGAAATAGATCAAAGAAACAAAAAACCTTCTGGTACAATTATTTCTTTTTCCCCCTTCTGTTTCCCAACCGGTCCCAAACACGTTTCCCGCTGGGGCTGACACGGAACACTGTCAAATGAAAAGATAAAAACCAAAACTGCAGCTTTGAGAAAGGAGCACTGTCAGGTGGGAGGGCGAATGGGTTCAGAGCCCTCCTGGCGCGGCTGAGCTGCACCACGGGGCTGTGCCACCCCAAGCTCTGGAGGTGAGGGCATCTCGGCTGGCCCTGTATTAGCAAGCAGAGGCAGCATGATGTGCACAGACAAATCCCCGGGGCACGCGCCTCATCTCCCTCTGCTATGGAGAAACCAGCCCACGAGCACAAGTTGTTCCTCTGCTGGGGAGGGATGTGCTGTGACGCAGTCAGGGGAGCACGAGGAATGCCACAACCCCACGAGGAACGGAAAGGCTCTGAGACTGCGCGCTAAGAGAGCGCTGGGTTCAATGCTGCCTGGAGACCCCTGGATGGAGAGCACCCAGAGATCACCCACAGCCCCTCTGTGTCATTTCTTGCTGTTTTCTGGAGCTGGCAAGTGATCCAAAGCTGCAGACAGCATCCTGCCCCCCAGTGCCTGCCCAGTGCTGTGGCCTCTGTGCCTCACCTCCAGAAAGGTGAGCGGGCTGATGCTGAGACAAAGAGTTGAGACAGCAAATCATTAACAGCACATCATGTTCGGCCCCAGTGCTGACAGCTCCATCTGAAAGGTAGGTCAAGGGAATCAATAGGTTTCCCCCACACAGCTGAGAGCTCAGGAGACCCCACTGCCTGCAGATGAAGCTGCCCTCAGCACCTGTCCCTTCCAAGCCAAACCATGGTACAACTCTATGAAAGGTTTGAGACTGAGCCACAGTTTGGGGGCTTGGAACGGGGACTGCAACAACACCCACACCTACAGCCCTAAGTGAAATAAATCAATCCAGGCAATGAGTGAGTTCTTCCCCCAGCTCAAAAGTCTCCCAAAGGCAACAGAGGCTTTGGGGAGGGCAGATCTCCTGGAGCCCAGCCCTGTCCTGGTGTCCTTGCTCGAGGGATGACCCCAATCCCAGAGACACAAGTAGCCCTGACAGCATCCCCTGATCCCCAGCTCGTGTTCTGTGGAGGTGAAGACTTCACAGCCCCTCTGCTCGTCGGATCAAAGCAGCAGATGGGGAAACAGCTGAGCCAACACCGCTCTCTGGGAACCCATTTCAGCTGCACGAACAGCTCCTGCACGACTGCTTCCCAGCCCAGCTGCAGGGAACCAGCCCAGAAACCAGCCCTATGCTGGGAGTCCAGCACTGCTTCTGCCAGTCGTCTTGTGCTGTGTGCCTAGCCAACTGGCCAGGGTTTTTTGGGGGTTTTATTTCCATGAGAGAACTTCACCCAAGCCTTGTGAGCATCACGTGCAAAGGGATGGATGGTGCTGCACCTCTGCACAGAAATTCCCTCCTCCCCTCTCCTCACCTCACAGCTGTCAGTGGTTCAGGCTGCAGGCACAACCCTGGGCAGACACCCTCCATCCTGGCTTCTCTGCTCCCCCACTGCTATCTCTGAGCTCTGTTACCCAACTCGCTGGGGTTCCCTTGGAGGAACCAAGTGTGAGAAGCTTCTGGTAAGAAATTTTTGCAGAAGCTACATGTGGCTGCAAAGAAATGGGGACCTGCAGAGCACCCTGAAGGTTTCAGTGAGTGATGGGCCCCACAGAGCATCTCCAGACCCCACTGCAGAGCTCCAGCTTCCCCAGCTCTGCCCGAAGCGCTGCCTGCAGCCGCTGCCTAAGGAGGTCCAGCTCTCCTCTTTCACACCCAATAAACCCAGCAGCCTCCACCCACTGCTAATCCCAACCCCGCTCTCCCAGCACTGCAGCAGTATGGAAGTACTCAGGGTCAGTTATTTTAAGACGAGCTTTTACCAACACACACTGCAAAGAGCTTTCCGTCTTGTTAACACCGCACTGCAGACACCCTTTACCCTGCTACCCTGCAGCTCATTAAAATATCCCCTTCATCAGCTCACGGACAGGACAGAATTCATTCCCAGGAGGCCAATGGGGGTCATTTCTTGAGGCTTATTACATGAGATTTTGGATCCCCTCAGCTCTCTCCACCACAAACCCAGGACGCAGAGCTGCAGCGCAGCACTCTCTTTCGCCCCTGACCTTTATTTCCGAACCATCCCCATTGAACAGCACACACAGAAGGACATCCCATGCACGTTTGCTCTTGGACCCCTCCGGATGCCAGATGTTCGGTTCCCAAAAGCCCCTTCCATCTGAGCAGCACGGAAGGAATCTGGATTTATTGCTTTGGCGTGCCGTGCAGGACACACGCCTTCCTGCGCACAGCCCATGGGTGCACCCCATAAATCAGCAATGCCCATACGAGCATGGAGGGCTCCCAACAGGTTTCCCAGGGGGAAAAAATCACGTATTGCTAAGAGCATTTCATGATCCAACTCAGCCCTTGCTGCTGCAGTACGCCAGGTGTACCCACAGGGCAAGGTGAGGAAAGCCCTGTTTGCCCCAGGCTGATGGGACAGTGCCGATGGCACCAGATACCCCATCCCAGGAGCACTATTAGGGCAACACCACATCCCATAATAAAGGAATGCAAGCTGGAAGGATCTGAAGGGACCCACAGTGCATAGAGATAGAGCTGATCAGAAACATCCCTGCTCTTCACATCTGATGACCATTTTGCTCCATGGTGCAGAACAGCACGGTGCCAGCCCAACGCTGTCACCCCGCACCACGCAGCCAGGACATCCCATGAGGACAGGGCTCTCCCACTGCAGCCACCCACGAAACAGGAGCTCTGCAAAGCAACAGGGTGCAAGATTTTGTAGGCCTGGAAGCCAGCCCAAGAGGCTCCGTTTTCCCCATCTCCTTGGAACGACCAAAACAAGGTGTGTGCAGAAGGGCAGAACTGGAAGCGCTGCCCTGCAGGAAAGAACAGAGCAGGAGCTCTGCAGCTCTCCAACCTCGTGGTCCTGAGGTCCTTTTCCAGTCCCAGCACAGAGGAGCTTTGATCAGCACACACCCTGCTATGGTCCATGCATTTCTACACAAGGCCCATTGCTCTGATAGGATACCACAACCAGTTTTTTCCTCTAAACAAACCAACCCAAAAAGCAACACGCCAGCCGTTGCGGTAAAATCACTAACAACACCAGCACGCCTATTTAAGGGCTTAATGTGATAACAACAGCAACAGGCAGCATCTCAGAGCGTGACTTCGAGCCTGCTCAGAAATCCCTGCGCCATCACCCAGCCTCCAAATTAACGAACCACCCTGAAACTCCCAGGACACGTCCTCTGAGTGAATGGGTGCGCAGGGAATAGCTGAGCGCAGCCAACAGGAGCAGTGCCTTCCCCAGCCTAACGAAGTGAGCCGTGCTAATGCAACGCTCTGCATATTCATGAGGGCCCAGAATGAAACACATCCTGAATAATAAGCAGCATCCACGCGGGGCAGGAACGGCAAGAAACATCAACATAAGCAGGAATGGAGAACTGAGGGCGATGCCATGGGGTCGGCGCTGTGAGTTTTGGGGAAAAAGGTAAAAAATAGCCAAGAAAACAGCCAAGATAAACCAGTTGGGGGTATTGAGTATTGACCCACCTTTGGGCAAAGCCCTGGCAACCCTCAGCTGGGCATGCTTCATTTGGAAGGTGGGACCACTCTCATTTTCCCAGGCAAACCTATTCAGGCAGAACCAAAGCAGCGGAAGCTCAGCCCCACACCCCTGCAGCCACCCTCAGACAGAAGCCTTGAAATGAGAACAGCTTACAGTTGTTTCAGGAAACAGACGTGCTGTGCCGGGGAGGAAAACGCCCGCGTTGAGTTTGCCCTGCAAGAGTTTGGACTGCAGAGCAGCAGCAGGAGAGGAAAAGCTGCGCTAAGTGGGAACCGAGGAGCAGCAATGGGGAGCTCCAGCCTGAAGCCTCCAGAGAGATGTTAGAAAGAAAACTGTAGCATGAAAGCAGCTGAACTGCTAATAAATCTGTTGAAAAGGGGAAAATAAAAAGCTGTTCCATCCCATGACAAGGGCTGGATGCAACGAAGATTAGGGTTGATGGGAACCAAAACTGGCTTGAAAAACTGCAGGGCTGCAGCTCGAGGACTGGCACAGACTTGTTCCAGGGAGGAAGAAGTATTATGTATTAGAGATTATTCCCCTTGTCCAGAAATAGAAAATTGAACT
This sequence comes from Perdix hodgsoniae, assembly GCA_035772895.1. NCBI lineage: Eukaryota > Metazoa > Chordata > Aves > Galliformes > Phasianidae > Perdix > Perdix hodgsoniae. The sequence continues at coordinate 528,828 of JAPSGF010000012.1, read as the reverse complement.
GCTCAACTCATCATCTCCCACGTAAGCCTGTTTGACAGACACCATGCCCCCACCCAGCGCAGGAGGCAGCCAAAGCCAACGCTGGACTTCGCATGCACTTAAATCCCTTCCTTCATTATTATTGCTTTCGTCGTTTTCGCAGTGCTCGATCATCGTTCCGGGTGCGAAGCAACTCGACAGAGCTGTGCAGAACAGCAGGAGGACTGAGACCCGAAGGGAGGGGCAGCCCATGGGGTGGGCACCCCAGAGCCCCAAGCTGCTGCTTGGCCTGGGGGCCATGGCTGCCATCCACCCCGTTACTCCTGAGCAGGATGCGTGCTTTCCAATACCATCCCGCTTTCCATAGCTCTCCTCCTATAAGCCCATTGGCACACATCAAACACCAAGAATGCTGGGGGTTTGAGCAAGAAAGCATTCCCCAAAGGCCATAAACCCAACGTTCTGCCAAGGGAAAACGTTGCGTAACTGGAGATGCAACGTGCTTCCTGCTCTGCTGCACAAATCTTTGCCTGGCAAAGCCCCTTTCAGCAGGAAATTCTGCACGTTCCATACCCCCCAGCCTGTGCGTGGGGCCTGAGAGGGGCTTCCCCACTGATTATTAATCATAGAATCATTAAGGCTAGAAAAGCCCTCTCAGATCTCCAACCCACCCCACCATGTTCTTCACCACCACCCTCAGTGCCACATCCCCACTGTTCTGGAGCACCTCCAGGTGACCCCATCACTCCCTGTGCAGTCTGTGCTGCTGCATCACTGCTATTTTAGAGAAGAAACATTTCCCAATATCCAACCCAACCCTTCCACAGTGCAACTCACAGCCGTCACCTCTCAACCTGCTCCCACACAACTGACTGCCATTGCTCACAGCCCCATGCATCCAGCCTGGCCTTGAGTGCTTCCAGGGAAGGAGCATTAATCACAGAATCACAGAAACACCAAGGTTGGAAAAGACCTCCAAGATCATCCAGTCCAACCATCCACCTATCACCAACAGTCCTCACTAAACCAGATCCCTCAACACAATATCCAAATGTTCCTTGAACACCTCCAGGGTCAGCGACTCCACCACCTCCCTGGGCAGCCCATTCCACTGCCTGACCACTCTTTCACTCCTTTCATTCACAATAACTCACTAAAAGACTCCAACCCCCTGCCCATGAATGGGATCTCTGGGAAGGAAATCAAGGCACCCAGCACTCAGTGTTGATCCCTGGTCCTTCTGACCCACAGAGGATGAGAGAAAGAGCGACCATTGCTGCAGACTGGGAGCTACACCAGACCCGAGGGCACGCACTGATCCCTTTTCCCACTGCAGGGTAAAGAAGCCAGGAAAGCTTTGCATCTTCACGCAACCCGTGCTCCGTGGGTAAGCACGTGCCTGCAGCACACATCACGTGGGGTTTTTTTGGCAAATCCAAGCAACACACACTGGGATGGATGCAGGTGCCGCAGATGGATGCCATGGGAAATGACCATTTGCTCAAGAGAGATCCTAAACCCACACCTCCATCACACCAAAACAAATCACTCTGGCATCTCGCACGCCAGAAAAGCCAATCACGCGGCTTTGCATCTTCATCTCCAGCCTGGACCTGGAGGGAAGCAGCCCAGGTAGAGCTGCCCCCGTGGGAGCAGCCCAGCGCTGCACACCGCGCACCAGAGCTTGTGCGTCCGCGTCAGCCACATCCCCCTGCGCCCTGCTACGAGGCACAGCAGTGCCAGCAATGACCCTGCGCTCAGCTCCTGTCTGCACGTGGGAAAAGGAAAATTAAAAAACAAAACCACACGCACACAGAACGCAGTTTAGCCCCATGGCACTGCAGTAAATCATACCGAAGCAGCAATCTCAGTGAGTCACACCGTGCAAGCGAGAACACGTCCCTCAGTCCCCAGGCACAGAAGCCCCACGCTCAGCACCAAGGAGGGGCTCCTTGCCCTCATTCTTCCCATCCCACCGCCTCCTGAAGGGCCTGCGGTGCCCATCACTGCCCTGCACGCCAGTTGTGCAGCACAGGCACTTATTCAGTACATTTCTCCAGCTTCAGTCAAGCTCATAACGCACCGGAGGCACAAAGCGCGGTGGGAGATGGCTTACTGCTCCTCTTGGAGCAAAGAGCAGGAATGAAAGTGTTGCTTTATCTGAATTTTTGGGGCTATTTCCAGCACGTCGATCGATAGAAATCTCAGCAGCAGCAACGAGAGCTGCCCCCAACCCGGCTCCTGCAAAAGGAGTGGGGTAAAAGGAGAAGCAAAGCAGCACATTACTGATGGCACAAAACCCCTTTCTTTTCCTGCAAACTCCTCCTGCTGTAGAGCCTCCAGAGCTCACACAGCAAACCCTGCATGCTGCCACCTCCCCAGCCCTGCTTTTATTTTCATTTTTATGTGCCGATTTTACAGCTGGTGAGGTGAGCAGGTGGGCTGCTCCCACCCCTAACGCCACGGGGAAAGTCAGCAGTGAGCCTGCAGGTTTGGGCCACTCACAGCATCCCGTGTGTGCAACGCTGCCCATCTGCTGGGAGCAGAGCTGTGTGCAGGGAGAGCTGCAGGAGGAGGCAGGGCAGAGAGATGCCTTCCACAAACTGGTGGAGCAGGAACAGCACCCAAAAGCAATGTGCCCTGGGCAAGCAGTGTGGTGTAAACACGCAGAGTTGGGGATGCATGGAATAATAGAAACAGAACACACCTTAAAGGGAGTAGAGGTGGGTCCTAAAATGCCTTTCAATGGCACGTGAGCATTTTGGAGATGCCCAGGTCCTGGCTTCAGCATACAGAACTGCAGTGTTTTGGGTTCCAACAAAGAACCCCCACCAAGAGGTCTGCAGAATGCACGGTGCTTTGGACAAATTATAGTCACTTGCTCCAAGTTTCCATCGCACACATGCAATAATAATAATAATAAATCTGGAAGGCATTGCTAGCTGGAGCAACACGATGAAAGCTGTGGGCAGCTGGGCTGCAGGGCAGCTCCTGTGGGGCTGCAGAGCATCGTGTGGGCAGAGGACCACAAGCATTTCCATAAAAAGCAATGGGCCCAACCACGGCTGGGGCTACAGACTGAGGCTGTGAGCAGATGAGGACTAAAGGCAGCTGCAAAGATTGACTGTGGTGTCAAAGCTTGGCTCAGGATCGATCCCACGGTGTTGGACGAGGCACCCAAAGAAGAGCACAAGAAAAGCATGGCTGCTGCCCAGCCAGGGGCTGCGCACTCACTGATAACCACACTGCAGCCACGCCATGTCAACCAGAGCCCTACAGCAACTACAGAGCAAAGAGCAACAAAGGGAAGAAGTTTCCACCACGCATCGCTTAGTTTCAAAACCAACCATGGAGTGCCAGCATGCTTAAAGCCACGCAGAAGCACTGGTCAGCACAGTTTGATTTTCCATGCTTTGCAGTCCATTACACTCTGAGATTTATCTGAGGCCCCAGCAGAGTGCAACTCGGATCAGGCATTTCTGCCTGCGTGGACGGAGCTCGCACTGCAGTTCATTTGGCATTCACACAGGCAGCAAAACCCTCATCCCTCTTAGCTCGGCTGAGCAGGCGGAGATGCAGCTTTGCATTTCAAAATGCAGTTCTTCCATTCCCTCCTCGCATTGCAAGGGGTAAAGCAGCGATCCGACAGCCTGCCTTAGGGAAGGAAACTTTCTGCTGGAGGAGGGTTACCCTGGCGTCATCCTGCAGCGCCAGCTGGATGCTCACATCCCATATCCACCCCCAAACGCTCCTCACCTGGGCAATTCCCACCTGCGAGAGGGGGAAAGGAGGCTGCTGGAGCACCGTGCCAGCAGAGCTGCTTCTCTGCCAGGGAGCAAGGAGTCCACCCATGCTGGATGAGCAGCACAGGGGAATGTTTATAGCAGGGAAGAGCTTCCCTCCTCATCCAAAATCACTTCAGACTGTTATTTAAACATGGAGGGGGGGGTGGGGGGTGTTCTGGCAACGTGCACAGATTTGGTTGGAGCGGCAGCTTAGCTTGTCAGGGCTTTTGCCTTCACATGAGCCTGCTTGGCTCACCGACACGATGGGGAAATATTAAAAAGGCTTTAACTCCTGTCCCAGGGTCCTATTGCACGCAAACATCCACGGGCCTTCCTTTCTAAGGTTTCCAATTTGCTAATTGAGACGTTTCCTCATGGAAAAAGAATGTTCTGAAGCGAGGAACGCTGCGCTGGCGCTGAGAGGGGGGACACGGAGGTGAGGCGCACCGAGGGGCTGTGTCACCAGCACAGAGCTGGGAGGTTCTGGGAAGGGCAGGTGGGAAACCTGCCTGGGAAGCAGCTCGTGGGAAACTCTCCGTCTAGGAAGACGGATGCCTGGAGAGAAAGCTTTGTTCTTCCCTTTTCTAATCAACCCAGAGCGCACGGAAGAAGTCATCTCCATTTTTGCAAGTGATGGAAGTATTTCTTCTGCCCTCAGGAAACGCGAGAGCAGAAAAATCGATGTTGTCTGAGGGATTAACGAGGGAATGAGCCAAGAAAAGCACTTCTGGGGCAGCACAAGCCCAGAACATTATGGGAGAAAGGACTGAGGAAGAAGTGCTGGAGAAGGGCTGCAACTGGAACACAACCGCAGGCGCAGCCCCATCGTTGTGACCCCGGATGGGACCAGCTCTGTTTTTTTCAATATTAAAAAAAGAGAGAGAATTCAGGCCATTTTGCAGACTCACAGAGAACGCGTGGGGGACAGAGAGGGATTTCTAACTTTATATAGGTCAAACATCATCCACACGGGTTCACATGGTATCCAGCCCCAGCACAGGCGCTGCATAGAAATGAAGCTCGCAGCACCCCAGAGGGCTGCCTGAAGTTTGCTCTCTGTGAGCAGGGAAGCAGGGATTCACTGTGGATCGATACGAGGCACAGGGTGAAGTGAGGAGGGCTGGAAAACTACCGCTCCTTTCTGCAGCTCGTGGGGATGAGGATGGGACAACGCCGCGCTGGAGGTGACACTGCTCACTGCCAGATGTCCCACAGGATGCCGAAGGACAGAGGAGCAGTTTGGGGTGCTGGGGCAGGAGAGGGGAAGCTCCATCCCTGCCTCAATCACAAAATCATTCAGGTCAGAAAAGAGCTCGGAATCACCAAGTCCAAGCCATCAAGTCCCAGCCCACCCCACCATGCCCATCCCCACGTCCCTCAGTGCCACTTAATGCCATCACTTCTCACTGTATCATAGCTACCTGGGAACAACAACTACGAGACTGACCACACATCACCACAACCTCCTCCTGAGGAGACGGAGAGCACCACGAGCTCTCCTGAGCCTCCTCCTCTCCAAACCGAATGATCCCAGCTCCCTCAGCCACTCCCCATAGGGCTGGTGCTCCAGACCCTCACAGCTCCTTGCCCTTCTCTGGGCACACTCCAGTGCCTCAGTGTTTTTCCTGCAGTGAGGATCCCTTCAGCTCCATCTCATCTCTCATCTAAGCATGAATTTTGTCGCAGGGAACCCGCTGCTAAGCCACATCCTTTTTCAGCCCAGCGATGCCAACAGAGCACTTCTATTTCCGAGCCATTTGCTGAGCACAGGCACGCTCCCCACTCTCTCCATCCACATCCAAGGAAGCCGATGAGCAGCAGAGCCTCTCACCAGCAAAGCAGCCCTGCAAACGCAGAACCTGGAGGAGCCCAAAAGCTCCAACCCCCACCTCAGAGACGCCACGCGGGTCCCCAGCGCACCCCAGCCACCACATCCCCTTACCTTGAGCTTCTCGAAGCGATCGCTGAGCGACGCCACTTGGTGATCCCGGTGCCGCCCCACCAGTTTACATAAGGCACAGATGAGCTGGTCGTCAGCCACGCAGTACATGTTCACCTTCTCGTTCTCATGCTCCAGGCAGGTGAGACCTCGGAAGTGCGCATCCGGCACGGGTTCCACCAGTCGGTGGCTGGTGAAGGGCTTCTTGTTGGGGTGCGTGGCCCGCAGGCAGCGGTCACAGTAGGACACCTCGCAGGTGATGCACGTCTTGACAGCATCCCTCGGCGGGTCCTGCTCACAGAACTGGCAGGCGATCCTCTCGCCGCCCACCGACATGGTGGGGTTGGGGCGGTAGGGCCGATCGCGGCGGCTCTCGTTGGGGGAGTTGGGGCCGCTGAGCGACGCCTTCTGGAAGCGGTCGATGATGTTTTGCAGCGTCACATTCCTCTTGAGGCCCTCCAGGCCACGGTGGTTGAGGGAGATGACATAGCGGCAGGTGGGGCACTGGAAGGCGCTGAGGGGCTCGATGCTCTCGCCGGAGGAGCAGCCGGACAGCAGGATGCGGTGGGCGCAGCTGAAGCACAGGCTGTGGGCGCAGGGTAGAAGCAGAGGATCTTCGAATAACTCCAGACAGATTGGGCAGGTCAATTCGGACTCCAGTGTTTCCATCTTTAGTTAAAACGATCCCAATCCAGCGTCAAAACCCCGGGAAGCTGGTCTGTGACCTGCCGGGGGGAGAGCAGAGGTTGGGTGTGAGAAACAAAGTCGGGCAGCTTCTTCCCATCGGGAGGTCGCCAACACCTGAATCTGCACAGCTCTGTGGCTCTTTAGGAAAAAAATCTACCCCAAAAGAGCAGTGATGCACAGCACAGCTGCCCAGGGAGCATTGGGGTGACCCAGAGGTGTCAGTCTCATGGTTGATGTTCCCAGATAGCTATGATACAATGAGAAGTGATGGCATTAAGTTGCTCCAGGAGATGGTCAGGTTGGGTGTTAGGAGAAACTCCTAAGAGCAGTGATGCACAGCACAGCTGCCCAGGGAATGGAGGGGCCACACAGAGGTGTCCCAGAGCCATGGGGATGTGGCACCGAGGGACGTGGGGATGGTGGGTGGACTGGGGTTGGGGATCTGAGAAGGCTCTTCCAACCTGAGTGATTCTAGGATCCTCCGCACCACGATGCTGCCCAGTCCAGCCCCCAACTGGTACCAGTGTGAGGAAATTCTGCAGGATGGGAGACGCCCTGGGAGCACAAGGAGGGGCCTCTCCATCACCTTCCACCCCAGCCAGGAAGGACAACTCAGACAGTGCAGCCAAGAACAAAAATGGGAGAAACCACACAATTCCACGCTGCCAAATGAGAGCAACCAGGGGCCGTGCTGCTTTCCCACACTTGCAAGGGCAAAGCCAGGCCATGAGCACCCTCCCTGGTGGCTGCACAGCCCCTCCTCGTTTCGGTGAAGGGGAAAAGGTGAACTGCATCCCAGGAAAGGAGCAAAGTGGTTCCTGGGGTCCGACACTCCCAGTTCTCTCCCAGCTGCCCACTTTTAGGAGCAGGGAAGGAAGAGCAGCCAAATTACAGGCTGCACACTCCCAGCTCTCAGCTGTCCTCAAGCCAGTGATGCCCAAATCAGCTCCAGCTGGGGGAAAACCAGCTCCAGGCTTGCAGTGAGCTCCTTTCAAGCCACTGCCTGAGTGTCCCCAAAATGCAAGCTTGCACGTGGAAGAGAATAACAGCCCGCCGGGTGCTAACAAGAGAAACCGCATGCTTTCCTCCAGCTTCGGCACGGCTGTGTGCGGTAGCAAGGACTAATTAACGAGGAGGGGCACGGCGGTGGGCTTCCTCCGGGTCTGCTCTGTATTAGAGGCGAGCAGCCCGTGCCGCTGGCGAAACTGCAATCAATTAGCCAGCCCCGCTGCTTCCCCGCGGTGCAGGAACACGCTGCTGGAGGAGCCTGCTCAGAATTAGCATGTGAGTGCACAGGCTCAGCACCAGCCCGGAAACATCTCCTGCAAATGAGAGGCAGCGTTTAATTAGGTGGGAAGAGGCTGGGGGAGCCCCGCACTGCGGCTGCTGGGGATGCTCCACGGTGGAAAATGCAAACTGCAGCCAAGGATGCAAAGAAAGGGCAGGATGGAAGGGGGAGGGGGGGGGGGGGGGGTTGGTGGAAATTTGTGGTGTGGGGGACACCTGTGAGGGAATCTGCCCTTGGGATGTCAGTGCTGGTACCCGAAGGGTGTCCATGGAGCCCCAAACCCACCCCTCCAGGAGCCCTCAAAAGCTTCCAGCTTTTGCTTTCCAGTTCAGTCCACAAGTTCGGGAAGAAACTACCCAGGAGAAGCTGCACAGTGTCCCCTCTGTACCCACGGCTTGCCTTCTCTTTGCTCACTTCTACCCCAGGAAAGAAGGCAGACATCACCCAGGAGCTCAAAGATCCCAGATGCAACCTGCAGCCCCATGCCAACTCACCAGGGCAAGCAGCACCTCCTACCTCTCTGCAGCCCCTCCTGTTAACTCACAGCTCTGCCGGCCCTCCAAGCGCTTCCCAACAGCAAACACCAGCACTCTGCCTGTCCTCACTGCCCCACGCAGCTCAAAAGCTCCTCCCTGCTCCGGCTCAGGGGGCTTCTGACATTAAGCAGCGCTCTGTTTGTGCACCACAAATGCTGCGGCAATCTGATTGCAGGCTCCACCGTGCCACAAACCTCCTGGGAGACGCAGCTCAGTCCCCGCTTTGCTGCGATGCTCGGGGCAGAGCGCAGCACCCTCTCTGCGGAGAGGATGCAAAGCTCCTCTCTGCTTTGCCCTGTCGGCCGTTCACACATTAACCTTTGTTTTCCTCCAGGACTGCATCCTTTAGACAGCAGGGAGCCCTGCAGACCGAGCTGCCACGCAGAGTGGGCGCTGCACCTGCGTGCATCAGGAGCTCCAGAGCCTTTCATGCTGCACACTTTGATGTTCTCTTTGATGTTCGGGACGAGGAAAAAAACGATCAGATTAAAATCTGCTTTGTTGATAGTCATTAACTCCCTAAAAATAAAAACAACTTGAGGAGGGAACGGGGGTTTACAAACAGCACGGCATTGTGTCCAAGGGTCAGCCGGGCCATAGAGGAGCACCGAGCAGCTGGGCTGGGATGTGACTGCCTGCAAACAGCCCTGAAATGAAGCGGGAGAGAAAAGCAGATGGGCAGCACCCTCCCCGTGCGTGGCGGCTGCTCAGCACTCTGTCACATAACCCCACGTGCTGCTCCGTGCATCCTCCCCTCTGCTTCCCAGCAGGCAGACAAGGAAAGCGGCAGCTCAGGGACAGGGGAAGCACAGCAGAACCCCAACCTGCTCCATGTCTGCACCCAGCCTGGCTCACCAGCAGCATCCCCAGCCCGCAGCCCAGCGCATCACCAGCCCCATGGGATGCAGCAGGGAACTGCACTGAGGATCACTGAAGCACCCCATCACCTCTGTCAGGTCCCCCATTCCCCACACCAGGGAGCTCTGCACACCCCCAGGGACAGCTCTGTGCTCCACACTGCAAAACCACTCCTCTCCAGGGCAGCTCTCCAGAGCTCACAGGTGGGGAGCTCAGCCCCAACAACCACGAGTTTCCCTTTTATTCCCCTCTCGCCCCCCTTTCCTTTTCTTCTTTCTTTTCTCCCCCCAAGGAAATAACTGCAGCCAGAAGGGCTCCGCCGCTTCCAAGAACGAGCCTTACAAAATACACCGCGTTGTTCCACCCTTATGTCTTAAAAAAAAAAGAGAAGTTATAAAAATATGGCAACCCTTTCCTTAATTGGCTCCGTGACAGCAGGAAGAACTCGGGCAGCCGCCGTCTTTGCGCTTTTCGTTGTCTTTGGAAAAAAGAGCAGGGAAGAAAACCATAGGAAAAGCAACACCCCCAGCCAGCCCCATGGCCGCCCTCAGCCCCACATTCTCTCCCAGCCCCACGGCAGTCAGGCTCATCCACGCTCCCTAATTTTGGTGGCACATCACCCCCTCCTTCCAAATGCTGCTCCCAGCGATGCCAGGCCCTACACCATCACCTCTCAGGTGGGTGCTGTGCTTCATTCCCCCATCCCAGCAAGGGGGTTCCCAATACACCAACCCACACGACACTCGGTGACCAGCATGGTGGCGTTGGAGGAGCCCAGCCCCACTGTGCAGGGCTCCCATTCTTCCACAGGTGTCTTCTTTGGGATTTTCCCCTTTTCTCACACTTTCCAGCCCTGTAGCCCATCTCCATTCATCAAGCAGCTCTATGAGTCAGCACCAGGTGCCGGCCCCATAGCGTGCTATCCAGGTGCCAGCCTCATAATGCATTATTTGGGATCTGTGCAGACCCAGTACTGGGTTCCAGCCCCATAGCGTGCTATTTGGGATCTGTGCACATCCTGCAAGCACCCAGGCCCAGCAACCACAGCAGATGGAGCTGTGCATGTCCCCCCACTGCCCATCCCAGAGCCGTTTGCTCTCCTCCCATCTCCACTCTCTGCCATTCCCCTTCACAGCCCAGCGCACCCAGCCGCCCTGGGAGCCAAATCCCTCTGGCTTTCTCAGCACTTTAATTAAAGCTCAGCCTGGTGGAAACACTGGACCCTACCAGCAAGAAATCCACCTGCCCAGACCCCAGCAGGAGCACCTCAGCACACAGAGCTGGCACAGCACACAGCCCCCGGCGAGCAGCAATGTAGCTGGAGCTGCACTGCAGCCTCGCAAGCAGCCAGAGGGCTCCAGCTCTGCAAGGACAAGGGGAGGGCACGGCTGCAAGCTCTCATCCCAGGGAAGGATGCTGCATGGAGATGTGTGGGGTGCAGAGACACAGCTGTGCAGCCGCCCCATGGAAGCTCAGCTCCCTCACTGAGCCAGATGCAAAGCTTGGGGTTCCTGTGTGTCTCCCAGCACAGATGATGTTTGCAGCCAGCTGCTACAAAGCTAACGCAGCGCAGCATGGAGCCAGCCAGGCTCCCCAGGACCCTCAGACCCTGCATGCGCTGAAGGAGCCTTCACTGTGGGACATCCTTAAGACAGATTGCTCTTAAAGAGCACTGGCCAGCTTGCATTGCGTTTCCCCATGCTGTACTGGGACACCATGCAGCCTCAGACCCCCTTGGAGCTCCTCCTCCTCCAAGTTTCTCACTGCTCTATTTGCTGTGCTTTATTATTTCCAACAGGAACCAGCAGCTCTCCAACTAGATGAATGGACAGGGGACAGCCCAGGCCCCAGCAAGGGGCTCTTCCTGCCCACCCCATGCACCACCATCCCCACTGAGCCCATCAGCTCACAGCTGTCCCTGTGGTGCATCCCAAAATGAGCCCCAAGACGTGCCCAGCTCTGAGCACTGCTTTACCCCAATTCAGTGCCCGGCACACGCTCACAAAGCCACTGCAAACAGGAGAAGGGCTGCTCAGACCTCCCTTGTGCCCTGCTAATTGGTGGCCGTTCAACTCAGCCCCATCCGAAGCCCCAAAACCACAACGCCAGGATGTGACAGATGCCACGGAGTTGGGAAATCCAAAGGCCATTGTACAGCTCTGTCTAAGTTTAGTTATATCCGTGCTGCCTGCGTGGGGCTGCATTCCTGGCCAAGCGGGTAAGATAAACAGGGCTTCCTGCAGGAACTGCAGACAATGGGGAGCAATCAGCACTAATCCCCCACACGGGAACAATGCAGGTAGGAGATATTTTGGGCTCAGCTCAGGAAGAGGCACCCAGGCCGTGGAACAGCAGCAGGGCTCAGCCCACAGCCTCATATGGGGGCTGCCATGGGGAGGACGTTGCTCAGCCACTGCCCATCATTCGGAGGCTCGGTGGTAAATCCAGGACCACAGACGCTTCTGGGATGCATGGGGGCTTTGCTGGAAGGCTCAAAACTCTTCCACCACTGAAAATCGAACCTGGCTCAGGCTGCATCCCACCTCCATCACCCCCCTTCCAACACACTGCCACACTGCTTCAGCCAACCGATAAGAGAGGTGAAAATTAAACACGTGAATAAAGGACAACACACCACGTGCCACCAAAAAATGAGTGTGTCAGACACGGAGGTACAGGGCCAGGAGCACCCAGCTTGAGCTCCTGTGGTCACAACCAGCAGGGCTCCCTTCTTCTAAAGCGCAACCGAGTCACAGAGCAGGACGGCTCTTCTACCCTCACTGCAGCTGGCAAGCAGTAATCCCACCCACTCATCCCTGGGCTACCAGGGGCTGCAGCATCCTCTGCATTTGGCACTCCCTGTGCAAACACCTGGGGACTCACTGCCTCTGTGCAGCCCCTCCAGCCTTTCTCCAGGAGAGAAAGGATGGAAGAAGAGCACAAACGAGCCTCTCCTTATCAAGAAACAGGTTTCCCAGGAGGAAGCAGGAGCTCCGGGGCTATCGGTGACCTCGGGGGCATCGCCACAGAGGAAAAGAGGATGGCAGCAGCCACGGCTGCTTGGCATACAGACCTCTCCTTGCTTCCCCCAGCCCTTCCCTGCAGCCAGGGAAAAACTCCAAGCACAAAGCAGAGCGCGTTCCTGGGAGGGGGAAGGAAAACCAGGCAAGCAGGCACCCAGAGCCATGGCCAGGTCCCAGCATGCTGCAGCTGTACCGTGATGCAACGCACAGCTGGGAGCAGTCGGGGAACGTGCTAAGCAGAGGTAAAGGCCTGGGCCCGTGCATCCACCCTAAAAAAGCATAGCACCCACTGCTTGCTTTGCCACAGCTCTGTGATTTCAAGTGTCCACTCCGAGGAGGGACACCATCACCACGAGATCTCCCACCGCAAAACCCCATCGGATGGCAGCACCTAGGCATCAGCTCCGGTGGATCCCCATCCAGGGCAGCCCACGCCGGTGCCTGACCCACCTCCTCCAAGCTCACTCCACGGGGCTGCAGGGTGCTGAGCTCCTGCTGTGCACACGCAGATGTATGTGTGCACATTCCCTCTGCTCCCACGCAGACCCTGGGCCAGCTGATGCTTATGACGCCCCAGCTCAGCTCCAGGAAGAGCTCTGCCTGAAGTTCATTTTTTCCCCCCACTTTGGTCGACCAACTCACAACTGCCTTTGCATATTCAAACGACATTTAATTTCTAGGCCATTCCCCCCAGCGCGGAGCTGGCGAAACGAGACCCAAACGAACAGAGCCGGCAATTAATTCCCCTGTGAGACACAAATTCCAGCAATAAATAATGGTCATGGTATTCCGCAGAGGCACAGTGCCCCTTTCATTTCCCAATCCCAAACGACGTCACGGGAAGCCGGCGAGCCGGGCTGCTCCTGGCAGACACCCCACGATGTGCTGCGCTGTGGGGCCTGCAGAAAGCATCTCCTGCACTGCTGAAGTGCACCAGACTCAGCCCCGTTTGGTGCAGCCCCAGCTTTGCGCTGTGCACCAGGTGACCGTGTGATGCTGGGGCACACTGGGGACAGAGGCTCTGAGCGCCACGAGCATCGCAGGGAAAGGGATGTGGGCACAAGCAGGGAGCAGGAATGAGGTGCTCCTTTGGGCACACTGGGTTTGCCTGCTTGGGGAGGAACCCTCATAGGGACAGAGCCTCCAGGCAGCACAATGGGCCATTTCCTAAGAAAGGGCAGCGTGTCCAGCGGCACAAAGGGCACTTATTCTGCCATCCAGCAGTGTGGGAGGGGAGCTGTCAGAGCCCAACCGGGCTGCCAGAAACCCCTCCGCAGCCCCAAACCCCACTGCCCCATACTTGCAGCCCTGTCTCAGCACATCCCAGCAGCCAGAGTGACTGTGAGATGTGGGGAGCAGGGTTAGAAGGAGGTGTGTGATGGAGGGCCCCCCCTCCAGGACACAAAGCCACCTCACGAGTGGAGGTGACAGCCAAGGGAGGCTCTCGCTGGCCTCCATGCCATTCCCACTCTTGGGAAAAGGCAAGGTGGGGGCAGGCCGTAGCCTGCATTAGTTGGGGGAAGGAGAAATTCGGCACGAGCTGGGCACGGAGCGCAGCAAAGCACCGGTTTGGGGGTTGTGGTCTCTCCAGTGACGCGGCACAGCTGTCACCCTGAGGTGTGACACGGCTCCGGGGTCAGGCACCAACCCGAGAGGCTCAAGAAAAGAAACCCCCAAACCCTAAAACCCCACTCTTCCAACCACCCCTCCGCTGAGCAGAAACCCACGGCGTGCTTGGGAACGCGCCCCCCCCCCAACCCCCAAAAGGAGAGATGACCCCGATACAAAACCAACACAAAGTCACCGACCCATCTCACGCGCTCCGGGGACGATCCCATGCCGCCTGCCGGCACACGGACAGCAACGCACGGATCCGGAGCGGCACGCTGAGAGCTCCGGAGCCACACCAGCACCTGCCCCGGCCAAAGACAGCTTCTTACAGCCTTCCTCCTCCTCCTCAACATCGCTGCGTACTTCCCATGGGCGGCCTCGAGGAACGCAAATCCCTTCGTGCCGGCCGAACCCCTCCTCAGCGTCTTACAGCCTTGAGAGGAGCGCTCTTTAAAACGCAGGGGGGGAAAAAAACCGAGCCCGGAACGCAGCACGGATCACCTGCAGCCTCCCGGCAGCGCCTCCCGCATCTCACAAACCCCGCAGCGCTGCGGGACCCACCGGGCCGGGAGGGGGGGGGGGGGGGGGGAAGGGAAGGCGGTGGGTTCGGGCATCGTGCGGCGTTGGGGCGCCTTTTCGTAGAACTCGGCGCTGCCCTTCGGGACCGGCAGCACCGCCCGGAGCTCAGCGCAGCGCCCGCGATGCCCGGTGCGCATTTCTCCGCGCTCCGATGCGTTGTTGTTTTTTTTTTTTTTTCTGTTGGTGGTGGTGGTGTTTTTTGGGAGGGGTTGGGGAAGCCGGGAGAGCTCCTTTCGCCGTCCGCTTCCATTTCAACTTCAGCGGGTCGGGGGGCAGCGGGAGCGCGGATCTCACGGCCGAACCCTGCGGAACGGCTGCGGGGAAAAACCGGCGCCCCCCGCTTTCCCCCCCCCAAAAAAAAAATATAATTAAATTAGAAAAGGCAGCGGGACGGTTCCGGGGGAAAAGGGCCGGCACGGAAGCACGGAGCCGCCCGCCCTACAACCGGATGGCGGAGCCCCATAAACCCTACAAGAACCCCTAAAAAACCCAGGGCGGGGCTGAACCACCCCCCCTTCTTTTTCCCCGCAGTGCCCCCCCCGCCCCCCACCGCGATCTCGGTGCTCCCCTTCCCCTTACCAGCGGGCTGCGGCAGCCTCCCCACCGCTGCCCGGGCATCTTGGAGGCGGCGGCGGTGCGGGGGAGACGGCGGCGGCGCGGGCGGGCGGCGGCGGAGCTGCGGGGCGGGGGGGGCTGGAGGGGGGGGAGAGGCGGGACCGAACTGCTGCCCGCCCCGCCACCCCCCCCACCGCCCCGCCCGCTCCAGGTGAGGCCGAGCCGGGCCGGGCCCGAACGCTGCTGTAGGGCTGGGAAACGGAGAGAGAGAGTATGTGTGTGTGTGTGTGTGTGTGTGTGTTGGGGGGGGGACATCGCAGCTGCAGAACGACCGCGCGCCCCATCCGCATCTCAAATCCCTCCCCAGCACCGCTCACCCAGGATGGCTTTCCTGGTTGCGGCCGAGCCACATCAGCCCTTATCGCGTGTATCCATGCAGAAAACAAGCGGCGCAATGCATCCCCCTGCTCGCCCCCCAACCCCGTTTCCTATGGGAAAGGTGCCTCGCCGGCCGTGAGCCCAAGCCGGGCTCTGCGCCGAGCTGCGGGTGGCAGAGGTGACCCTGGGCCAGCAGGCACCGAGCGGCACTGCGTGGAGCGAGCAGGGCAGCTCCGTGTCAACACAGTGAGTCACGTTCCTTAGGGGTGAGGAGAGCACCTCCTGCTGCCCCACGTCTGCGCGTTTTGGAGCACCCTTCCCACGTCGGTCCATTTGGGTCGGGAGGTTCTTTGCTTTTCACACCCAGCGCGTCGTTGGGAGTGGGGGGATCATTAACATCCACCTCCCACCAATGGGAAATGGAGAAGCCTCAGTCGTACCGGACGCCCGGGGAGCTCAGTGAGTAACTAACAGAGCTCTAAAGCACGACTCGCTTTCTGACTTATGTTCTTACGATGGAAAAAAATACAAAAATAAAAGAAAATAAATCCTTTTAACATCTGAATCCCTCTTCCAAAACAGCTCTAGAGATGAGCAGGGACAGATGAACCCTCCTGCATGGATATCATCGCGTTTTCTTTTTGTGTTTTGGTGGCTTCGTGCTTTCCAGGTCTCCCCAGCACCTCCCTCACCCGCCGGTTTTCGCTCTCTCCTCTTTTGCTGCTGCTCGGGGATGGGAAGCGGATGCTTTGCACCACCTCATGTTGAGCTCTGGAATTTCACAGCCTGATCCCAATTTCCCATGCTGAGCAAATCGTGGAACAGCCAGAACAGGCTGTGCTGGCTCAGCACCCATTGCCCAACACCTCTTTGGGGTTTGGCGGCTCAGCCATGCGCTTCCATTTCACCGTCAGCATCCGAAGCAGGTGTGCATCCCTGTGCACAGCTCTAACAGGAGAGGCAACGGGCTGCATTGGCAGCATCGTGCCTGTGTGTAACCCCATCCTGCTGTCTTCCACAGGAGGGAAATGCTGGCTTCTGTTGCTACGGGATGCAGCTTTTGGAGAGCCTGCAGCAGCTGGGACCCTACAGCCCCCCCTGAGGGAGCAGCACACGGTGCTGTGTGTGGTGGAGGGCTGCAATGCCCTCAAAACCCCTCTCACTGCACCCACATTCCCCAGCCCTGTGCTCCTGCAGCACACCACGCCGCCTTTCAGGATGCTGCAGGGCAATCTCTGTGCCTTGCAAAAGAGAAACTGGCTTGCAGCAGCCACAACGGCCCCACAAGACCTACCCTGACCTTACAGAAACATTCCCACCCTTCCCAGCTCACTCTGAACAGCCCTTTTGCATTTACTCACATCTCCCACTGGTTTCAACCTCAGGTACCAGCAGGTAAAGCACACCCAGCTGTTAATAATGGAACAAATCACACGTATTCAGTAAGACCTGAGTCTGGCTTAGAATAAAATCAGTCACATCGCTCCCAGAGCGCTGAAGACCCACACTTCTCCCCCATCACCTACAGACCTCAAAACATTTTTCCTTTTCCTTTCCTTTCTTCCCTCCTCGCTCCCTCCCTAACGCAGAGCACATGCTGCTCATTACAAGGGTAATTAACTCTTCCACCCAAGGGATGCTGTGGGTCTCCACATTGCCATCCTCCAGCATCCCAGCACTGGGCAGAGGGCAGTGGAAAAGCTGCAGTGGACGTCTGAGTTGCTCTGAGCTGCTGAGAAGAAACAGCCCCACATCCCCTACACCACAGGCTGTGCTGCAGCCCTGCCTTACTGCAGCCCTGCCCCACTGCTGTGGTCTGGCCCCATCCCCTCTCATCCCCCCCCCACCCCTTTGAGTCACCATGGTGAGACCCATGGAGGTCCTGTGGGTTTGGAGTCCTTCTTTCCTTCTTTCTTTTTCTTTTTTTTTTCTTAATTAAAATAAAATAATAATCATCAAATAACTTCTGTGGATAATTACGGGTTTCTTGCTCGCTTATTAACGCCGGGCTGTAATTATTTGTGATGCAGGTGATTTGCAGCGTGGATCATGTGGTGCTGAGTGGGTCAGAGGAGCACAGGGATACCAAGATCACAATTAGGATTTGAAAGCATGTTTTCCAGGGCTGCCCTGAACCCAACACAAGGGTTTGTTCCATGTTCTGCAGGAGCACAGCACAGTGCTGGGATGCTGATGGCAAAAAGAACAGCTCTCTCTGCAGCTCTACTGTGACCCCTGAGGATGCCTGGGTGCCACCGACTGCATAGCAGAGCTGCAGCTCTCCAGGAATTGTGGGGAAACCAAATCCTAATGGGGTGCTAACTAGGAGCATCCTGTGGGGGTCCAATAAATCCTAAATAGGATTGCCCTCCCTACTCCCTGCCCAGTGCTCCCAGGAGCCTGGTGGCATTTGTGTCCCCATACAGCCACCCCATATGGTGGCAGTGCTGCTGGCACTGGTGGAGACAGAGAGCCCAGCCTGCATGGGATGATGCATATAGGGGATTTCTGGGGCTCCTCCTCATGTTGGGGTGGGCAATGCTGCCTCAGTGGTCACCCATCAGTGTGGCATTGTGCCTGCAGGACTGTCTCACACCCCCTATCTGCAGCATCAAAGCTGGTTTGAAGCCTTATCTTCTTTCCCTGCCCTCGCTGGGTGAGGCAGGCATCCCATGAACCCCAACCAAAGTGCTTTGGGGGAACTTCCATGGAGCCGGACAGTGCGGTGTGGGGTGAGCTCAGAGCTGCTCCAGCCCATCCCAGGCCCAGAAACCAACCTCATCCCACAGCCCACGGGAGTTTCGCTGCCTGGAAGTTCTGTGGGACCACATCAGTCTGCTTCTTCTGGCTCCCATCGGTGCCCAACGAGGAGTTTAACATCCCAAGGCACCAAAATCCTCAGCATTCCAGAGCACCCCGAGGAGCCCAATGCCTGCAGGAACATGGATCGGTGCTGCAAGAGCAGCTGCAGGAGGAAGGATCCTCCCTTTATGGGAAACACAACGAGGAAGAAGCGATGCTGGGAGCTCGTAATTCCCTTTGCACAGCAATATCTGGAGTTGGGACATCCTTCCCTACAGTGCTGCTGCTGCTGCTGGGAGACACAAGGATGCTGGCTGCACGGCCAGCCCCTCGTGCATCCCAAAAGGAACCCAAGCCCCAAACACCTCCATGCACACAGAGCAGCTCAGCCGCCCAGCTCCGTCCCACCGCTGTCTGCGGGAACTTCATTCCCAACCTAAAAGAGAGCCAAACGAGGCCAACACCAACAGCACTCCAACACCCCACCCAGAAAAGTCTTTGGGCTCCTCGAGGGTGAAATCTGAGCTGGAGCCATTAGCAATCAGCAGTGCTTTCCATGCCAATTAGAGCAGCCTGTGGGTGCTGCAGCAGGGCTGGCACCCGGCATGCAGGCGCCTGCTGGAGCACTCCCTGCAAACTCCATTTCCAATGGGTGCCATATTGGAGCAGAGAAGTGCTCTTCTCCTCATGCTTTGCAGTGCCGGAGCATCTTGCTTTCTGCTTTGCATCCACACGGCTGCCTTCAGGCACATCCCACCCCTGTGCACCATGGGTGTGC
The DNA here is from genome assembly GCA_035772895.1 of Perdix hodgsoniae. NCBI lineage: Eukaryota > Metazoa > Chordata > Aves > Galliformes > Phasianidae > Perdix > Perdix hodgsoniae. Next base: position 510,030 of record JAPSGF010000012.1, on the reverse strand, counting down.
ACACTGTGTGCCTCCAGCTGCCAGCACCTGCTTGGCACTGCCCCCAGTTAGCAACCACATGGTTGTGCTTCATTCTTCCAGCTCTCAAACACGTTGCCCAGTGCCCAGCATCAACCTCAAGCTGGTCAGCCAGAGGGCAACGTGAGCGTGCTGGTTATTAGTGACTGCCTGTGAGCACTAATTGATTCGCCTGGTTAGAAAGAAAAGATCCCTTCCAACTCTAATAAGGATTCTACAATTGTTTGCTATGGTTCTATGAAAAGTCCAAACCTGCCCACAGGGGAAGGTTGACATCAACTCATCGAGGAGGGGAGAAATGATGAAAAGTTTTAAAGGGGAAAGTGGAATTATTTGGACAGGTGGATGCAGGTGGCTCAGGCTGATCTCTACGGGGCAACTGGGGATGGGGAGCTCCTGGGGCTTCTTGCCCTACAAAAGGTTTTCCTCTCTCTCTTTACAGAGCACTGTCATGGGTCGGGAGAGGACAGGGTGAAAAATGGAGCCTCGACCTTTTCACTCCAGATTAAGGCAGTGGTGCCCTCGGGGAGCTCAGCCCAGCTCAGCCCTGCGTGGGCAGGTGTGCACTCAGCAAGCCCACAGCTGCACCTCTGCATGGCTTCACCGAAGCAGTGCTCCTCCAGAAGTCCCCATGTTAACCATCCCAATGGTGTCCAGCTGCCACAGCTCCGTGAGAAGCAGGACCCCCACAGGATGCTCCTTCCTGAGCCCTGATCCTGAGTAGGGTCGAGCACAGCCCCACATCTTCACACTGAGTTGAGGAACACCTTGGGGACAGCTGGGTGATGATCCCTAAGGGTGTGCAAGCTTTGGGGCTGCTCATTTCCTCCTCGTCCTGCCCTGCCCTGGTTGCATGCACTGCGTGTCCCACCACTCAAGTAGGTCCCCATCGGACTGGTGGCCATCCAGTTTGCTGCTGGAGGTGCTGGTGACCATGGGCATGGTGGGGCGGGTTGGTGATGACCTCAGTGCTCTTTCCAACCTTACTGATTCTGTAGGAGCGTGCCCTCTGCCTGCCCCTGTGCCCATCTCACCTCCCTGTGATGGTCTTCCAGGAGAACACCAGGCAGACCTCTGCCCCCTAGACACAGCACACAGAGCTCCACGAAGCCCCACTGCCCCGGGATCAGCCGTGGAAGGAAACCCAGGACATCCCTGCTGCAGCAGGCTGTGAGCTGTGGGTGGGAACACAGATTCCTCTCACATCCCACGCTGCTCTTGGCCTGGCTTCCCCGATATTCCCCGGCTCATGTTTTGCACGCCGTGTGCTGACTGCTGGCTGCCCACGTTTCCCACTATAGGGTGGGGACATGAGGCTGTGCCCAGGAACCTGGAGCCCCACAGGGCTGCCAGACAGGCTCTGTCCCAGCATGTCCTACACACGGCACGGGGATCAGAGACCTCCCTGCTGCCAGGGCCGTGCTGGCAGCCCTGGGGCACAGGGAAAGCGCCCAGCAGACTTGTCTAGGCTTCGGCTAACACGGAGCACTGGAGGAGAAACTCACAGTGTGCCACGTTGCCATCATTCCCAGCGGCAGCGGGACTCAGCACAACCTTGGCAGCGTGGTGTGGCACAAGCCCACGGCAGTGGGGAGATGAGGCGTTCGACTGGGACCCATTGCATCAGGACTTGGATGGAGGTGGCTGCTGGTGGAACAGGGAAGATGGCTTCGGTGGCTCCGGAACTTGGATTTGGTTGTGCTGAAGCCGCTGTGTCCTTGTGCATCTGTTTGTGAATTGGGTTTCTGATGAATGCAAAATCCCCCCTGCTGCAGTGCTTTGCCAAGGACCACGTTATTTCATGGATCTGGGTCAGGCTCGTTCCTCCTCTTGCAGCACATCACAAAGAACGCTGCCCTTCCTTGCACCCAGCCCTCGTCACCTCCCTCCAGGACAACTGCCAACACTATGGCATGGAGCACTTCCTTCCCATCCTTGGGTTCCTCTTCACTCTCCCATTAGGAATTTCATACCATGGGCTCAATCCTCCAAGTCGAAGCAACAGCACGTCGTGGCACTGAGGGATGTGGCCAGTGGGCACAGCGAGGATGGGTTGGACCTGGTGATCTGAGAGGTCTTCTCCAACCTTAATGACTCTATGATTCCAAGGCCAAAAAGAAACCAAACGTACCCACCAATATCCTTCCACGGCGGGTTCTCTCTGCCCCAAAAGACCCCGCCGCTGGGAACCAACAGATCTCACTGCCTCCCCAGCCCCTTTGGCAGCCCTGAGCTGGCGGGGCGGCGGTGAGGTGGAAAGCAGCAGCTGCAGCCCCCCAAGCACAGAGACGCTGGGAAGTGCCATGCAATAACCCTCTTCATCAACATGCTGCTCCTCTCGCCGCTCGTTACAGGCAAGCTAAAAATAGAGCGGTGAGCCAGCATTCGTTCTGCACGGAGAGATTAAAAGAAAACTTTGGGTTTTGCTTGCGTGGAGGAGCGAGCCCAAATGTTCTTGTGTCTGTGATAAAGCCATAAATAGCCGTCGGCCTCCAGAAGGGACCATGAGGAGATGCGTGGGGCAGGTGGTGCGGGTGGCTCCTGCTGGCCATGTGGCAACGAATGCCCATGGGCTGCAGTTGGTGTTGGGAATGCTGCCGATGCCCTTTAGCTGCAGCATCTCGGGGGTGAAATCTCTGCAGAGCAAAAAGGGAAAAGACGGTGGGAGCTCACACACTGCCCCTGAGCAGCCCTGCATGGAGGGGTGCAAAGGATCTCGGTACCAACAGAAGCCGTGCTACCAACATGGCTTTGGGTTTGGGTGTGCACATTGCGTATTCCTTTCTATTCTCCTAAAAAAAAACAAACCAAAACAACAACAAAAGCAACAAAAACCACCCTGATTTAATGCTACCTCCAGAGCTAGCAGATTTTTGGGGCTGATCAGTGGAGCTGGGATTACAACCAACAGCTCCCAGGTGGACGTGCCCTGCTCTCCCGTCCCGCCTGCTGATTTCCTTCACGAGGTGTGAAACTACTTGCAAAAGCAAAAATATTTTCTTTTCCCACTTCAGGAAGCCATGACAGCTTGTGACCCAGGGCTCCCACCATCTGCCACACACGTTGCCCACTTGGTGACACCTTCATGCGCTCGGCAGCTTCGAGAAAACCCCGATGGGAAGCTCTGCAGCCAGCAGGATATGCTACTGATTTCTCCTTTCTCCTTCCACAGATGGATGTGACGATGCCATGGCTGCCTGCTGCTCCATAGGCCAATTTCCTACGGTACACTCTTGGGCATGGCTCCATTCTCTGTCTCCTTAGGGAGCAACGGGCAGGACAAATGGCAACAAGTCCTTTCCAAGAGCCTTCAGACAGTGGTGTGGGTGGAGTTAGGATGCTCTCACTGCCAGCCAGCCCCCAGCACTGAGCCATGTGCTCTTTAATGAGGAGAACTCACTAAAGCATGAGTGGGTTCGGCAGTTAATTGCTGGGGAGAGCGCAGGCAGTGAGGCTCTTTCATCCTTGGACAGAGGAGTGGCACTTTGAAACCTCTTCTGTTTGATGAAGGGTGCCCACAGAAGGGCTCTGCTGGGCATGGGACTGCTGGGGCATACAGGAACGGCCCCACGTAGTGGCACAGGGGTTGGGAAGCTGCACAGTAACAGTGTGGAAAGACCTGGGAGCTCCAGGTGGGAGAAGGGCAGAGTGTCAGCAGCAGAGCTGTGCTCCCTGCTGCTCCTTCTTCTGCTCAGCGCATCCCGTGCTCTTCACTGAGCTCTGCCAAGGCATTTCAATCCGCAGCACTATTCCTAGCCCAGACCTGAGGACAAAACCCATCTGCTCCCAGCAGTCCTCGACGTTCCCATCCAGCACACTCAGCTGCTGTGTAGGAGATGTCCCCAGAGTAGGCTGGAATGGGACGGCTGCTGTCAGCAGGACGCGGTGCGATGTGCAGCATCGATGTGACAGCGCCGGTCAGCACGGCTGCCAGCAGAGCACACAGATTTGTAAGCTGAAAAGCCTCGGGGAGGCTGAAAACAAAAAGAAAGCAAAGAGCTCGCATAGGAAATCATCTTCCAACTTTTGCATCTTCTCCCTCCAGCCCCAGTCATCCCCCGGCAGCTCTGCTCTGCGCTGTGAACGCATTGCGTGACAACGCTCAGCCTGGAGATGGAGCAGGCTGGACTCAAAGCATCACCCAGGAAAAAAAAAAAAAAAGAAAAAAAGAAAAAAGAAAAAAAAAAAGTCTGAAATAACCAGATCAGACGATGAGGACGGCGGTGTCTTCAGGCAGTGCGAGCAAAGCGTTGTGCTTTGGAGGAGCAGCACGGCCCTGACGCCCAGCCGGCTCTCCCTGCACAGCCGCTCCGCGCACCGGAGCCGCGTTCCTCCGCACAAAGGACCAGGAGACTTCTCCAAGGTCCCAGACACCTCTCAGCCTTCTGTAGGGTTTGTTCTTGGCCGCATTCCCTGCCATATTCCTGCAGCACTCCTGCCCATCTCCAGCCCCATGGAAGAGCTGCTCCCTGGCACACGTGGCTCCCGGCGCCTTTGGACGCAGCACCGCCGCACTTGGAGGGGACTGATGGTGTTGGTTCATGGGGCCCCTCCAGCAGCTCCCCCCCGTTTGGTTTGCTGTGGCTCTTGGTTCATTTTCCACACCGTTCGGAATCCCTTCGTGGCAGAGGAGAGAAGAAAGAGAAAGAGGAATTTCTGTCTTCTCATTCCCCCCTCCCCAAATTGTAACCGATTCTGGGCAGGTGGCCAAAGAGTAATAAAAATCTGTTCTGTTTGGAAACAGCTGAGAAACGTATAAATGACGGCAGCTCGGTGCTGCAGGAGCTGCAAATCAAGCAGGCTGTACGTTCCAGGGTTCGTTAACATCTGATGGGGATAACGGGAGGTTTATAGCACTTAATTGAATTAAATACACTACATCCCGATTTGGGGTTATAAAACTTGCAGTCACGGGGCACAATTAAACACCTTCCTGGTGCTGCCAGTGCGTTTTTCTCTATAAAATAAAGCATGAAAGGGAAGGTTGCTCTGTGTCACGGTGTGCCAATCCCTGCAATGAATCCCCACGGTGCTGTGAGATGAGGGCCCTGCAGTTTGCTGCTTTTGTGGGGTGCAGAGTGAGGTCTGCACGCCGGGAACACCTCGGGCAGCCCACAGCTGCAATGCCTCTCTGCTGCTGATTGCAGAAGGATGGAGTTTTAAACGGCAGCAGGGGAAAAAGTCCTCGTTAGCAGGTTGGAAATGTGTTGAGCCCTCCTGAGAGCTCAGTAAGCGTGTTTTCAAGGAGCAGGAGGGGGAAGTAGTGCCAACCTCAGCCATGAGCGCTCAGAAAGCTCCCATCACCATGCATAATGTGGCACATCGTGGGAGAGCTTGGCTACCCCCCCTTGTTTAGCTTTGCAAAATCCCGTGGCCAGAAGGAGCGCAGGGATGCGGTGGGGCACTCTTTCCCAGTTTGCCCAGTTTGCAATGGGAAGCACCCAGCTGGCTCACAGCTCCAACAAACCCACAGCATGTGATGGCTGAGGGGCATTTTGGGTGCTGTCCCCTCTCCTCTACATGAAAACATGACCGTCCCATGACAATGCCACGGCAATCCCAGCTGCTGGGGCCCGCTATAAGGAAGCAGAGGGGATGCTGCAGGGCATGCCTGCTGAAATCTGCCCCTGGGACACATTCACCCCCTGCTACCCAGCAAACAGAACAGCGCTCACCATCTCTCTGCACACAGCCCACCTTGCCCTGCTGCAGCACTCAACCCTGATCTGAACAAAAGGTCTGGAAGACATTTGTGGGATGGCAGGGTGCTGCTGGGGGCCAAGGGCGCCCTTTTCATTTCCCATCCATGCTGCAAACATACTGTGCTGCAGAGTTTGTTTGGATGGTGCTATGTGCCCTGGCCCCATGCACACAGCTCTTCAGCTATTGGACATTCATTCCAGCTGGAAAAACCCACTCAGATCCCCAGCCCAGCACACCCTGCCATGCCCATCACCACATCCCTCTGTGCCACATCCCCATGGTTCTGAACACCTCCAGGTGACCCCATCACTCCCTGGGACAAGGTGACCTCCCCAAGTTCCATCCACCTGCTGAGCTGCAGCCTCAGAACCAACGCACCTGCTCCCAGAGGTGGGCAGCAGTCACTCCCATCTCATGCTACTCATTTGTGCTCTGTGTTGGGCTGTCCTGGTAATCACTGGGCAGGGGTTGCTGATCATACAGACGAGGTATGAGACCCCAGCTGTAGCAGCTAACTGGGAACACAGGGGCTCCAGGTGTGCTTTGCCTTGCTGATTGGGCTGCCCTGGTGCCCCACAGGTGGTTCTAGGATGGAGCCATGTGTCAGCAAGCCTTGCTCACTCCAGTCTTGCAAGAGAGCTGCACCCCAGGGGGTGCTGGAGCAAAAGCAGCATCTCACAGCACCTCTCTGCCTCAAGATGCAATGGGATATGGAGACCTGCCATGCACCGAGGCACCAAATATCTCCTTCTGTCCACAGAAGGTGTGAGCAGGGCAAAACAAGGCAGGTCTGCCTGCCCGCAGGGGAAGGCCCCCAGCCGTGGCGATGGTGGGGAGCAGTTAGCTGGGATGAGAGGAGCAGCAAATGTCAGGTGGGGAATGACAGCATCAGGCTTCAGCTCCCTTGCCCAGATCTGAGGGCACCCTGTCAGCTCCGACAGGCGGAGGGAGATGCAGAGATAACATCCTCAGACACAAATGATGATGCCTGGAGAAACTTGTCCAAAACCCCCCAGGAAAGCTGTCGCTCTGGGCTTGTTTGGAGATCCTTCAATAGGGACTGCAGTGCAATTACTGTTCTCACAGCAGAGCGCAAGGCAAAGGAACCCGGTGTGCAGATATTCAGCGCTGGGAAACTGCGTACAAATGAGATGAGCTGTCAAAAATAATGAAAGGAGTGGCATCTGAGAGAGCAAGGCCATCCAACCTGAGCAATGCTGAGATCAGTGGGACGAGCTGAGGCCCATTGGCTCCTTCAGCCCTGCTCCCATAGGGTCCCCCATACGGGGGCTGCCAGTTCCAGCTCTGCCTTCACACCCCCGCTCCACTCCCGGCTCCTTCCCTCTGTCATTTGCATACCGTGCATATTCATGAGGGATGTAGCTAATTAAAGATTCATACACGCAGCCCTCGCACTTGCAATTAATCGGAACGCTGCAGTATTCCTCACATTCCCCCTCCCCGGCAAAGCCAGGAGAGCTACTATGGGATGCAGCGGGTGTGGGTGCCCCTGTGGGTACTGCGCACCCAGGGAGGGCCCTGCCTACAACAGCTGTGGGGTGCAAGCCAAAGCAAGCTTGGTTACAGCACGATAACGCTGCTCTTGGGGGCATTTGGGCACTTGCAGCCTTGCTGCAGCTTATAAATACATATTTATTATTAATTTTATTCCATCCCTGGTGCGCAGGATTAATCACCGCTGCTTCACGATAAAGGGTCCGGGAGCCAATCTTCAGCTTTGCCTGAGATTTATTCCCCTTTGAAAACAAATATCCTGACAGGGAGAGATTTCCTGGCACAGAGCAGCTCTGTTTAATTAGAGAGGTGATTCATGTTTTCAATCAGGGTTTAATACCGAGCCCTTTGCGGGCAGCAGTGCAGCAGGAGCCTGTAGGTCTGCTGGGCTCTGGGGAGGGAGCCTGGGGCTCCTCCAGCCAAAGCAGTGCCCCTCATTGGGGTCCTGTCCCACCAGGAGCAGCCATGGGATGGCTCCATCCCCATGATTGGCTGCGTCCCTTTGGGTGGTGAACCCTGGGGTTGCGTGAGCAACACCAGCAGAATTCCAAAGGAACAGCCAAGCTGCCCAGCTCCAGATGCCATCACTTCAAAGTAAAGATTTGGCCACCATTCTGCTCCAAAATGGGGTAGCAAGGTCCACCTGGGGGCAAACACCTGAGGAGTACAGACATGAGCGTGGAATGGACCCAGTGCTTTGGCATGGGTGCAACAGGTGTGGGATCCCAGCCTTGCACTGCCACTGTCCGGCCCCAAACTGAGCATTCCCCAAGGTGGGGGGCCCAGGGGAGCCCCACACACTGACCTGCAGCATTCCCAGACACAAGCATCCAGCAGCTCCCAAGCGTCGGCACTGCATTCTGACCGCCCCATCCTGGGCACCAGTTCAGAAATAACGCAGACGTGGCCAAGGCCCATAAAATTAATTAGCTCTCACTTGAAATTAAGCATCGCAAATGGGTGTTTCATGAAGATTTAATTAAAAGCCGTGCTGGAACCAAGCTGGAGGGGTTTGGGCACAGGGAGCTGTCACCGCGTCCCCAGCTCTGCGCTGTCCCCGTGTGGCACTGGGGGTGTCCCCAGAGAGCCCCGGGGGGCTCAGCAGTGCATCCAAACACTCCCATCCCAGGGCCTCCCACCCTTCCCCTGCCTCGGCAGCTTTGGGGCAGGCACTTGGAGCGCACAGCAGTGGGGTGCAGCCCCACCTCACAGCCCCAAGGCCACGCTGGGCACGGGGGCACTGGGAGCTTTAAGTCCAACAACGGCTCTGCAGCCGCGCGCTGAGACCCAGCGGGCATCGTTCTGCCTGCACGGCACAGCAGCAAGTTCATCACCATGACATCAAACCTACAACCATCCCCGGCTTTTGTCTCAGCCGTAAACTATTTGTGACGGTTTTCCAACTCCCACCGCATCCCAGCGCTGCGCCGAGCAGCTCTGCGTGCCCCGCCGCTCCCCGGTTACCAGGACAGCCCGATACGGAGCACAGATGAGTAGCAAGAGATGGGAGTTACTGCTGCCCACCTGCGCCGGGCTGCTGGATGCTCACCGCTCTGCGCCCGCACCCGTGCGCTGCGCTCCTCGGAGGCGTTTGGGGGTCGCGCACGAACCCTGCGCGCACCAACCTTTCCCTCCTAGCGAAGTGCCAGCAGTGCCAACGCCGGGGCCTTGCTGCCACCCAGCGGCTGCTGCAGGCGCAGGTGTGGGAGTGCGTGAGCGTAGGTGTGAGCGCGCACACGCGCGTGCAGCTGGGGGGGGGGGGGGGGGGGGGGGCGCCCCCGCCCCCCCCCCGGGGGGGGGGCGCGCACACGAGCGTGCAGGGGAGCACAGGCGTGGCTCCTGCGGGTGGGTGTGCAAATGGTGCACGTGGCTGTGCACGCGTGCACGTGGCGGTGCCGTGCGTGGTGCACGTGCTCACGGCTGTCCCGCCCGCCCACGACGGCCGCAGCAAATCTCAGCGAGACCGACGCTCTGCCCGTTGGTTTTGGCACCGACCGGGCGAGCGTTCAGCCCAATTAAACGAGTTTCCGCACTCAATTGAGCGTAATGCGACTTCATACGTCTTAATAAAGCCCTAATCTCTGCGGTCACTGAAGTGAGCGCGTCGGGGGCAGGGGGGGGGGGAAGGGGGTGGTGAGAGCAGCACGCGGCCGGGCGGAGCGGCACCGGTGCTAATTAGAGACGGAATTCGGAGCCATCACCACGGCGGTGCCTTTCTGCCTTCTCGATATATCCAACTTCCGATAGGAAGGGAAAGGAGCCACCCCCACCGCAGGGGCTTTGTGGGGATGGAGCTGAAGCCGGCAGAACCCCAGGAAGGCACACACCTCCTGCTGGCCGCGTGGGTGTTCTCCCAAATGCCACCACAGTGATGCTGCGGGTACCCACTGCGACTGCCTGAGCTGTGCGTGGCGCAGAGGAGCCCCACGGAGAGGAGAGGATGAGGAGGGGAAGTGCCGCCATGTGTCCCCACCGCCTGCTGTG
>JAPSGF010000012.1:434187-475215 GCA_035772895.1 Perdix hodgsoniae | reverse complement strand
AGAAAGAGAAACAGAAAGAATAAATGAAAGAGGTGGAGACAGTGAAAGCAAGAGGGAAAGGGGAAGGGAAGGGAAGGGAAGGGAAGGGAAGGGAAGGGAAGGGAAGGGAAGGGAAGGGAAGGGAAGGGAAGGGAAGGGAAGGGAAGGGAAGGGAAGGGAAGGGAAGGGAAGGGAAGGGAATAGTCCTTTAACTCCCTGCCCAACTTCTGCAACAAACCAAGTGCTGATGGAGCCCCTCAGCAAACCTGAGAGCTGGACATCAGGGCCTGAAATGATTCCCCAAAAGAATGGTTGGGATCTCTGCCCTTCAGGCTCCTTTAAATCAAGCAGGAATGTCCAAACTGGGGGGGGGAGGGGGGCATACCACTCCATTGTTTGGAAGCACAAAGCACCATCTACATGAGCATTCCCATGCCAGTGGCTTTCCCATGCAGACCTGAGGCAGAAGGCTCTCAGAAAGGCTCTCTCTTGCACACGGTGTGCAGTGAATGCAAAGAGGAGCACCAAAGAGATCTCCATCCCAAGGACAAAGCAAGTCCTGAGGACATGGAGTACACCCTCAGGACAAGGTCCTTATTCTTGGAAAGCAATAGCATCCTTGGAAAGCGAAAGCTAAGGACACAACGTCTCCATGGGGATGGCTGGATTGCCTTGGGCTTAGTGGCACCCCATTCCAGCCCTATTGCTGTGCCCCCTGCCTTGACTAGTGTCCAGGACAAGGTTGTACAGCAGGGCTGATAGGTTCAGACAGAGGCATCTGGGACACCAGCAGACAAGTCTTCACCTCACTGGGTCAATACCCGGCCGGGCGAGACGTACTGTGCCGAGAGTGGAAAATTCCTGTTGCCTCGCTGGGCACTCCCTGCAGCCCCAGCACACAGCTGCGTCCCACAGGACTTGGCATGCCCTGCAGTGTTTATCAACACCGTTGCGCAAGGGCCGTGGCACGCAGCTTGGCAGGGCCATGGGGCTGCTTGGGCAACCAGCTCTGCCGAAAGCCAGCACTCTTGGGAAAGTCCCCCAGCCTGCAAGGGCGGCCAGGCACACTTACGTGTCCAACAGCACGATGTCACCAACATGAAGGCCATTGGCATCTGGTGGCCACCAGTTTTTTGGCATCCCAAATTCAAGGCAGTGAGCCCTGAGGTTTGCTGCAGATCCCTTCTTCTCCCTCGCAAACATGCTGGGCTGGTCTCTCTTACAAGGCACACAAAGATCACCAGCTCAGCACTGGTCCCACTGGTTTGTTGCAGCCTCGCTGTGCTACTGGGATGCTCCATCTCATGTGACCTTCCAAAACATGAGACAGAGTCATTGCTTGAGGCACTGTTCAACTGTGGGATCCACAGCACAGATCCCAGCTCATGCACCCATGGATGCACCCATGTGGGACCTATCCTCATCACACACTGGTGTCCTGAGTTCCCCACCAGTTTTCCATGGCTCTGGATTCATCCTCAGGACTATATAATACCTCAGAGTGCTGCTGCCCCTTGCCCAAGGTGTGCAGCTCCCTTCTCAGTGGGGAAACCTCTTGGAAGGGCTGGGGGCCTCAGCAGGAGCATGGACACAGTAGCAGCACATCAGGATGATGTGCCAGGAAGCTGCTGAGGAGCAACAATGCCAGGAATGCTGTTCTGCACTGCCAGAGACATGCTGGAGCCCAGGTACCAGCTGTTTTTGGAACTCTCAGCTGCACCCCAAAGCCCTGCTAAAGTGGAAAGGATTGGCAGCTTTGTGGCATGGGTGTCAAAGCATAGCCCGCCATAGCCCCTCAAAGGGGCCAGCAGCAATCCCGGGGCATCAAGGGCTTGCAGCAGGGCTGAGTTCACAGAGCCCAAGGTAGGGGCTGCCCACCGTGGGGACGCATCCAGCATAAGAATCCGAAATTTAGGGTTCCCCTGAAGCTTCCCCAAGCCCGCCGGCAGCTGGAGGCGCAGCACAGAGCAGGCTTTGCGTGAGCCAGCCAAGATGTTCATCGGAGCAGAGGCATGCATAAACATTTTGCTTAATAAAAGACTCTGGGTGAACACAGTGTACTCTGGCTCCGTGCAGTGGGAACAGCTGTGGCCCTGCGGGGCCAGCGCAGGGATGTCGAGGCGCGGTGGCAGAGCGACCTCGTATGGCGACAGCCCAGTCAGCGGGCACCCCGAGCCACGGGACACCCCAAAACATCCCAACCCTGCACCCATCTGGTACCTCAGCCCGATTTTGGGATGCACATCGGGATGCTCTGTCTGAGAACTGCTAGCCGAGGTTGAGCCAACGATGTGGCACCTAAAGCAAATCTCGCTCTCCATCACTTGTGGCTTGCTGCAAATCTGATTTCCAAGAACGAAAGCAGCCCGGTGCTCACTGCTTTTCTGCGAATGCAGCCCCTCCTTGGGGTGATGGGCTGAATCCAGCCTGTGCTCCCTCAGATGGGGTCTTTGGGGGAAAAAAGTTGCACTCTGTAGCTCTGGATATGCGCTCAGTTCGGGTGCGGGGATCTGGAGCAAATCCAGGGGATTCCTCCCTGCTCTCGATGAGCTGCACCGCGGTTATTCAACAGGCACAGAGCACAGCAGGCAGCCAGGCTCCTGGCGAGCAAACAAGGAGACAAGACAGAAATGCAGGGCACAGCATCGCTCAGCGGCGGTGAGGCTAACAGCAGGCACAAAGGGACCTGCAAACTTGGTGGGTTTGTAGTTATTTTAATGGGAAATAAAGTGTCCGAGGTGCTGTGTTTCAGTCCTTTCTCTCTTCCCCCACCTCTGCATTGTTCTACATAAAGCGTTTCTCCTCATTTTATGGATAAATATTAAACGATCCACTTTGCAGAGGGAAAAATGACTCTGCTGGACTTGTTTCAATTTCCTGAAAGCTTTTTTTTCCTTTTTCTGCAGCAGGGAACAGACCAGCACAGCTCAGGGGAGGCAAACAGAACACGATGCCATCCACCAGCACACGCCTCCCTGCTTCCCACCACCCAGCCCACAGTTCCTTGGCCAATCGGTGTTACCACACCATACACACAACGAGCAGAACCACCCCACCTTTCCACACGTTCTTGCTAATCTCTTGTGTTGATTTAAGCCGTTGCTAATAACAAAACGTCTGGGGATAATGACAGGCAGAAGTACCAGGGAAGTGAGAACCTGAATCATGCTTTTCTTCCACCTCGCTGGGCGACACGTAGGGATGTGTGAACTCCACTGTATGTTTCCAAGCTCCTTGCTCTTTGCTGCTTGATTTCTAATCAGACTGCAATTAACCAGCTTCTCAGTGTGCGTATGGGGCATCACTTGCCTGTTGGGTTAACTTCAGTCCTTGAAATAGAGTCTTCATTTTTATCTGAGGCCTCCTGGTGCGTTATTTCTAGAGCATCTTCTATTGCTCCGTTCCTCGTGGAAATGGAGCTCCTCTGGAATGCCATGAATTATGGTAGCTGCTCTTTTGGCTTCGCTCCCAGAAAGCTCAGAAGCAGCTCAAGCTGCCACCCGGGGCATCACTGGCACACAGTGTGATTGGTGCTAAGTGCACTGGTGTGCATTGCACAGCTGCTCCTGATGAAGACAACGACGAAGGGAGACACATTCCACAGCAAAGGTGCTGCCTGGGGGAGGTCACTGCTGTGGTGGCAGAGGGAGCAGAGATCTCAAGAAGAAGTAAGCTTGCTCATACCTCTCTCTGCCAACAGCTGGGCAGGTCTGGAGGGGAAAACAAGGGCAAACCTGCAGTAACAAAATGCCAAGAGCGGCACTGGGCTGGAGATCAGGAGGGATGCTCTGTCTGTGTCTCCTTCCACAGGACAGACCTCACTGCTCTGGCTTGGGCAGAAGCCTGGGGGCCATTTGCCTCAGCCAGGTGCTCAGCTCTGGGGAGCTCTCCCCACTGCTAGCTCCTGCTGTGGCAACACGAAGGCTGCCAGGAGATTGCACAGCCCAAGTTTTAACACGCCCTGGCTCACCGTTTCCTCCAAGCAGGTAACTCTGGTGCTGCACGTGATGCAGGCAGGAGAACACCTTTCTAACCTTGCCCTGTCGTAATCTGAGGGTGTGTGGGTGCTTCGATATTGCAGGGGAAAGTGTAAAGGCCACCTGAGGGCTGAGATAAGGCACCTACACAGCGATCCCAGCCACGGCAGGCAACGGCCAGCAGTCACCTGCTTTGTGCTGCCGGGGCAGCAATGGGAAAGGGAGAAAAAGGGTCAAAAAGAGAGAGTGGCTTAATGAAATCAGCAGAGGACAGGTATTCTCTGGGACAGGTAGGCTCTGGGAGGGACTGCTTTGCTTTTTCACAGGAAAAGCAATCTGTTTGATAACAGCTGGTCTAAAAATATCTCTGTGTTATCATTATGGCTTTGTTTTCTTGCTCAGCTTGGGCTCTGATGGGACAGAGGTCACCCAGCATCCCCACTGGCAGTGCGTGCTGCGGGCTGGTGCTGTAATCACCAACATAACAGCCATAAAAGGTTTTCCTCTGAAGGGTTTATCACCAAGGTGGGGGAGGATCTACAATATCACAGAATCACAGAACAGCCCGGGCTGGAAAGAACCTCAATGATGATGAAGCTCCAACCCCCTGCTGCAGGGCCACCAACCTCCACATCTCACAGCAGCCCAGGCTGCCCAGGGCCCCATCCAACCCGGCCTCCAACACCTCCAGGGCTGGACGGGGCACCCACAGCCTCTCTGGGCAGCTGTTCCAGCCCCTCACCGCTCCCACAGCAAACAGCTTCCCCCTGACATCCAACTGAAATCTGCCCTCCCTCAACTTCAAACCATTTCCCCTCATCCTGCTGTTATCAACCCTTTCCAAGAGCTGACTCCCCTCCTGTTTGCAGGCTCCCTTTAGGCACTGAAGGCTGCAATGAGGTCACCCCACAGCCTTTTCCCCCAGGCAGCAGGGGTGCTGCACAAGCACTCTGTTTCAGACACCACGGCTTTGGTTGGTTTTGTTTTGTTTTCTAACTCCCAGCATCCAGGAGCTGAAAACCCCCTGCTCTGCTCAGGGGGCGGTGAGGCCTGGCCCTGCTGCCCTGAGCTGGGGGTGCCCCAGGCCACGCGCGGGCCCTGAGCGGTTACGGGGCACCCAGCTCAACCCGGGGATGGACACGAAGGCGATCCGCGCTGTGAGCGCACGACTCATCCACCGGCCGCCGCCACGTTACCGCCACCAGCGGTCACCAAGGCAACGCCCCCCCCCCAACATGGCGCCGGCGGCCGCGCCTCGCTGACGTCACTTCCGCCGGCATCCAAGCTCCGCCCCCTCCCGCGCGAGGAGGGGGCGTGACCGAGCAGCGATGGCGCTGTCGCGCGTGGAGCGGTTCGTGGTGCTGCTGCTGCGCCTCGTGTCCCGCGCCTGCCTGGCGCTGCTGGGATTGTTGCCCGCGCCCGCGCCCCCACGTGCCGCCAGCCCCGCGCCAGCGCGCGCCGTCCCGCCACCCCGCAGCGCGCTGCTCCTGCTGCCCGCCCGGGAGCTGGCGCACCGCTTGCGGCTCCGGCAGGTGCGTGGGGGGGGTGTCCGAGTTATGCGTGGCGTTGGGGTCACGTCTGGTGGTCCGAGCCTCGCACGGCCCCCTTCCCCCCCTCCCTCCCCCCGGCTCACCGCCCCGCACCTCGTCGTTGCTCGCAGGTGAAGTGCATCGAGGTGGTGGAGGCGTACATCGAGAGGATCAGGGAGGTGAATCCGCTGATCAACGCCGTCGTCAAGGACAGGTAGGGCAGGGAGGGCTGCGAGCACTCGGTGCCGGGCTGTGCGGGACAGCGGGCGTGCGAACAGCCCTGGGAACTCGTGGGGAAGCCTCTCCCCGTGCTGCTCTCACTGCTTCGCCGCAGGTTTGAGGAGGCCCTGCAGGAAGCACGGCAGGTGGACCAGCTCCTGGCAGAGGGCCGCGTTGATGACAGCCTGGAGAAGTACCCGTTCCTGGGGGTCCCCTTCACCGTTAAGGAGGCTTTCTCCTTGCATGGTGGGTTTGCTTCTGCTCCTTTTGCGGCGAGCTCGTGGCTTTTGCGAGGAGCCCGGCAGAGCAGTGACCCCCATCCCCTTTTGCAGGGATGCCCAACACATCCG
Organism: Perdix hodgsoniae; assembly: GCA_035772895.1. Taxonomy (NCBI): domain Eukaryota; kingdom Metazoa; phylum Chordata; class Aves; order Galliformes; family Phasianidae; genus Perdix; species Perdix hodgsoniae. The sequence continues at coordinate 469,161 of JAPSGF010000012.1, read as the reverse complement.
GCCTGGTGAAACGCCGCTGTGTCGTTGCTGCCACGGATGCCATCGTGGTGGGGCGGATGAAGCAGGCGGGTGCCATCCCGCTGGGGGTGACCAACTGCAGCGAGCTGTGCATGTGGTTTGAATCCAGCAACAAGGTGTACGGGCGCACCAACAACCCCTACAACCTGCAGCACATCGCGGGCGGCAGCTCAGGTGCGAGCAAAATCCCTTCGCTCTGTTTCTCAGCCATCGCAACACGTTTGGGTGCGAGGGGAACGTCTGCCGTGGGGTGCTGTGCACTGTAAGCCACTGTCTCTGCACTGTTTTCTGCCCTGCAGGTGGGGAGGGCAGCGTTCTTGCAGCCGCCTGCTCCGTGATAGGAGTGGGCTCCGACATCGGAGGCAGCATCCGGATGCCGGCGTTCTTCAATGGTGTCTTTGGCCACAAACCGACCACAGGTGACACAAGGAGGAGGAGAGTTGCGAGTGAACAAGCAGCTTCTTGCACGGGGCAGGCTTGCTGCATGAGCACAGTAATGGGAAACCGCCCGATGGCAGAGCCTCAAGTGCAGGGGAGGTGGGAGGTGCCGCAGCCTCGGCGTGGGATGTGTTCCCAGGGCAGGGCTGCACTGCGTGGGTATTTTCCTGGCAGCAGGGATGCAATGTACATTCGGTTGGGGTTAGGGGTGCTCGGCTCTGCCAGCCAGCTGCCTGCCCTCCCTGTTGCGTGTTGGAGTGGATTGCAAATACCCTGGTGAGCACTGCTGCAAGCACCTGGAGTGGCACTCCGAAACCCAGGGTACCCTTGTTGTCCTGAGGGCACCATTGGAAACACTGCAGTGTCATTGCAAAAGGCTGGAGGAGCGTTGCAGGCACCCCCAGGGGCACCACTGCAAACGCTTGCAGTGGCATTGCAAACCCCAGAACACCGTTGCAAACCCAGGGGCACTATTGTAAATCCCCAGAGCGGCACTGGGGACATCACCACAAATGATTGGAGCAGCAATGCAAACCCCAGGGCACCTTTACAGGACCCCAGGGCAGCTCTGCAGACCTGTTGCATGCAACCCCCGAGCTGCAGCGGGGCGGCAGGAGACCCGTACTTCTTGCCTTACCTTGCAGCAGCAGCACTGGGACATGCAGTGACCGACCCCTCTCCCCCTGCTTGCAGGAGTGGTCCCCAATGATGGGCAATTCCCCATTGCCCAGGGGGTGCGAAGAAGCTTCCTGTGCACCGGGCCCATGTGCCGCTACGCTGAGGACCTGGAGCCGATGCTGCGGGTCATGGCTGGCCCTGAGGTGCACAAGTAGGTCGCTGGCAGTGCTTCTAGTTGCACTTCCCATTTGGAACCGGCTGTCCTTTTGTTTTCTGCTTGCTTTTTTCCTGTTGTTGCATTATGTTTTTTCCATTCCGACCACCGTTTGGTCACCATGCAGCCGAGCGGTGCTCAGTGTGCATGCATGCACCAGCAGGAGCAAAGTGCAGGCAGGGCAGGTCCTGCTGCTTGCTGCAGTGCTGCTGCTTCAGCATTTCATTTCTCCTGTTGCAACACAGAGCTGCAGTGCTGTCCTTAGCCGCGGTGTCCCTGCAGGGTGCATTGCAAAGGATGAGGCATTGCAGCAGGGCTGCATTTGCAGAGCTGTGATGGGAGCAGTGGGGTGAGCGGGTGGATGGGGACTGGGCAGCACCACAACGTCCTCAGGGCATTTCCAGCCTGTGAGCAGCTCCAGAGCACGGAGTTGCAAGGTGCCCCGTTCCCTTTGCAGGCTGAAGCTGGACGAAAATGTGTCGCTGGAGAAAATCAAGTTCTTCTGCATGGACCACGATGGCGGCTCCATGTTTGTGTACCCTGTAGAAAAAGAAATCCTGCAAGCCCAGAAGAAGGTAGGAAAGAAAATGTGCAAGGACAACTTTCTGCATTGCAGCAGGAGCACAGCACCCTTGCAAGCAGCACTTGTAACCGTGTCCAAAGCATTGGGTGCAGTTCCTATTGCAGCAGTGAGGAGGTGCAGAGTGCTCTCTGGCCCATTGACCCCCCCTTCCCCCCCCGATCTCCATGGATTTCAGCTGTTTTGTGTCCTGATAGATGCACACCCCTCCCTCTGTCCCCACCAGGTGGTGGAGCACCTTGAGAGCGATCTGGGGGTGCAGGTGCAGCGGGTATCCATCCACAAGATGAAGTACTCCTTCCAGATCTGGTCAGCCATGATGTCCTCGCAGGACAGCGACGGGACGGTGGGTGACACGTGGGGGCACAGGGGGACACTGCAGTGTTTTTACCTCCTTGCAAAGCCACATGGGTGCCATGTCAGGGCACACTGCAAAGTGGGATCTGTGTGCAATAGCATCCCAGCACTGCTGGGTTAGCAGCACTGGGTTAGCAGCACTGCATCACCTCCCAGTGCATCGCCTGCTGCTTTGCAGCTGGAAGGAGTCGCAGTGCCTGCAAAGGGAAATGCATGCAGCGCTGCTGCTGCAGGAGGTGTGCATGTGGTTGCAGGAGGCACAGTGCTTCACGGAGCTGCTGGGGGACCACGGGAAGCCTGTGTGGCCGCTGTGGGAGCTGCTGAAGTGGCTGGTGGGGATGTCCTCACACACACTGCCAGCCATTGGTAAGCATGGGGAGCCCTGCAATTAACGGGGAGCTCTCATTAGCAGTGCTGTGCTGCTGGTTAATGCGTGCTGAGAGTGTTGTGCCTCCGTCCTTCAAACTATGGGTGGGCTGAAAGCCCTTCCCAAAGCTGTGCCTATAAGTGCTGTGAGGCACTGTGCCTGCTGGAACCCACAGCCCCGTTCTGCTCTCACCCTGCAGCCCTGGGGCTGACAGAGAAGGTGATGAAACTCAGCCCTAGCCTCAATGCCAAGCTGGTCAGCATGGGGAAGAGCCTGCAGGCCGAGATGGAGACGCTGCTGGGCCCGGATGGTGTGCTGCTCTACCCACCCCACCCCACCGTGGCCCCTCGGCACCACTACCCCATCTGCATGCCCTTCAACTTTGCCTACACAGGTGAGCAGCTCTGCACGGGGGTCTCTGTCCCCAACGCCGGGCTTAGCGGAGGGATCCTCTGCTAAGGACATGTGGAGGTGGGCATTTATTTCCATGCGTCCATGTCCAGAGGGATGCAGTTTGCTCTGGCAGCTGCTCCATGCCTTGGGGTGCAGCTTGGAGGGGTTCTGCTGCATCTGGAGCTCCTCCATACCAGCACTGTGCTGTAATGCTGTCTGGCTTTGGGGTGATGTGGGGATGGTGCCTACAGCTGGGATTCCCCATCCCTGGAGATGCTCTGGGCCAGCTGGGATGGAGCCTGAGCTGCTGGCTGGGCTTTAAACTCCCTTTCAACCTTCCAACCCAAGCTTGGAAGCCAGCAGCCCGGCTCGGGGTTGGGGGATCTCTGATTCCATCTCCTTTCTTCCAGCCATCTTCAACGTCCTGGGGCTGCCCGTCACGCAGTGCCCGCTGGGGCTGAGCAGTGAGGGTTTGCCGCTGGGCATCCAGCTGGTGGCAGCCTCCTACAACGACCGCCTGACGCTGGCAGTGGCCCGCTACCTGGAAGAGGCGTTTGGAGGATGGGTACCGCCCGGCAAAGCTTAGCACAGCCTCCGGGAGGCGGGGACGGAGGTGGCCGCGTTGCGAAAGGCGAGGGCAAGGTGCCGACGTCCCGTAGCATCGTCATGCTGCGTCCTGCCCACGTCCATCCCGACATCCAAGGAAGTGCCCAGCTCTGTGATTCCTGCTGCTTTGAAGATGTGAGGGGGAGGAGGAGGCTGGCCGGAGCCGTGGCTGCTGCAGAGCTGGGTGTCTCCAGCTTCTCTCGTCTCTCCGTGCCTCTGGTTTGGGTGACCCAGTGGTGCTCAGATCTATTCAGGGGTGTTCCCAGCCTTGCAAGCAAAGCAGGGGGTGCTGGAGGTGATGTCGGAAGTGGAAATGTGCAGAAGGGACGAGCATTTGCTCCCGTGAGCCTTTGACAGCACCGAAGAGTTCTTGGAATGCTCTTTTCCCCGTGCTGGGATGGCTGAAGCATCCCCTGCCCCATCCCTGTGGGGTCACCCGGTCCGATCGGCGTCCTGGGCAACCCCTGCCTCACTGTCATCCTCCCCATGAGTGACACACGTGGCCGTTTGGGCTGGTGGCCGCGTCTGTCTGGGGTTGGGGTGGCAATAAGCGCGAGCTGTTCTCAGTGAGGATGCCATTAAATTCCGTCCGTCCGGTGGCTGTGTGTCCTCGTGACAGCGCCGTGCCCGAGGAGCCCACCCGGGGCTGCTCACCTTGCAGGGGTCTGGAGGAGCATCAGCCTCGGTGCTGCTCTCACCGTGCTGTGCGCTGCGCGCCCGACGCTGCTCAGAGGCGATGTGTGGGGAGCAGAGGGCACTGCTGAGCTGGCAGCGAGGTGAGACGGGCAATGAGGAAGAAAAAGAGAAGAAACCTGACCCGGGGATGGAATTCAAGAAAAAAAAACAACAAAGCACATCACCTCAGCACCGTCACAGGACGCATCCGGGCGCAGTTGGGGCGGGCACGGAGCGCACTGGTGGAGGTGGGCCGTGCCTGCGGGCGGGTGGCCAGGGAGGTGGGGGAATGGTTGAGCGGGGAGCGACGTGGGGTGCGGGGGCGGTGGGGCTGGAGGGGCTGACGCTCGGCCCCCTCCCCACGCTGTGATTGCGGGAAGGGTGGAGCGGCGGCACGGGGTGGCGAAAGGGTTTGGGGGACGACGGGGCAACGGAGCGGCCGTTGTAGGCGGTGGGTAAGAGCGCGGTTTTAGGGAGAAGCCGTCCCGTCGGGTTAGGGTGCTGAGGGGCTTTGGGGTGGTCGGGGGACCCCGTTTCACCTACGGGACGCTCGTCCCCTGGTGTCCGGTCACAGCAGGACGGCACTGAGGTGTCACCACTTCCTGAGGCGCACCCGCACCGGGCGGCACTGCCCAGCGATAGCGAGCGCCGGGCTCCGGGCTCCGCAGCCCCGTGGGGATTTGTCCCCATGTCACTGCAGTGCACCCCCCGCGCTCGCTGCCTCCGTGGGAAGGCACAGCGCTGCAGCTTTGGGGACAAATAACGCTGTTGGGTTTTATTTCCTGCATCCAGATTTTGGCTGCCCATGGTGGTCGCGGGCGCCCCAAGTGCTCGGGCACGCCGTGGGACCCAGCGCGGCCATGTAGAGCAGATGGGGACGGGATGAGCCCTGCGTTACGCCTGCTGCTGTCCCTGGCCAGCTGCGCCCTGCTGCGGAGTGAGCCCCAAAACGAGCTGGGGAGGGCGGGTGGTTGGGCAAAGCCTTGGGATGGGCGCAGCGTAGCCGAGGAGGGAAGGGGCACGCTGCCGATGGGGAGCTGCCAGGGGGAGCGCACAGCCTGACGTCTTTCTGCTCCCCCCCAGGTACACCGCTGCCCCCCCGGGAGGTGCGGCTGTACGCTCAGAACTTCCACGTGCAGCTGCGGTGGGAGCCCGACCCGCACGCACCGAACGGGACCGCGTATCAGGTGGAGTGGAGGAAGCGGTAGGTGGAGCCCAAGGATTGCTTCCCTGCAACGAACATCCCATAATAACGCAGTGGCAGGATCGGCTCAGGAGGTGGCATCCTGGGTTCTGCCCTCCTTCAAGGATGGGGGCTCCACAGCCCACCTGGGCCCTCCCTTCCCTCTGTTGTTGGTCGCCCCATTCCGTCTGTTGGTCCCCATTGGTAAAATCAAGAAAAAGGGTTTTAGGTTTCTTGTGGGTTTAGGCTTGCTGGATTTGGTTTGTTTTGGGTTGTTTTTTTTTTTTTTTTTTTTTTTTTTCCCTTTATGCTTAAATGGAAATTCTTCAATTCATTCAATTCATCTTCGTTTCAAATCACGCTTGCTGCTCTTCCACTGGGCATCACCAAGAAGATCATCGCTCCTCTCCACGTGGAGTGGATCCTCCTGCTCCAAGCCACCTCCTTTTGGGGCTGAGCCTTCCCAGCCCTCAGCCCCATCCCACAGATGCCCCAGCTATCAGAAGCTCTCTACCAGAAGCTCACCCCCTTGGACCTTCTCCAGGCTCTCCAGCGCACCATAAACCACTGCTGCTGCACAGGCGGTGCTTGGTGCCACCCCTCACTCCCCAACCCCACCTGGCCAGGCACTTTGGCTGATGGATTTTCCTATCCTGTCATTGTTTCCACGGGCAGAACCTCTCGCTGGACCAGGGCAGACACCTGTGGGGGGAACAGCACCAGCTCATCCTGGGAGTGTGAGCTGCATTGCGACGACATCCATGGTATCTACTGGGCGAGGGTGAGAGCAGTGCAGGATGGTGAGCCGTCCCTGTGGGTCAGTTCCAGCGAGCTGCTGCCATACAGAGACAGTAAGGAGCCTTCATCTGCATTCCTGCTGCTCTTAGGGGGGGTCCCAGAAGTGGTGGGAAAAGCATCATTCTCAGAGAATGACTGCTCCTGAAGAAATAAGACACGCATCTCCTGCTTTAAGACACCCACCTCATGCTTTGAAGGGCCTAATGCTTCCTCCTCTTTATTTTTCCCCTCTCCCTACAGCAATTGTGGGCCCTCCCACCTTGTCCTGGCAGCTCCAGGGCCATAACCTCAGCGTCAACCTCAGTGCACCGCTCACCCCATACCAGAGCAGGCATGGATCCTACAAACCGCTCAGCAGAGTGCTGTGGAAGCTGCGGTACCACCTGCGCCTGTACCATGGGGATGTGCTCCAGCAGGAGGTGCGTGGTGGGGCAGGGGGTCCAGGGGAGGGGGCACAGGGATGCTCTGGAGTCCATATCCCGTTGTTTTGGGGTGATAGTGTGAAAGCTTGGAATTGGTGGTACCCGTTATGTTGTCTCACATGTGGGTAGGATAGAGGGGTGGTTTGTATCCCAGAGATGGATCTTCTGGTCTGCAGACCCCTTCCTTCTTCCAGATGGTGTGCATCATAAAAAATGAATGGTTATGGGATGATGGCATCCCTTTGCCATTGTGTAACAGTCACTGGGACCTTGGCCTTCTGTTTGCAGGTGCCCTGCAGGTGGACCACCAGGAAAGCATCGTGTACCTTCAGCTTCCTGATGCCCAGCACACAGTACTGCCTGCGCACAGTGGCAGTGGGCATAGCCCCACGGCAGAGCCTGGAGGCTGAGCAGTGCCTGGTGACACCAGCGGGTCCTGCAGGTGAAAGTTCAGTGTCACTGAGGACACATGGCAGGATGGGGGTCACACAGCCCACTGGTGGACCCCTCTGGTCGGGGCTGGAGCCAGCTAGTGGGATGTCATTATAGGGGCTGATGGGGACTTTCCCTGCAGGCTTCCCCTGGGTGCTCCTGGCTGCGCTGGTTGCTGCCCTGCCACTGCTGAGCGTGCCTGCTGTCTGCCTGACCTGTGTGTACGTCTTCCCAAAGTCCTCTGAAATGCACCTCCCAAAAATGCTGGTGAGTGAGCACCATGCATGCAGGGCTCTTGGGGTCTGCAGCCCTCTGCATGCCATGCAACCTTCGGCTTTGCTGCGAGGGGTGCAGCCCCAGCGGGGTGTTGTGTTTTGCTGGAGCAGGGAATGTGAGCTTCGCCCTTGGAGCAGCACTGGGGCAAAGCTGAGCTGAAGTGTTCTCAGCTGTGCATCCTTGTTCCCCTACGGCACTGAGCAGGGACAGCCCGGCTCCCCACATCCCACTGCCCCCTGCATTCCCATATCCCAGTGCTGAGGGTGACCTGCCAGGCTAAGCAGTTCCCCATGCACCCCAGGGGGAGGCATCCAGCTGGTCAGTCCACCCTGCTGGCATCGGTGCCAAGGATTGGCTTCTGCACTGGGTTTGCCTGTGTGTGCAAGGGGTTGCCCAGCAGCAGCACCCAGCAGCACTGTGCTTGTAACACACCAGCACTGATCGCTTTGCTGTCTGCTTCCCTCCAGGCTCTGCTGCCCAGCAGCACTGCGGTGCCCACCCTGGAGCTGCAGGAGGATGCACCAGCCCCACTGCTGCCAGCCCCCTGTGAGCACCCAGCACCCACAGCCCCACTGCTGCTAGAGGAGTGGTGTTTCCAGGAGAGGAGCGGTTACTGCCCCAATGGCTTTGGGATGGAGTGGCACGAGGGCAGGACTGCACCCAGCTCCCAGCCAAGCTCCTGGGTGCCAGCGCTGGAGGAGGATGAGGAGGATGAGGAGGATGAAAGCGATGGGGATGCTGCGGCGGTGTCTCCAGCCAGCAGCGTGATGGATGTGGACTATGGGACATCAGAGACGTGGCTCTCCCCGCACCTCCAGCTTTATTCCACAGCTCTGGGAGCGGGCAGCAGCCTTCTTCCTGCCCTGCACACCATTAGCTTCAGCCCTGGTGAGCTGCAGGAGGACACAGTTGGGTCCTGGGTGCCACTCAGCTCTGTGAGGTTACCAGGGACCGAGCTGGGGGTGGATGACAGCAGCACCCAGCAGCAGGGCTGTCCCTGCATGCTGCCCATCTGGCACATGGGCACACCTCACGAGCAGGAGGCAGCAGCACCCCCGGAGCATCCCTTTGCCTTGCCGGGTGCTCCTGAAGCAGAGTGCGAGGACTAAGAGCCACCAGCCAACCCCCACATCTGTATTTATCCCCCTGTGGCTGTATATGTGTGTGAACAGCGCATGGGCTGATGCAGATCTGTACGTAGGCACACACAGACATCTCTTTGTTAGAGATTTGTTTTCAATTTGTCAGGACCGCAGAGTTATTATTACTTTTTCAATAACACTAATTTATTGCCCAAAGCTCTTTGCTGTGCCTGGAGCCTCCGTGCCACAGGGCACTGCTGCAACGAGTGGGTTCCCCATCCACCCCTTCGTGCTTTGTGGCCCCGCTGTGCCGCCCACCCTGGTGGGGTGAAGCAGCAGAAGAGTGCGAGAAAGGAAAGGTGAGAGTGGAAAAAGGCGAAGCTTTGTGACATTTTGGCAGCTCGGCTCGGCGAGGTTTTGGTTTTGCATTGGCTGGGAGGTGTGAGGCATCGCGGAGCGCAGCGATGTTTGCGTGGTGGTGGTTTGAGCTTCTGACGATGCTGCTTCAAAGCAACGAGGAGAATGCAGCTGGCAACGGCTCTGTGTGAGAAACAGCCCGGCGGGGGACAGCAAGAGGCTGTTTGTGTTGCTCAGTGTCAGAGAGCTGAGCTGCCAGACCATCCAGATAACGGGGGGGGGGCAGGGTTCTGCGGGGAGGAGCGGCCCTTGAGAGCAGCCCTGCAGGGAAGGACCTGGGGGTCCTGGGGGGTGATAAACTGAACGTGAGCCAGCAGTGTGTGATCACAGCTCGGAAAGCAAACGGGCATCCTGGGCTCCATCAAAAGAGGGGCGGCCAGCAGATTGTCCCCATCTACTCTGCTCGTGTGAGGCCCCATCTGCTGTTCTGCGTCCAGGGCTGGAGCCCCCAGTACAAAAAAGACAGGGAGCTGTTGGAGGGGGTCCAGGGGAGCCACAGAGGTGAGCAGGGAGCTGCAGCACCTCCCCTATGAAGACAGGCTGAGGGAGCTGGGCTTGTTCAGCATGGAGAAGAGAAACTGCAGGGTGAATCATTGCAGCCTTCAGTGCCTAAAGGGAGCCTGCAAACAGGAGGGGAGTCAGCTCTTGGAAAGGGTTGGTAACAGCAGGACGAGGGGAAACGGTTTGAAGTTGAGGGAGGGCAGATTTCAGTTGGATGTCAGGGGGAAGCTGTTTGCTGTGAGAGCGGTGAGGGGCTGGAACAGCTGCCCAGAGAGGCTGTGGGTGCCCCGTCCAGCCCTGGAGGTGTTGGAGGCCGGGTTGGATGGGGCCCTGGGCAGCCTGGGCTGCTGTGAGATGCGGAGGTTGGTGGCCCTGCGTGCAGCAGGGGGTTGGAGCTTCGTGATCCTTGAGGTCCCTCCCAACCCGGGCCGTTCTGTGACTGATTTCCCACCACCCGCGGGGCTGGCAGTGCCCCCCTCTGGGCACGCGTGGCAAATGCCGGCCGTCGGGGTGCGGCAGCAGCAGGTGAGCCGCGCCTTTGGGGTCCGCGCCTGGCGTCTGACGGATGGAAATGGAGGTGGCTGTGGCGGGAGGACGGTGCTCCTCGGTCCCACCCCACCCACATCCCGCCGCAGACCGCAGTGCCGATGTCTCAAGGCGCCTTCAGGTGGTTCTGTTTGCGTTCCTTACGGGCCTGGATGCGTTCAGCTCTGTCTAAACGTCGGTCGCAGCCCCACCAGAAGCGGGGTCCGTCTCTGCAGCACGGCTCCCCACTCACCCCAAAAGCAGGGGGACGAGCTCTGCCCGCGCAGCACGCAGCCCTGTCATGGCGCACTGCTGTTGTTTCTGGGAGACGAGCGGCCTCCCCTCTCCTCTCACTGCCTGGCTGACTCACGGGGACTTCCAGAGCTTGAGCAACTCCATCACATGTCTGACACAGGGAAAATACCCAAACCGAGTGCTTGGGAATGCCTCTGGAGCCGGCAGAGCGTGGTGGGAGCTTGTTGGGGCCGTGCAGAGACAGGCGCTGGAGGAGCAATGGGTGAAAGAGGTCTGGAAAGCACCGCGGCCAGCTGGGGTCTGAGGCAGGAGCAACTGGACGCCTCGAGCTGCTCTTAACCCTTTGCGGCTGCACCAGCAGGGCCAGGCAGGGCACTGAGCTGACTTTCATGGCAGGGAGAATCCCGGTATGGGAACTCTCCCCACCTGCCCTGAAGGCCGCAGATGCTGTTTGCTGCCTCACCACCTCACCAGGGTCAGTAAGTGAGCGGTGGGGGAGCTGGAACCCCAGGGTGATGATGACGGCGTCCAGCTGCAGGCTGGTCAGTGGAAGCACATCTTACGTGAGGACCAATGTTGTCCAGCAGCTCTCTTGGTGGTGGGACAGAGCGTGTCCTCAGGCAGCTTGCAGGTGACAACAGGCTGGGATGAGTGGCGCCATGGGGTGGTGCTGACGTCTACGGGGACCTGTGTGGGCTGGAGATGAGGTCTGAAGGGCTCCGTGGGGCTCAGCAATGAGAAATGCAATGTGCTGCCCCTGGGGATGGACAGACCCCAGCAGGACACACTGGGGGCACCCCAGGAGGGTTCCCCTCCCCTTTGTGCAGCACTGGACCCAGACCTGACACCAACAGGTGACCCAGCTGGTGGGGCAGCTGTTCCTGTGGCCGACAGCAGCCTCTAGCGGGACTCCAGCCGTCCCAGAGCCTGCAGCAGGCTCTGATTGTGCCAAAAGGAGAAAGCCAGGAACACCAAGCTCATGGCAGTGAGGGGTGCCAGGGCTCAAGGGCAGCTGAGCATGAAGGTGGGGTTGGTGTGGGGCCAGCCATGGAGGGAGAGCAGTGCTGAGGATGCTCTGGAGAGCAGGAGAGACAGAGCAGGATCCTCAGCAACTAAACATGAGGAGCGTGTGCCCATCTCCCAGTGGGTTTTGGGACCCCTCCCGCTGAGGGGGCGCGGAAATGAGTGTTGGCCTTGGGGTGGAGAGGGATGGATCATATCTTGGGCTGGAGGGTGACCACGGTGCGGGACAGGGGGCATCCAGATGTGTGGACAAAGGCATCCAGATCTCTAACTGTGCTGCTAGAAATGAAAGGCTGGGGGGATGGGTGGGCATCGCCCTTCCTTTAAGTGTTTTGTCCACAGCCAAGCAGTGCTGCAGCCCCTCACATCAGCAGCTTCACCTTTCTCTTCCTGCTTGCTTCTGGCAGTCCTGCATCGCCAAATGCGGGCTGTGAGAGAAGCCCTGCATGCATGGGAGATCCCTCCTTCCCTCTGCCCAGCTGTGCCCAGACGCCACGTGCTGACAGTACACAAGCAAGGCGTATTAAAATAGAGTTTATTGCTGTCTTTAGTTACCAAAAAAAAAAGAAAAAAAGAAAAAAAAAAAAAAAAGAGTAAAATCAAACAATACCAAACAACCCAAAACTCATCGATACAAAAACAACAGTCCCCAAACCCGGTGCTATCAGAAGCAGGCTTGCAAGGACACACCTTTTAGTGCAAAGAGGGAGGTGGCAGTGAGAGCTGGCGGGTGGCTCTGCCAGCGAGGGTCTGCATGGGCCCCTCACGCTCACTGTACAGTATTTGTTGCTGGCCATGGGGACTGGAGGGGGTTGACTGTGTTGGTGGGAGCCCTGGGAGGAGCTGGAGGCATGGGGAGGGAGGATGGGAGGTTGGGGGTTTGACTTCTCTGGCATTGGAATGGGAGGAACAATGCTAACCAGGGAGCACAGGTAGGACCAAAGCTGCCTGGGTATCTGCTATGGACACAGCAGCTTCTGGGGCTGCATTGCAGACAGCAGGATGCTCTGCCCTGTACCTCTCTCCAGGTCAGGTGGGGAGGGGCTGATGCAGAGCAGGGAGGTTGGGCTGCATCTCCCCTGGGGCCCACCAAGTTCTCAGAACAAGGTGGGACCTGGTAGGCAGCACCACATGCTGGAATACCCCGGAGCTGCAGATCTCTTAGGAGAACCCACAAAGCCTTTCTTCCCAGCCACCAGAAGATCCCTGGTGCTGTCCCCAGCATCTCCCTGCCCTGCTGTCCAATTGAGGAGATGGATGCACGTTGTCAATTATTGCCACAGATAAATTGCAGGGGAAGAGCTTGTTGGAGCCTGGATGTCTGAGGGGAAGAGGCAGCCCAAGCACAGGTGGTGGTGGGACCTTGTAGGGACGTGTCATCTCTTCCATCTCTTCCAGCAGTGGTGGGACACACTGGGAGGTCTCAGCTCTTCCACAATAGGCTGGTGCTTGGCTTTTCCCATCATGTGCCATGTGATGAATTGTAGGGGTGGGGACACAGTTGCCCCCACAGCCACGCAGTGACCAGTCCATAGGTAGGGTCCACGCTGGTGGCACGTGGGGGGCTGCAAAGCAAGGCGCTCTTTCCAAAAACTGGGGTGCAGGGATGCCATAACCCCCCTCCCCCAGCCCCTCTGCTGGCCAGGGTTTGGTGGGAGGTGAAGGACCGATGTCCCGCAGGGGGCTAGGTCATCTTCCTGGCCACGCTGGCATAGGTGTGCACGATCTCCTCGTCTGCAGGACACGTGTGGCTGAACTCATCACAGGCGTAGGCGTTGTTGAGGTAGCGCCAGACACCCGTCATGTCAGCTGGGATCTCGAAGTCGCGGTACTTTTTGGCTGCAATCTGGAGGGAAGAATGAAGCTGAGGCCTCACCAGCACCACTCGGTGTGGAGAGGACACCAGATTTGGCTCTGGGTGCCCTTACCTTGATGATGTGCAGCTTGGGCAGCAGGTTGCAGTCAGCCAGCGTCAGGTGGTCCCCATCCAGGAATTTCCTCTTGGAGACAGTGATGTCCTCCATGCTGTCCTGGTCGATCTCCTCAGGCAGTGGGGTGGTGAGGTACTGATCCAGCCGCTGAAATTCCCGCAGCAGAGCCTTCTCCAGGTCTGGGTGGGTAGGGAAAAGCATGGTATCATGCAAGGGCCCGGTCCCCATCGCCCCCCTGAGCCTCTACCAGGCTGTGCTGAAGGGAGCAGCGCCCTGGGATTCCCCAGCCCCTGTTCCTTACTGCTATTTGCTTCCTTGCGTGAGTTCTTGATGTACGCTGAGAACTTGGCAAAGATGTCACTGCCCACATCGAAGGACTCCTTATATCTGGGGCTCAGATGTGGGTACCTGGAAGGAGATGCTGGGGTCAGCTGAGGAGATCTCATGGATGGTGGTACTCACAGATGGCACAGGAGGGGGCTGAGCAGCTGCAGCACCTTAAATAACTGCAGCTGCTTCATTAGCACAGCTGTCTGCCATAGGGAACAAACTGTGGGCCTTGGAGACACTGTCCTAGGGTGCTGCCCAAGGCTGACATGTGCAAGGAGGATGACGATGAATGCACTCAGCATTTCCTCTTTTGTGTAGGGCGTTTGCTTTGGCAATAAGCAGACAGAAGTGGGGGCACCTCCTGTCCCCACCCCAACAGCAATTGCCATCGCCAGCTGCAAAACCACCATCTTATCCTCACCCCACCTCTGCTGCTCATCCTCCTGTTGTTCACTGTCCCATGCTGTCCCCCAGCCCGGATGCTCTCCTGCCTCAGTTTCCCCATCCTGCCAGCCCTGCGCAACGCGGGTTTGCAATTACGTGGGTGGGCACAGGGTCTGCTCCAGGAACTCCTCAATCTTGATGAAGTCAGTTTTCAGTTCCCGGTTGAACAGCAGGAAGGGCGGGTTGGTGCCTGGTGCTAAATCTTTCAGCTCTTCGGGTTTCCTGGGGCAGAGAAAGGAAGGGGGAAAAGCTGGGGTGAGCGCACCGAGAGCTCCCTGCTTGCATGCTGGGCTGGGTTTGAGCTCTGGGAGATGCCTCCCCAGCTTTTTGGTGTCTCAGACCCATGTGTCAGTGATGCACGTGGCTGGAGGGCAGGGACTGACCCCACCACGGTGTTGGCACCTCACCTGGTCATGTCCACCGTGGTGACGTTGAACTTCACCCCTTTGAGCCACAGCACCATGAAGAGGCGCTGGCAGAAGGGGCAGTTCCCAATGTTTTCTCCATCCAGCCCAGCCTGCGGAGAGAGCGGAGAGGTCAAAGCCTGCCCTGAGATGAAGCCAGGAGGAGAGGAGGAGGAGGAGGTGGAGAAGGATGGACAGCGCATGGGAGAGGAAGGGAGGGTCAGCTTGGCTGGGACGCCAGGCTCAGAGGGGAAATGTGCTCATGTTTGCCAGGAAAAGCACAGCTTGTTTTTGTCTGCTGCACTGCACAGCCTTAAAGCAGCCAAGCGAGAGGAGTGAGCATCACCCGGCCCCAGGGAGGAGAAGGGGTTGGGGAGCACAGCCACCACCACCACCTGGAGAAGAGTTTGGGATAACATTGGGTTGCAGGTGTCCTGAGAGGAGTTGGCGGGTTAGAAAACAGCCTCAAATCCACCCCCACTCCTATGCCATCAAACATCTCCGCTCCCTTTCCCCTCTCCACAATCCCTAGCAAGCCAACACCAATGTCATCCCTTGGAGCACCTCCAGCACTGGCAGCTCAGTGAGGCTGTCCTGAAAGGAAAATCAGGATGGCCTCTGCAGGAAGCAGAAAATAAACCTTAGCCAAGCCCATCTGAGGATGCTCGGAGCCAAATGTTATCAGGAGGAAGCTCCACTAGCACTCATGGCACCAAACAGCAGGGAGGGGAAGTAATTGCTCTTTGCTTCCCCCTCCAGCAAGAGCCTCTTCCTCTGCTCAGCAAGAGCTCCTGTGGCTCCCCAGTGGCTGTGCCCACTGTTTTCCCCTCCAGATGATGCAGAAACCCCTTCAGATGATGACAGAAGCCATCTAGATGGTGGAGAAACCCTTGAGATTATAAAGAAATCCATCCAGATGATGAAGAAAACCCCCCAGATGATGGAAAAATTCTTGATGATGGAAGAACCCCCGCAGATGATGGCAAAGCCCTGAAGATCACGGAGAACTCATCCAGATGATAGAGAACCCCTGCAGATGATGGAAGAACCCTTCCTGATGATAAAGAACCCTTCCTGATGCTGAAGAAACCTTTCAGGTGATGGAAAAGCCCCCAAGCCAATGGGCGAAGGCAGCCTGGGAGGTGCAGGTTATCAGCCCCCACCCGAGGCCCCACGTCTGCACAAGGCATCAAAACCCCAAAGTTGCTCACAAGTTCCGGTGGTTTAACGCAGAGCGAAGCAGCACGAGGAGGAGGGAGCACCCTGTGAGCTGCATCACCCCAACATCCCCCAGACCCACCCGAAATATCTCCCTAAAAGAGCTGGGGTGGGCTGCGCAGTGACGCCACGCACAGAGCACATGGAGGGTGATGCGCACATCAGTTTGCTAACGGATGTGCAAGAGGGGGTTTTTGGTGCTAAATTAAGATTTAGGGGAAGTCCTGAGCCGCCAATTTGTTTTCTGTTTCCCTTCCCTCCGAAACCCCCCTCAATGTGCTGCCGCCATCACAGCAGCCATGCGCACGTCTTCCTCTTCCCAAAGCCATCCTGGGGCAAAAAGAGGTGCAGAAGAGGGAATGTGAGACCTGAATCCTTATCCAGATGCACTGCTCTGGGCTCAGCCTGGGCTGGGTGCCTGGGGAGCACTGCTTTGGGGAGAGGGGATGGGGTGAAGCCCGTGGTGACACCTCCCAGTGCTGATATCCGAAGAGGGGAGCAGAGACAGCGCGTGCGGCTGCAGATGTTTGTTTGGAGCAGGAGTGTCAGAATGTTCCCGAGGAAACACTTGAAAAATTGCTCAACAGAAGGAAGGAAAGGAAAGAAAGGGAAAGAGAAGGAAAAAAACAGCCCGTTTTCTAGAGAATAATCCTCAAGGCTGACCAAAGAAGCTGCCCCATCCCGCCCACGCTGGGGCACCCGCTCCATTTCTCAGCCTCACTGCATTGTGCTTCCACCCTCCTGCTGCTTTCCCAGCTGGGTTGCTTGTTGCACTTCAGGATCTGCTCACCCCTCTGCTTCACTGCAATCGCATTTTCCAAGGGATGCACGGCCACCTCTGGAGCGGAGCATCCTCTGGGGCTCCCCACACCACCCAGCTGGCTGCCAATCCACACAGACACCCCAAATCCCCACCTCCCACATGCAACAGGCCTGGCCAAACCCACCTTGACAAAGAGCTCGATCTCGGGCTCCTTCACCGCCCGGCTCTCCATAGCAGGGATTGCAGTGGGGGGGAGTTGCTCACTGCTGTGCTGAGTTTCGCCTGTGCTCTGCGACGCGCGGCTGCTGCGCCTCGGGGTGGGCTGGGACTGGGGCTCGCCCTTTCCTTCCCGTCCGAGGCGGGGAGGAGCGATGGGGTGCAAGGAGGGGGAAGCTGCGGGGCCTCCCAGCTGTGACTCAGCACGCATCTATCAGGGAGGCACTGACGGGTCCCCAGCCAGGCTATCGCGCCCTCCCAGGCGTCTCAATCGCCTCTCCAATGGGAATAGGGTTGTTTTTTTTTTGTGCAGGAAGTGTCTTCACCACCCTCCAGCCCTCTTTTTCCCCTCTCCCTGAGTTTCTCGCTGCTGCTGGATCCCACAGATACAGGACACGAGCACGATGCCATGTGCCCACCCTGCTGCATGGAGATGTGGGGCTGAGGGTTTGGGGAAGCGTGGGGGGCAAACCTGGCTGCTTGCCACCACCTCTTCACAGACAGCCTTACACAGGAAGGCATTGCAAAACACCCATTCCACAGCCCTGTTCCCGGAATTTGGGCTGCTTCGTGGGAAAGATGCCCCCCTGCTTTCCTCCCCAGGATGCCTCTGGGTGGAGCTGGCTGCTCGGGTGAGCCCAGCAACGTGCCATGGTGCCGTGCAGTCAGCACCAGCTTGGCACAGAATGGGGTTTTTATTATGCCCCACTCGCCCCATTCACCCCAGCTTGGATAAGCTCAGAACTTTTTGCAAACAATCTGTGAATGAAGAGAGCTTCCTGCTGCTGTTAAGCACAAGGCAACCCTTCCCTTCCTCCCCAGCACTCAATGACCGGACATGTGCTGGGACACAGCCTGCGGCACGCGTGTATCCGCCCGGCCATAAGCAGAAAGCGGGGTGCAGGCTGGGGACCCCACTGCCCTCCTCCATCTGCTGCACAGCCCTCAAAAACACATCCTCTGCTCCCAGTGACACTTGTCCCCGTGCTGTCTCAGCTGCCCAAAGCGGCCCCAGTTGCTCTGCAGTGCACAGAAGGACCCATTGTCACTGCTGTGCCAGCCCCCGCCCTGGCGCCGGCTGCTGCAGGGATCGGGCAGTGGCAGAGAGCACTGGTGGCACCATGGTGGCCACGCCGGTGGTGGCCCTGCTGCTCCTCTGCTTGGCTGCAGGGACAGAGGCCAGCCCGGAGCTCAGTGGTGAGTGGGGCACAGGGGATTTGGGGACCATGATGGGTGGGGTGTAAGCCAGGCTTGGCTGGGTGGCTTGTGGAGTTTGGGGGATCCCATGGGAGATGCGCTGGCTCTGGCCCAGCACCTAAAAAGCTGTTCTGGGGCGGGTGGGGAGGATGTGATTTCATCTGGGAAGAGCTGAGAGCACAACTCGGGGTCTGAGTCAGTCACACCACAAGGAGAATCGCTCACAGCCTCCCTGCTGGTGCTTCACCCCCAAAAACAGTGTCTGAGCGGGAGTGTGTCAGTGCTGGGCGGAGGCACTGTGATGCCTCTGTCACTGGAGGAACCTCAGCTCTAAAGCACAAACCCCATCCACATCTCTGCTGTCCCCTTGGGTGCTGCTGGCCCCTGGGAGCAGCGCTGGCTGTGGCTGATGAGGGGTTGGTGGCCATAGGGGATTTGAAAGGGGCTCTTTGTGCGGTCGAGCCTGGCACTGGTTTGTGGACGGATGGACAGAGGGACAAGCGTGTGGCTGGGAGCCAGCACCCCCACCTGCGTGTGTTCATTTGAGGGCTGGGGAGCTGCTGGCTGTGCCCTGCCTTCCCAGCACCCTACATCCTGCATCCTGCATCCCTGCGTCCTGCATCCCTCGGCAACCTGCAACCTTCACTGTCCTTCATCCCTCAGCATCCTACATCCAGCACCCTGCATCCCCCAGAGCCCTGAATCCTGCCTGGCAGGAAGGCTTATTGCCCTCTCCCCACCCCCAAGCCTCCAAACAACAGGGAAAGCACCAAGATTAGAGCTTTGGGACACAAACTACACAGGATTAAAGGAGAGAAATACCGCATGCTGGGAATTCAGGATGAGAACCAGGACCTCTGCCCACCCAAAAGGACGTGGGCTGGGAATAGCTCATCCATTGGGTTCTTCCCATTTCTGGTGATCATCTCCTGGTGATCTTTTCTTAGTGATTGACCACCTCTTGGTGACCATCCCTGGCCATCATCTGCCGCCCCCCCCCCCAGCTCATCGCTGTGTCCCCCTGCAGGGTACCTGCGCAAGGTGCTGCGGAACCACACGGTGCACACGTGTGATGGGGAGCAGCTCCTCATCCTGTGCCCTCGTAAGACCACCATCAGCATCCTGGGTGCCTTCTATGGACGACGCGTGCCCAGCCCCAACCTGTGCCCCAGCCTCGGCAACGTGTCCCAGGAGAGCACCGAGTGCATGTCACCCACAGCCCACCTGGTAAGGGCAGCGTCCCAGGACGTTTGGGCTCACGAGTTGTTTGTGGCCGTGCTCTTGGGGCATTTCTAGGAGAGTAGGGTGCGTGGGATCCCCTGTGCTGAGTCCCAGCAAAAGCAGCCTGGGAGGTGGCACTGCTGCAGCCCAGCCCGCACCAAAAGCCACCGTCCCCTCAATGTCCCCTCAACCGGGATGCTCAACCAGAGCGTGGTGTGGCGTGAAGCCTCGTCCCCATCTTGTGGCCGTGAGCGTGCATTGCACGGGGCCGTCCTGGGGGGAGGTTGGGGCTGCGACAGCGTTGCATGGAGCTGCACGACTGCGCATGTGTGCAGGAGCGTTGCACAGAGCCCTGGGAGCATGTCTCCACCTGCAGAGGTGCTGCGTGGAGCTGTGTCCATGTGCAGGAGTATTACATGAAGCTATATGAATGTGCATGCCTGCGCAGGCATTGCACGGATCCTCGTGGTTGTGCATGCTTACAAGGGTGTTGCTTGGAGCCGTGTGAGTGTGCCTGCCTGCATGCATGGATCTTGCAGGAAGCTGAGTGTGCACGGCTGCATGCTTGCAGCACAGACATTGCATGGAGCAGTGTCTGTGCACGCATTTTGTGCTGCAGTGCAGGCCTGCACAGGTACCATGCACAGTCTGCACGGGCACAGGGCAGCACCCGAGTTGGGATTTGGCCACCAAAGTTGCCCGCAAGAGCACGTGGCCACCGTGGGGGTGACGACAGCCACAGGACAGAGGTGACAGCACAGAGGTGACAACAGCCCGGGGTCCTTCCACCAGCCTCACACCCACCCTGCTTTGCCCTGCAGAAGCTTCTGGCTGAGTGTCAGGACCAGCAGTGGTGCCAGTTCTCGGTGCACAGCCAGGTGTTTGGGCCGGACCCGTGCCCCGGCACACACAAATACCTCATCGCATCCTACAAGTGCCGGCCAGGTGGGCAGCACCCGCGGGAACCCAGGGCTGGGGAAGAGGAGAAGTTTTGGGGTGTCGCATTGGGTCACCTTACGGTGTCACCCTCTCCTCACTCCCACCCTCCTCAGACAACCATCGGGTGAAGACGGTGTGCGAGAACAACGAGCTGAGGCTGCACTGCAGGCCGAAATCCGTCCTGGCCATTTACTCTGCACACTACGGACGATTCCTGCGGGGCAAACCTGAGTGCGATGCCCCCAACGCCGGGCGACCCCATATTGGTATGAGGGGGACGGGGTTGCAGCCCGAATCGTGGCTGGGAGCTGTGCTTAGCGCTGCGCCGATGTCAGGAGGTCCCGTGTCCCTGCAGAGTGCCTGGCCCCGGATGCACTGCGGAGGGTTTCCAAGAAGTGTCACCGCAAAGGGAACTGCACAGTGACTGCTGACCAGGCCAACTTTGGGGACCCGTGCCTGCCCGGCACGAGGAAGCAGCTGCGGGTGTCCTACACCTGTGGTGAGAGTGGGGCTGCGGGGTTGGGGAGGCTGCGTGTCCCCCAGCCCTGGGGACAAGTGGGGTGGTGACACTTGGGACGGCGTATCTCATTGCAGTGCCCAAGCAGCTGCTGGAGGAGGTGGGCACAGACACCTCGGATCCCTTCCTGCTCTCCAACTACATGCACGGTAAGCTGGGGAGCAGAGGGGAAACCGTCTCATGCCCCGTAGGGATGAAGAACCTCATAGCAATCCAACTCTGAGCAAACAAGGGTGTTTTCTGCTGGGGAAAAGAGGGGCTCTGGCACATAGGCGCCCCAAGGGGAGGTGGCCCTTCACGTCCCCTTGTTCACTGCAGGTGGCTGGTACAAAGGGCCCAGGTTCTCCAGGCTCCGGGAAGACCGGATGATTTTTACTAGCTCCCTGGCAGCTTTTGCCCACCTCTGGGGTACGTGGCCCCAAAGTACTGGGTTGGTGGGGGGCCGGGTCTCCAGGCCCGGGCACCCTGTGCGTTGTAGCAGAGTGTGCACCATGATGCCTCTCTTTGCTCTTCTTCCCCACCAGACGTCCCTGAAAAAGTCGCCCTCTACTTTCTCTGCGGGGTGTCAGCGGGTCTCGCTCTGCTGCTGTGCATCGTCAGCCCCAAGGCTGCCTTCCTGCGGGAGGCCAGGGAGGCTCTGCTGGGCCCAGACGGCCGCTCAGAGGCGAGCAGGACCAAACTGAGGGATGAGCAGGATGAAGACCTGCCTGACGACAGCTCCTCCGACTCCTCCTTCCGCCGCCTCACCCGCGCCTACCGCGCCACCGAGAGCATCTTCAGCCCCGAGCTGACAGCAGCCATGGAGGGGGCGACCGAGCAGCAGGGCCGTGCCGGGGAGGAGATCTGGATGCCCAAGGAATCCAGTCCCTACACCATCCAGAAGATCAAATCGGCCACCAAGTGAGGAGGTGAAGGACGAGGCGCTGTGCCAGGTGCAGCGTTGGCTCCGTGCCTCCCTGGCTGGACGATGAGCCCTGCCTTCTGGGGAATGGGCTTGCCTTTTTTTAGCAAATAAAAGTGTGGGAATGGAATGTCGTTTCTGCATTCGATATTAAAAAGAGCGATTGGTTTGAAGAGGTAGAACGTCATGCCTTTGTATTCTGTAACTTTAGAAATAGTTGATCTAAGAAGTAAAATGCGATAGATGTTAGCAGAATGTTTCAGAAGCATGATTTCTGAGCTATGTGTTTAATTCTTTCTTGCAAAACTGTAAGAGTTGTTAAACGTCCCAAACAATGCGAGTAGAGCGTTAGGGATTAGAAAACATTGTAGAGTTGTTCTGTTAGGGTAAGAAACTCCCAGCAAAAGAAAAACAGATTTAGCAAACATCAAAGAAGTAAAGACCTCTACACAAGTCTCACTCCATGAGAAGGTTGGGCTGTGAAGGCAGGCACCAGGACACTGCCCTGCCTTTGTCCCGAGCTTATCTTTGTGGAAAGGACAAGCAGATATCCACAAAATAATGACCAGGTGTGGAATACGTTCATTAATTAACCACAGATTTACGCTTATGCAGCAGAAATTTAGTGAAGCGTCGAGAAGATTGTGAGCCTGAAGTCCTCAGCCAGTGAGGAACCAGGGGAGAAAGAGATCAGCGTCGGGGGACAGGGGATAAAAGATGGAACGCTGTTTTCTGGGTGCTCCCCTGCTGCCAGGAGGCCCAACATCGCAATCGTGAATAAAATCTGCTTTATCAGAGATACCAACCTGGAAAATTACTTGGATATTTCCAACAATTTGGAGGCTCGCCCGGGATCGTTATCGCCCCTCGGGGGTTCCCCCCACTGCCCTGGGCAGGGTAGGTGCACCCCGGGTCCTGTCTGGGTGCTGAGGTGACTCCTTGGGACGGCCGATAAGAAACCGAGACTGTTCCATAAAGCCCGGGCTCTGCGAAAGCCAAGGGGGCTGTGGGCACCGGTGTTGGCCATTGCGACCCGGTAACTTCGTGCACGGACCAAGGTGAGGGAGTTTAATTCCTGCCTTGGGGGTCAGTTGAGACTTCAGAGTGTGTGTGACTGAGACGTGCTTTCAGTGCGAAGCGACCGCGGGGTTCCGACCTGCGGTTCTGATGTCTCGGCAGGGAGGTACTGGTGTGCCAGCAGTGCATCCCTATAATCCGAGAGATAGGAGTGTAGTGCGCCTGAGGGATTGGGCCCAAAATCTGAGAGTCAGCTGTGAGCTGAGGAGTTCACGGTAGCATCCTGGAGGGCTGGGGAATAGGAGCTCCCGAGAGCAGGGGAAAAACGTCCCCGAAATCGTGCCTACAGATAGCAAAATTGGAAAACCAACCCCAAAATTAGGGCCAAGGACAGGGAAAAGATGTATAAATGCTGTATGCAGACATAGCCTAGAGAGCCGCTACGGGGAAAATCATGATTTTGACCAAAATAGGGGTCTGACGAGGATTGGGCCTGTCAGACTTTGTATTTATATGTAAACAGTAAGACTCCTTTTCTGAAACAGAATTGGCTTACGTCGCATAATGGATGCAAGAAGTAAAAAAGTTCCTCGCAAGGAGGAGTCGAAGTTCAAAAGAAACAGGAAAGAGAAGCAGAAAGATCATAAATGGGATCCTTTGGATAACTTCCCCCCCTTCAATTTCTAAAGCAATGCACGCGGCAGAGAGGATGCGCTCTGATTACTGAGGGAGCTGGAGCACTGTGAATGGGACCTGGAGAGCTTTCCTTTCTCTAACACTAACCTTACTAATACTTCACTTTATCCACTTAGGGCAGTCTCAGGTCAAAGGGAAATAGGGTATGCTAATGCCTGCTGGTTTTACTAGAAGAAAAGTTAGGAGTTTCAAGAAGAATTCCTTGATTGAGGATCCTGTAAGTATCACAGAACAATTAGATCAATTTCTAGGGCCTAATTTCTACTCATGGATGGAAATGATGTTTATCATTGACATGTTGTTTATTGGAGAAGGAGGTGGGCAGCTATGCGGGTGTGGGAAAGGAATACAGAGGGAAGGCTGGGCCCTGGAGGGAGGCAGAGAGAAGAAGGATCCTGAGAAATTGTACTGACTTTTGTCACTGCCTTTGTGATTGTTAAATGTTTATGTCATGAAAGTGTTGTGTTATGTTATATCGTGTACGAGGCTGTTATGGAACAGAGGGTGTCTAAAGTGGTACCAAGAAGCGACACCTGGGTTGTATTTTGGCTCACTGCAGAAACATTGCTGGTGAGCTGAAATATTGAATAAGAAATCAGGAACATAAATGGAGTAATGGGACCAGTTTTGTAACTGAGTACCCTAATGATGAGACCAAGTGCTGGGAGTTTGTGGAAGTTGAAGAACCGCGTGGTTTGATTTGTGGATTTTGAAGGCAGTGGGAGAAACTGCCTTGATGCTGTATGGAGGTGCATTTGTTAATGGTACATGGAAATGTAACTGAGGGTACACAGAGTGGAATTGTGGAATAAAAACAAAATCAAACAAAAAGGCAAAAAAAGGCTAAGGATAACAGTGAGTTTGGGATATCAGAGTTTGGGTCGGCACTGGAACACAGCCCACGCACTACCTCCCCCCCCCCCCCCCCCCCAGCAGCTTGTAAGAACAGCTTGGAGTGAGAGAGAGAGCCTCCCACTGTAACAGTGTAGGGTGTATTGAATGGGGATGGGACGGGACATTGAGAGCGAGAACAGCCATCATCTGCAGAGATCCCAGATTTTGGGAAACCAGGTATCCCAGTGTGAGCACTGGAAGCCTGGGGAGGGAAGGGGGTGAAACAGAAATGGCTAATGTATTTCAGTAATTATGAAAGTTGGATGTTTCCAGCAAAAGCAGAAGCTCAGAGCTCAGGAAATGAAGCTGACACACCCGAGCTCCTGCCAGCCCATCCCCAATGGGCTCCAGCTCCTGGGGAGGGGAGATTCCCATCACCCTGAAAGGACAGTGGAAGACACACAGCCTGCAGCCACCCACACCGCATCACCACCAGTTCTTATCCCCTTTCGGTCTGTCCTCCGCCATTAACAGTGGAAAGGGAAGGAGGAACAAAATGTTGAGCTCCATTCCTGCTCATGCTGCTCAGCTCCGTGCTGCTGGCACTGGGCCACGGGGAGCAACAAGTCAGGCCTGTTTGAGCCTGGGAAAGGGAAAGGATTTAGCTTGGGAAAGGAAGGAAAACCCATCTCTGTCCATCTCACAGACGGTAATTCTCGCTCCTCCTCTGAACCCTGAGGCTGTGCCAGGGCAGCCATCCCAGAGCAAACACCTCGCAGCAGACGCTTCTCATCCCCCCATCACCTCCAAAGCACCCAAGAGCCTCCTGAGGGTGGTGCTGCAAGGACTAGAAATTCCTGCTTCCCTCCATAGAGCCGGGCAGACACCGACCCGGCCCGGGCAGCTCACTGCTGCACAGCTGCAGGTTGTTGGCTGGGAATGGAACCCCGCAGGTGGCTGCACCCGTCTGCCAGGTGTGGCTGTGGTGCGGCCCAGAGGATTTCAGAGGGGGGAGCACAGCCCTCAGGGGTCCTCCTCAGAGCGGAGCCGAGCTCCCCTTCGCTCGGGCCTCAGAGCCTCGGGGCCAATGGTGGGGAAAGCCATGCAGTCAATAAGGGAACCTTGTAAACGAGATCGAGAAGTGAATTTTCATGTAATCTAAGAGCAATACGGGGGGGGTTGGTTTTTAGTCGGGTTTTAGTGGTAGGGAAGCTGCAGCCTCAGGCTGCGTTCACCACAGACACAGGGCCTTGCTTGGCCCAAGCACGGCCCTGCAGCCCCCTGACGGGGACGCAGCCCCCAGAGCTCTCAGGAACTTGGGCCGTGTGTCAGAAAATAGCCGCGGAGGTCATGCAGGCCGACGCGGGCCTCCCCGCGCCACGTCGCCATGACACCGCCAGGCCGCCATGACACCGCCAAGCCGCCATGATACCGCCAAGCCGCCATGACACCATCCCCAACCGCCCCGGCCCCGCCCCCAACCGCCGTAACCCCGCCCCCCTCCCCTCCGCCGCTCCTCATTGGCCGCCGAGGCCGAATTTTAAACTCTTTTCCCCGCCCCTTAGCAACTGCATCCATCCCGGCGTTCCCATTGGCTCTCGTGCGGAGCGGCCCACTCGCTGATTGGCCGCGCGGCTCGACCAGTGCCGGCAGCCGTCGCAGCGCTGCTACTTTCGAAAGAGCCGGGGCCGGCGGCGGCGGCTGCGTGCAGGTGAGCGGCGGCGGGATGCTTTAGCCTGGGATTCCCGTTTGTGACCCCCTAATTTAATTCCTACCTACGTGCGGGGCTCCTTCTTGTGGCACCAGGTGCTGGGCTGGGCCCCTGCCCTGTAGGCACTGAGACCTCGTGGAGGGAAGGAGGGGTGGGGGGTCCCACTGCACCCCCTCTCCCCGCATCTCTTTGCTTCTCCCACCCCCCCCGGTGCTCCCCTCCGTCTGGGGCTGCGTGCGGGGCTGGGAGGGCGCCTCTGAGCCTCTGAGCGGTGCTATTGGGCCCGCAGCCATTTCACTGCGGGTGTGCAGTGAGATTCGGACCCCCTCCCCCATAACAGTGCCCACCCCCCTCTTTGCTCGCAGAAGCCGAGGAGGAGGAGGATGCCGGTGGCACCCAGCAGCAAAGCACAGAACAACAAGCAGCCCCGAGCCAGCAGGGCGCTCTCTGTTACCGAGAATGTCCCCCAAGAGAAGGTATGGCTGTGGGCCTTGGGAGGTTTGGGCTCTCTAGGGGGTGACCCAGGCTCACATCGCTGTCTGTGTTGCAGGAGGAGGGCTGCCAGGCCAAACGCTCCCCATCCTCACCCCAGGGAGGGCCCAAGAAGAGGTCAGCGTTTGGGGACATCACCAATGTGAGTGCATTGCTGTGCTCCCAGCCCCCTCCCCCAGAAGCACAGATGAGCCTCACCTTACCTCTCTGCTACGTTTTCCTCCCAAAACCAGTCTCACAAGAACCAGACAGTGATAGGGAAGAAGGAGCGGGTCAAAGCTCCCATCCGCAAAGAAACCAGGCCCCCTCCTGCCCCCATAGTGGCCAAGAACAATGAGATCAACCTAAAAAAGTGAGTACCCAGGTGAGATGGGAACAGGGTGTGGGGACCAGCACCCACTCACAACCATCCCTGTGATGTTGGGGCTTCGCTGGGGTGCTGGAGTACGTGAGCAGGATGGGGGTGGGCAGGAGAGAGATGGGGCTTTTTGGAGACCCAGGAGATGTCTCCCTTCTGAAGTTTTTGCCCTATCTAGGTCGTGGAAGAAAACCGCTCCAACAGATGTTCCTGTGGAGCCTGAGAAAGATCCTGTGTCTGAGGAGCCTGTGCAGGTATGAAGCTGTCCCAGCTGATGGGCCCCAGGGTGTAACCTGGCCCCCAGCCCTATTCTGGGGGTACTGGGGCATCTCTGGAAGCCGCTGGGGTGGGAGCTGGAGGTTAAACCTGCTCCTAGGGGCCTCTCCAATGGGAAGGAGAGGAGTGAGGGCTGTGGGTCAGCTTGGAGAGAGGGTGTGCTACCCCACAGAGCTCTGCAAGCTTTTCCCATGCCTGTACTCACTGCTGCCTTCTCCACACAGCAGGTCGCAGTGGTGGAGGACATAGATAAGGAGCAGCTGGGAGATCCTTATGCCAATGCTGAGTATGCCAAGGAGATCTTCGACTACATGCGAGAGAGGGAGGTGGGCCATGAGTGATGTCTGCCTGGGGAGTCCTGTGTGGGGTGGGAGGGGCTCATTTTGGGAGGGAGTCTGACTTCTGCTGCCTTGACAGGAGAAGTTCCTGCTCCCCGATTACATGGAGAAGCAGCCAGATATCAGTAGGGACATGCGTGCCATCCTAGTGGACTGGATGGTGGAGGTGCAGGTAGGCAGGCATGGGTAGGGGGCTTGGACTTGTCCCATGCTTTATATAGGGTGGGAGTCGCTCTGGACCTGTGAGCATCCCTGGTTCACAGCTCCTCCTCACCCCCCTCCCCATGCTGATGATGAGATTGTGAATGCCCCAGGAATTCAGGCTTTTGCTCAACGCCTCATATCCTCGCAGGAAAACTTTGAGCTGAACCATGAGACACTGTACCTGGCAGTGAAGCTGGTGGACCACTACCTGGTGGAGGTGGTGAGCATGAGGGACAAGTTGCAGCTCATCGGCTCCACTGCTGTCCTCATTGCCTCCAAATTCGAGGTGACTCTTGGTGTGGGTTTTGGAGAATGCTGGGACTTCAAAGTTCTGGGATGGCACACCCATCCTTGTGCTGTCCCTTTCTATGCTGAAGGCTGAATCCTGCCTACTGGAGACCTGGCTCCTCTTGCTGTTTGGGGACTGTCAGGATACCAGGGTGTCAGGATATGATGCTCCTGGTGGGAGATGTACCCTGAGAAGTCCTGCAAATTGCAGAGGCTCCCCCTAGATGTTGTCAAGATGAGTTCTGAGCAGTTCCTCCCTGCAGGAGCGCTGTCCTCCATGCATGGATGACATCCTGTACATCTGCGATGATGCCTACAAAAAGGAAGAGCTCATTGCCATGGAGACGAGCATCCTCCGCACCCTCAACTTCGACATCAACATCCCCATCCCCTACCGCTTCCTGCGGCGCTTTGCCAAGGTGGGGCTTTGCCACCTCCCATGGGCTGACACAAAGGGGGGGAGGGAGGGTTAAGGGTGATGGCATTGACCCGAGAGCTTGGGATCTGCATCCAGTGCCCCCAGAAAGAAGGATGCTGGTGTGGTGCTGCTTAAATGCGAGCCTTCTGCCCACAGTGTGCCCGTGCCTCGATGGAGACGCTGACTCTGGCCCGTTTCCTCTGTGAGATGACCCTGCAGGAGTACGACTACGCGCGGGAGCGTCCCTCCAAGCTGGCTGCCAGCAGCTTGCTGCTGGCGCTCACCATGAAGAACCTGGGTGGCTGGGTGAGCGTGGGAACGTGGGAAGGGATGGAAGGACGATGTGACGTGGCAGGGATGGCTGTGGCTCACCCCTTGTCGCTTTGCAGACCCCCACTCTGGAGTATTACAGCGGGTATTGTGCTCAGGATCTGCATCCCTTGGTGAAAAGGTTGAATTTTCTGCTCACCTATCAGCCCTGTGACAACCTGAAGGCTGTGCGCACCAAGTACTCACACAGGTGAGCGTCAGCCCCTGGGGGCTCTGCTGGGGGTGCTAGGGCTGTTGCTGAGCTCTGTAACCCCACACATCTCCTTGCAGGGTCTTCTTTGAGGTCGCCAAAACAACCCCCATGGACATGATGAAGCTGGAGGAGAAGTTGAAAAGCTAGCCCTGCCTCTGTACATAGCCTGTAAATAGCGGAGTGGGAGCACTGTGTACATAAAAGGGGGGGGAAAAAACACCAAACCAAAACACTGTTTTTACTGAATACAGGGGGAAAAAAAAAAAGTGATGTAGAATTGTCAATAAAATATTGTGTATATCTTAATGTGGTTGTGGTAGGGGCTGCTCAGGGAGGGGATGCAGGGATAAAGGAGATGCTGGAAGGGTCCCATCCTCTTTCTGTCCCCAAGCAGTGACTTGACACCAGCAGCAGCAATAAATATCTTTTCTCCAAATATTTACACAGCTTAAATACCAACAGAGAGAAAGTGGGAGATCTTTTTGCTTTGGCCCCATACTGCAGCCCAGCTCCCTGGCTCCTGTAGTGACCCTGCACCCGATGGCACCTTCGGCCCCCGAGGCTCAGGGAGAAGCAGCAGCTCCAGGGATGCTGGGGGACAAACAGACAAAGCAAGGCAAGCGGGGAGGGGGGAGAGGGTTCCACACACGCACACACACACACAGGGGGCAGCAGGGACCCAGGCCCCCCAGCTCCTGGCAGCCTAGGGTGGGTTGCTGAGCTCCTTAATGGCTTGCAGGATTCTCTTCATGTGGCCGACTTTGGTGATGCCCAGGTCCTGTGGTGGGGGAGAGAAGAGCTGCAAAGCCTTGCTCCCCTGGGTGGAGCACAGGCACGATGCTGATGAACCAGGGGCTGGGGTCAGCTCCCTCCCCACCATTGTGTCCCCACTGGTAAGGGACAATGAGGTTGAAGGAGGGAGGGGGACACAGTGCTCTCTTGTGCTGAGATCTAGGAGGTGGAAACAAGGGCTGTGGTACCTTCAGGTCTCTCCTCTCCAGCAGGATCAGCTCTGAGCCCTGGATGTCGTGTCGGATAAAAATCTCTCTGTATTCCCCTAACCCAAGTGTTTCCAGCCAGGCAGCCACCTCCTCAGCGCCCCACTTGTCCGCTAGAAGGGAGAAAAAGCCCAGAAGTGGAGCAGGGCACCAGCACACAAGTGTGGCGGATGCTGTCCCTTGTTCCCTCCACCTCTTTATAGGGCTCTTTCACTTCTCTATGGAGTATCCAACCATCTCCCTTTGCCCAGTAAGCCTCCCAGGGGGCTGAGCTCCACTGCAGCTCCTTCTCTCATCCCGTTTATGTGCAGCTCCTTTACCTGGGAGCGCACTGTTGCTCTTTTGCTTCTGCGCCTTGTCCTTCCTGGGCTTGGGGATGTTGAGGCGAAGTTTGAAGCTGCCCTTATTGGCACTGCTGGCACTCTCCTGCAAGAAACAGGGCTGAGCCCACCCTTACGCGCAACACAGCCCCTCCCCCCCCCCCAACGTTATGCACCCACCTCCTCGCTGGGTTGGGCGATGGGTCCCAGCCAGTGGATGTCCAGCAGCCGCTGCAGCTCCTGGCCCAATGCGCTCAGGGGACCTTGCAGTGCTTCCTCCTCCAGGGGTGAGTCCAGCTGTGGGGGACAGGGACCGTCCCCAGCCCCAGTGCCACCTGCTGGGGGAGGGGACACCTGGGCTGGAGGGCTCGGGGGGGTCCCCAGCCCCGCACTCACCGCCTTCCCCTCCAGGAACGCTCTGGTCTCGGTATAGAGAGCTTTGATGCTCAGCACCACCTCCACAGCTGCGTTCCTGCTGAGAAACTGCGGGGACACAAGGGGTGAGCACAAAGCCAAGGGTCTGCGAGGATGGGGATCTGATCCCCAGCCCTGCTCACCTCGGGGGTGCCGGCAGCTTTGTTGCAAAGCGCATCGCTCAGCGCCGACGTGCTGGTATTGACGGCGTGTGCCAGCTCCTGCTCCACGCCTTTGTGTGCCTTGGCTGCCTCGCGGATCCTGCAGCAGGGATGGGATGGAGCCAGAGCGTCCCTGTGCCCCCCCCAGCCCCTCACCCCCATCCTGACCTGGCAATGAGGGTCTCAGCCACGCGTGACAGCTGCTGCAGCAGGCTGCTCTCCTCCTCGGTCAGGTACTCCATGGACTGCTGTGAGCTGAGCCGTGGCCGTGCGGCTGTGCGGTAGCTCTCCCCCTTCTGCTTGTCCTCCCACGACTTCAAGGTGCTTTCGAAAGCCTGCGGGGGCACAGAGGTCCCAGCCTGCTCACCCCCACAGCCCCACAGCCCATCCCGCAGGGCTCACCCGATCCCTGGTCAGCATCTGTGCCCGGTTCTTGTGCTGGATCCGGATGACGCCGGGAGGTTGGATCCACGCTTCCCCATCCACCTGCACCGGGACGCCCTCGTCCCCACGGATGGTGATCTTCACCACGCGGCACTGCGGTGCAGACAGGGCTGGCACCGGGGCCGGCAGAGGGCGGCACCGTGCGGGGCTCCCCCCGGCCCTACCTGGGCGATGCGGTGGTGCTGCAGGTTGATGACCCGTGACACGGCCATCTGGATGCTGCCAAACACAGCCACCACCTCCAGCTTCTTGTCGTCGAAGGACGGCGCGCCAAAGTTCTGCACAGGAACAGCCCCTCAGTGTCCCCTCCCCCAGTGATAGAGAGGAGCTCTGCTCCCCCCCCCCTCGCACTCACGTTGTCCTCCTTGGTGCCACCCCAAAAATTGATGCCCCCTGCGTAGCTGGGGATGTTGAGCACGGCGATGCCCTGCAGGCTGGGCAGTGAGATGGGCACCCCGTCGCACTGCAAGAGAGGGCTGAGCCTGGGGGCCCCCCCTTTGCCCCCACCCCAGCCCTGCTCCCAGCCCTGACCCCATACCTCCAGCTGCACCCGCTGCTCCAGGTTCTTGTAGGTGCGCTGCAGCAGCTCCTTGGTGCCCAGCACCCCGTACCACATCATGTTCTTGGTGCGGCTGCTGCGGGGTGCAGTGGGGGAGGTGAATGGCCACCGGCCCCACAGCATCCCAGTGATCCACCCAACATCCCAGCAGTCTTATCTCAGTATCCCAGCGGTCCTTCCCAGCATCTCGCTATCCTGGCATCCCAATAATTTCTTCCAGCAACCCAGTTGTCCCTCCAATCATCCTAAAGGTCCCTTTTAGCAATCTTCTGATCCGTCCCGGCATCCCAGTGGTCTTTCCCCACTTCCCTTCCAGCATCCTGGTGGCCCCTCCCAGCATCTCAGTGATCTCTTCCAGCATCCCAGCATCGCAGTGGCCCCTCCCAGCATCCTGCTATCCCTGTGATCCTTCCTGGCATCTTGGCAGTCCCTCCCAGCAGTCTCTTCCCAGCATCCTGACAACCCAGTAGTCCTTTCCAGCATCCCAGTGATCCATCCCAGCAATCCCTCCCAGCATGGGCACCACGGAGCTGGGCTGGGGGGCGCCCACGCATCCCACATTTTTCCAAGGGGGGTCTCAGCCAACCTGCACTTCTTGGGGTGCTCATCCCTCTTGTTGTTGAACTCCAGCGAGATCTTGGCATCCAGGCCAATGCCAAAGTAGTTGTTCATGACACATTTCTCTGAGAAGTGCCTGAAAGCAGCAGGGCTGGCACCAGGATACGAAGCAAAAACCCAGCGGAGCCCTGGGGTGACCCCAAACTCACAGCACACCGGGATCCTCAGGGAACTGTAAGCTGCCAAAGGTGTCTGGCCGCTCCAGGAGGATGGATGAGGTGGCCGAGGTCACCGTCTCCCGCCGAGAGCCTGAAGGGTGGGTTGGAGGTGGCTGTGAGTGAGCCCACCCCACTGCTACCCTCGAAGCCCTTCCCAAAAGACGCTGTGTGCCAAATGGGCGCCTTACAGAGCCGCTCCTCCTCCTTGTTGAGCTCCTCTGAGCTGTCCTTCTTGCTGGGAACCGCGGCGGCCTGATATGCTTGGGTCTGTTTGTTCTGCTCATCCACAGCTGGGGGGCAAACACAGCACAGCAGTGGGGCCAGAGCACCTCCCCCTGCATCCCAACAGCTGCCCCCAGCCCCGGGGCATTGCACCAGCCTGCCCCAGCCTTTGGATCACCCTGGAGATGGGATGATGCTCCTCTGGGATCGCACGGTGATGAACATTCAGAGGGGAAACTGAGGCACGGCCCCTCCCCGTGCCACCCCCTCACCTCTCTCAGCCTGCTCGATGATCTGCCGCAGGGCTTTCTTCAGGCTGTTGGCCCGCAGCATCAGCTGCTCCTTGGATTTGAAGATGCGGGGCACAGGGCTGGGGGCGAAGCCACCTTTCTCCAGCTCCTTGGCATCGGTCGGGGTGCCCTGCTGGGTCCCCTCGGGGACCACGATGGCCTGAGCCTCCTCGGTCAGCTCCCTCACCAGCGAGTCCAGCTTCTCATTCAGCATGGCGCACTGTGGGGTGGCCACGCGCTCAGCCCTCTGCCTGGCACCCCAAGGCATGAGAACCCCAAGAGATGGGCACCCCAAATCCCACGCTGTCCTGGGCGCCCCGTGTTTGCTTGGGTACCCAATTGTTTGAGCATCCCATGCTTGCCCGAGTACCCCACATGCCTGGGTGCCACGTGCTTACCAAGGTACCCCAAGTGCCTGGGCATCTCATAGCAACCTGGGCGCCCCAAGTGCCTGGAAATCCTGAATATTTGGGCACCTCATGCTTCCCCGAATCCTGCAAGTGCTTGGGCACCCCTTGAACACCCTGAGCACCTGGGCACCATAGGCTTACCTGGAAATCCTGTGTATTTGGGTTTGCAACCTGAGTGCCTGGGACCCTAAGAACCTGAGCACCCAGCTTCCTGGGTACTCTGGGCACCCCAAGTGCTTCACTATCCCATACTTTCCTGAGCACCCCAGGAGCTTGGGCACCCCTATGGCATGCACAACCCCAGCAGCCCCCCACCACCCTCAGGCTCACCTTTCTGGCCATCAGCTCTGCCTCCTGTTTGTTCTCAGTTGCCCTCTTGTAGGCACGGCCAACTTCAGCCACGAAGTCATTGACGGTGCCGCAGAGGAACCTGACAAGGGAAGCAGTCAGGAAGTCACGGGACCAGTGGTGTCCTGGGGGGACCCATCCCCAGAAGCCCATTCCCAGCAACCCCGTACTTTGCAGATGAAATCACCACTGAATGCTTGTCTGACTCCAGGATCTTGGCCAGGTGGAAGGCAACGGAGTCGGCGTAGTGGGAGATGTGGGCCTGGGGAGAGGACAGCTGGATGGGTGTCCCAGACCAGGATGGGGACATGCTACCATTCCAACCCCCCCAGTACAGGGACACACAGCAGTCTGAGCCCCGCCATGCCCATCCCATGCCGTGTTGCCCCTTTCCATAACATCCCCCATCCAACATCAGTTTCAGGATGGCAGGGAGCCGTCCCCAGAAGTGCCCACCTGGATGTTGGAGTCTCCATCCTCCTCCTCCTTCAGGGCAGGTGGGGACTGCTTGGGGGCTTCGTAGGTCAGCACGCTCCACCTGCCAAGCAGAGAGCAGGGATGCCACAACCCCCTGGCCCCATCTGTCACGCAGGGATGCCCAGGTCTCCCCAGAGCTCACCGGTCCAGCATCTTGGTGGTGGCCCTCTCCAGCTTCTCCAGGATTTGCAGCAGCTGCGTATCATCATCACAGAGGCTGCCCCAGCCCAGCACCCGCGCCAGGTCATTACCAGTGCCCAGGGGCAGGACACCCAGCTGACACTGCAGGACAGGGACGGGGTTCAGCCCTGCACCCACCCTGCGGGTACCCCACACCTCAGTGCTGCAGGGGACACCACCACGGGCACATCCCTGTTGTCCCCATGGGGTGAGGATGGGGATTGTCCCCAAGGGATGAAGATGGGAGGTGGCAGCCCGTTGTCCCCATCATTCCCATCGCCCCCCTGCCACCACTCACTTGCTTGTGCAGCCCCAGAGCATCGATCTCAGACAGCACCCACCCCACGCTGCCATCGCCACCGCACACCAGGATGCGGAAAGTGGAGAACTTCTGGAAGAGGCGCAGCCTGGAAAAGGGGGCAGAGGGGGCTGTGGGGTCCTGCTGGGCTCCTGCAGGTGACACCCCCGTGCCAGCACTCACCCCAGGTGTGGGCCTCCATTCATGAGGTCGAAGACCTGGGCAGGGTTGAGGAACTGCTTGAACTTGCGCAGGAACTTGACGCCCTGGTTGTCCCCACTCTTGGAGTTGACGAAAGCCAGGAGGGGGCTGGAGCAGGAGGAGGGACAGGTGGCCTTCCAGAACCCTGTGAGGACACAGGACGTGAGTGCTGTCCCCAGCCCTGAAGGCATCGAAGGAGGCACCTCTGGAGATCAGAAGATGCCATGACTGCATTCAGCTCTACAAGCAGGAGAGAGAGTAAGCAGGGGGCTATGAGAATGGAGAGGGGTTGGAAAAGGAGGAGTAGGAGACAGAGGTGGGATGAGATAGAGATGGGGATGGGACAGCGATAAGGACGGAGAAGGTGACAGGGACAGGGATGGGGATGGGGAAGGAAAAGGGGATGGGATGTTGATGGGATGGGATGGGAAAAGGCTGAGAGATGGGGTTGGGGATGGAA
>JAPSGF010000012.1:353278-414690 GCA_035772895.1 Perdix hodgsoniae | reverse complement strand
CCCTTCCCTTCCCTTCCCTTCCCTTCCCTTCCCTTCCCTTCCCTTCCTCCCCCAGCACAGCACTTTGGCCCCACTGACAGCCATAAGCGTTTTCTTCTCCCTGTTGCTTGCCCGCATAGCGAGGGCTGTGGTGAGCAGAGGCTCTGGTTACAGGCACCGGTGATCTGCAAAGGTCAGCGACCAGCTGGTCCTGAGTCAGGGCTTCTCTTTGCTATCCAGAGATTAACGAGCCCGCTTTCCTTTCCTTGCAGAGCGTGGTGAAGCTGATGAGGGGGCTGCTCCAGTGCATGATGAGACAGGTAGGAGCCAGGGGAGAGCTGAGTGGGGAGACCTCAGAGCCCACCAGGACCACCAGCCCCAGCTTTCCTCAACGAGGGGGGGGTGACCTCCTTTCAGAAAGACTTAATAAGCCCTGAGTGGATGTCAGTCCTCCAGAGAGTGTTCCTGTGCTGTGGGCTAGAGGCCAGTGAAGTCCTGTGCCAATTGCTCCCTGTCTTCTGGCCTGGCTGGCCCAGTGACTATTCTCCCTGAGTGCAATCGGGGGGACCCTTCTCTTTCCATGTGCTGCAAACATGGCTGTGCACCTTCCAACCGTTCACTATAGAGACACAAGAGCCTGGGCTTGTGTTCTCGGTGCCTGCAGGGGCTGTGAGATGTGTCCTGCTTCCAGCTGTGTCTCTGCGTGCTGGGTTGGTGGCATGGAGTTTCCCTGGGTTTGGGGTTTGTTAAGCCCCTGCATCCCTTTCCACTTCTCCAGGTGGACAAGGTGGAAGCCTTCAAGTACAGCCAGAGCACCCGGGACTGCCTGCACGCTAAGTACAACACCCACACCTGTGCCACTGTGGTGGGAGACCATGAGTGGGGGCACCTGCAGTTGGATGCCACCTCCCTCTACCTGCTCATGCTGGCGCAGATGACAGCCTCAGGTGGGAATCCTGTATCTCGAAGGAATGAGACACGTGACATGAAGGGGGTTGGGGGGTTTTGGGGCTCTCTATACAGATCTGTGGCTCTGCTCCTGAGTGTCTTTTGCTGCAGGGACACAACCTGCTAGGTGGGGTGGGAGTGAGGATGTGGCCACCACAGGGTGTATGAGGAAGGGGGGGAATGGCTTCTGCAGCCCCTTCCTAGAAACACCTGAGGACTAACATGAATTCTTCCCTGCTGCTTCAGGTCTCCACATAATTCACAGCCTGGATGAAGTCAACTTCATCCAGAACCTCGTCTTCTACATCGAAGCAGCCTATAAGACAGCGGTGGGTAGTTTGAAGCCTTTGCCAGGGAAGAGAATTGTGCCTGGAGGGTGGAGGTAGTGGGCAGAACCCCTCAGAAGCTTACTGGGAGCACTGCCAAAGGGTGAGATTCTAGGAGTTTTTGGGCATGACACAAACTGCTGCCTCCTCTGCAGGACTTTGGGATATGGGAACGTGGGGACAAGACGAACCGGGGGATCACTGAGTTGAATGCCAGCTCTGTCGGCATGGCCAAGGTGAGCTGTGGAGATAAGATGTGGTCATTCTTTGGCTATGGGTGCTCTGCAGCCTTTGCAGGATAAAGGGGTGTGTTTGCATCTCTTCTTTGTTTAAAACTGGTCAGTGGGGCTGGCGTGGTGTGAGAGCTCTTACGGACTGGTGGTACAGCAGGGGACACACTGCTCTGAGTCTCACCCTGCTTGCAGGCTGCCCTGGAGGCCCTAGATGAGCTGGATCTCTTTGGAGCAAAGGGAGGCCCACAGTCTGTGATTCGGGTGCTGTCAGATGAGGTGCAGCACTGCCAGGTGAGAGCTGTGCGTGCGATCTGACGGGGTTGCAGTGTGAACAGTGGCATCTAAACCTCTTGCCTTCCGTTTGCTCAGTCCATCCTCCACTCGATGCTGCCAAGGGCCTCCTCATCCAAGGAGGTGGATGCCAGCGTGCTCTCTGTCATCTCCTACCCAGCCTTTGCTGTGGAGGACAGTGAGCTGGTGGAAATTACCAAGCAAGAGATCATTACAAAGCTGCAGGTGAGCAGCTCTGCCCTCTTCACCCTTCCTGGGAGACAATTCAAAGCCTGCAATCCTTTTCTCTCCCAGAATGTGCTTGGGGGCGGGGTGCTGGGACCTGTTCTCTCCCAATCTCTGTGACCTGTGTTGGGGGTGTGCAGAGAAGCAGTGCTGCGTGCTGTCACACTAGGCTGTGACTGTGGTGCCTGAGCGCTGTGTGACTGTGTGAAGGGGGTTCTTGGGCAGAGAGTTCACTTTTACAGGGAAGGTAGAAGGTACCTGACACCATTCCTCCTGCTCAGCTCCTCTTCCCTTCTCTCCCAGGGGCGCTATGGCTGCTGCCGCTTCCTCCGTGATGGATACAGGACCCCCAAAGAGGTGAATGTTCCCAGTCTGCCACCTGCCGTGACTGTGGTGCTGAGTAGAGGCTGTCCTGGGTTACATTCTTAGCACCCTGGATGCAGTGTGAAGGCTGTTCTGGGGAGCAGAGCAATGATGAGAGCTCTTAGCTCCAGGCAGTATCGTGGCAGGGCTGCCCAAAATGCCACAGCCCATTGCAGAGGTGTGGCACATCCCACCTGTGCCCACAGCAGATAAGCTGAGTCTGGCCCTGCCTGCATCCTGGAGCTGCTGATGTTGCATATCTCTGAGGCTGGGGAAAATGGGGCTGCCACCCCACACAGGAACCCTGCAAAGGTCAACCTGTGGGGCTCGATGAGCCCCATGGAAACACAAGGCTGTTTTTCTCCCTCCTGAGCCAGCAAACAGCTCGTGTGCTGCTGTGCTTGGCTCTAACCTTGAGGAGGGAAAACAGGGACAATTATATAAGCGAAAGGCATTTGATAACCATAAAACTAGAAAATAGCACTTGGAATGTTAAATATCCAGCTGCTGGGGGCCTGTGATCTGGTGGGCTCCTTTGGCTGTCGCATCAGCTAGAGTGTTCCTGGATGGTTCTCCTTTGCTGTGCCTCTCCAGCCCTGAGAATCACTGGCTGCAGGTGTGGCTGGGGCTCTCCAGAGCTCTCCAGTCTGACATTCCCCAGTGCTCTTGAGCTTTGCCACCGTTTGGTTAACCTGCACCCACAGCGTTAGGGTATTTGAGGTGGGATTCTGGGGGTGGTCATGATTCTGAGGGAACCCTGCAACCACCCGCCTTGCTGTTGTGGCCTTTCTGCAGGATCCCAACCGCTCCTACTATGAACCTGCAGAGCTGAAGCTCTTTGAGAACATCGAGTGTGAGTGGCCTTTGTTCTGGACATACCTGATCATTGATGGGATTTTCAGTGGAAACATGGAGCAGGTAAGGGAGGCGGGACCCAGCAGGCCAGGGGAAATGAGTCCTGGGCGAGGAGGGGGTGTGCAGAAGGGCACAGGGAGTCCTGCCCTGATATTCTCTGCTCCCTCCCCAGGTGCAAGAGTACCGGGAGGCCCTTGAGGGGATCCTCATCAAGGGGAAGAACGGGGTGCGCCTGGTGCCAGAGCTGTACAGCGTCCCACCAGACAAGGTGAGCTACCTGAGCTGTGGTGGGGGTCTGCCCTAGCAGTGTTAGTGAGCAGAGGACGGCTCATTGCTACGGGGTTTGGTTTTAACCTCTATTATCCAAAATCAGATGGCGCTTTCTGCATGGAAACTTACTTAGAAAAGGTGTGATGTGAAGCTGTTGAAGAAAAAAAGCACAACCAAAACACCCATAAAACAAATGACTTATTTTCCTCCAGGCTTATCTTGCCCCCATACGTAAGGGCTCTGTGCTGACAGTCTGCTGGTGCGTTGGCAGATTCTTAAGTGCAGCATTGATACTTCCTTCAGCATCCCATGCCTGTGAGTCCCTTGCTGACTTGGCTTCTCTTCCAGGTGGATGAGGAATACAACAACCCTCACACTGTGGACAGGATACCCATGGGCAAGCTGCCACTCATGTGGGGCCAATCCCTCTACATCCTGGGCTGCCTGATGGCTGAGGTATGGTCACCTGTGGCGCTAGGGAGAGCTGGGTGGGCTGGACTTTGAGCTCCAGGGACAAATGCTGCCGCTCTGCCACCTGCCATGGGGAAGCTGTCACCTCCATTCCCCAAGATTTCTTAAAGATGGGTTGCTGGTGAGCTTTACCCTCTCAGCTCAGCCCGTGAGATCTTTATCTCCTCGTGCCTTTTCTTTTTCCCTCAGGGATTTTTAGCTCCTGGTGAAATCGATCCCCTCAACCGCCGCTTTGCGACTGTCCCCAAGCCCGACGTGGTGGTGCAAGGTGAGGGGAAGGGTCCCGTTCCGAGTGTTTCCATGGGACAGTGCCCACTCGGTGTTGGCTGTGGGATGGTTCTGCTCGCTGGCACAGCCACAACCCAGCCCCGGCAGCAGGATGTAGATGCAGTGCTGGGCTTTCTGCTGGACCCTGCATTGCCCCAGGGAAATGTCACCTGCTACAATCTCCATGGCAGAAGATGGGCACATCCTCCCACTGCTCATCTGGGTGTAAGGAGCGTTATGGGAGCAAGGCAGAGCCCTGGTCCCCAGGGGGATCCCCCAGACAGCTGCCCCTGCATGTGCATCTTACATGTGTCCAGAAAGACCATGGGCAGTGACATCTCATCCATCTGCCTCTGAAAGTGTGCTCTGAGCCTGCTGTGTTCTCTCCTCAGTGTGCATCCTAGCGGAGACAGAGGGGATCAAGGCTATTCTGAGGAAGGAGGGCATCCATGTGGATACCGTGGCCGATGTTTACCCCATCAGAGTGCAACCTGCTCGCATCCTCAGCCACATCTACGCTCGCCTGGGTGAGCTGCAAGTTCCTGTAGAAAAAAAGAGTGCAGAAGTTGCTGCCCCATCCTGTTTGTAGATGCTGATGTCCTGCCCTGCTCCTTTCTGCCTGGTTGTTTAAGGCTTTTCTGTCCTGGGCCTGCAATCCTGCTTCTGTACGAGAGGAGCAGGGGTTTCACAGTCGCCTCACTCTGAGTGGTGCTGTGTGGAGTGGATGTGGTACGGGCAAGATCACCCAAATCTCAGTGAGGGAGGCCAGCTAGGTCCCAGGGAAGGGTCTCCTGTCTGAGTCTTTAGGCCAGAAAGGATGGCTCTTGCTGGAGGGAAGGCAGGCTGTGAAGGGAGAGTGTGTTGAAATCTGCACGCTCATTCCCTGATACTGCATATCCTCAGGCACAGGGAGTGTTGTGCAGGAGCTGGAGATCCAGCCTTGGCCAAAGGAGAAACCTGACCTGTCCCAAGCTGTGGGTGCTGGCTAATTTAAGCCACTGAAAGGCCAAGTGTGACATGGGCAAAAGGGGCAGGGGAGCCACCTAGCAACTGCTGGGACTTTTCGTGTGTGGTGATGCAGCTACTCTAGAAGTCATCTAGGAACAAC
The DNA here is from genome assembly GCA_035772895.1 of Perdix hodgsoniae. NCBI lineage: Eukaryota > Metazoa > Chordata > Aves > Galliformes > Phasianidae > Perdix > Perdix hodgsoniae. The sequence goes on along the minus strand of JAPSGF010000012.1, from coordinate 409,354 downwards.
GGGGACACTGACAGAGCTGTTACCTTTGTGGTCTAGCCCTGAACAGTGGGGCAACCCTGCACCAGCTTCTGACATTCTCGAGGACCTGGAGGTGCAGCATGTTGCTGAGGTCAGGGTTGTTTGTGTGGCTCTGGTTCCAGCAAGAGTCCTTGGGCAGGGCCATGGGCCAGAATTTTGCTGTCACTTTGAGCAGTGCCAGCTGGATGCAGAGCCGTGGGATGCTCAACACAAGCAACCCTTTTCCTCCTGGCTGGTAGCACAGAAGCCTTCTGCAGTTTGCTACCACTTTGAGAGGACTTGAGGAAAATGTTATAAAACCTTATCTTCCCCAGGTCGCAACAAGCAGATGAGCTTGACAGGGCGGCCCTACCGGCACATGGGTGTGATTGGGACCTCCAAGCTCTACAACATTAGGAAGAACATCTTTGCCTTCACCCCACAGGTGAGTGGCATTGTATGTGCTTGTTAGCAGCTGCCACACTGTGTAAATGGGTGGGAAGTTTGTCTGCTGGCTGAGCACTCGACTTGGTCTCGGGGGTGGCTGATGGGAAGATGTGGGTGGCTCCAGAGCAACCTGGTGGCTGTGGAAAGGGTGTTCATGTCTCCTGCTCTCCCTGCAGTTCATAGACCAGCAGCAGTTCTACCTGGCACTCGACAACAAGATGATTGTGGAGATGCTGAGGACAGACCTCTCGTACCTCTGCAGCCGCTGGAGGATGACTGGGCGGCCCACCATCACCTTCCCTGTCTCTCAGACCATGCTTGGTACAGATCCTCCAACCTTCTCTGTGGGAGAATAGGGGTGGGTGGGTGGGGGCAGCCTGGGTAATGGGGACACAGCGGGGCTGGATCAGCCAACAGCATCCTGTAAAAGAGCTCGCTGCTCAAAGGAGTCACATTGAGCTGGCAGCCATCCGGTAGCCAGCAGGGCTACTTGCCAAGCACCAGTGCCTGAAGCTCAAGGCAGGTTTGTTGGCATGGAAGTATATCGTCTCCAGGCAGCTAGGCCTGTTTGGGAAGCCTTCTGGGAGCAAGACAAGAAATAATTCCAGTGTAAAAATGTTCTTGGGGCTCTTCCTGCATCGTGACTCTTCACCAAGGCTAACCACCCCTCAAAGGCTTTCTTAAATGTCAAGGAGGGGAAAAGAGAAAACCAAAAGGAGCAGGAAGCTGCACATTGGCTCCTCTGCAAACTGGCCTCTCTGGAGCAGCCTTCTCTTTCCCGTGAGCCAGCACAGGGAGGAGACTCCATGCTGCCCGCCGGCCTTTTTGATTTTCCTTCTGTACTTGAAGTCCCCTTGGGTGTTGATTGCGTTTGCTGTAATGTCTTCTGCCCTGACAACAGCACCCCAACACTTCAACAGCACCCTGAAAGCCAGGGAGGGAGCAGGGGGCTGTTTGGATTGCTGCTGTCTGGTGCTACCAGCTTCAGGGTTAAATCCCAGGAGCCTGCAGTGCATCCCAGCCTGACTTTGCTGGTTATCCAGCCTAGACAGTCATAAATTTCCCTTTTTGGGTGGTGCTGTTGGTGCCACTGCCTGGCTGCACACCCCAGAGCAAGGGTCTGGCTGCTGTCGTGGTGCTTTGCATGTCTGAATGCCCACTGGAAGCCTGTTTGTGTAGGAGCGCCTGACTGCCTGTGTCTCTGTTCCCGACAGATGATACAGGCAGCAACATACACCCCACGGTGCTGGCAACACTACGGAAGCTGCAGGACGGGTATTTTGGTGGTGCAAGGTGAGTGCATCTTCTTGGGGTGCAGGTGGGAACAGGACTGGTTTCCTACCTGAGTGTGGCTGTATGGGAACAAGCTCTGCCTGAGCACTGACTGTTAGGGCACGCTGCAGAGGATATGCTGGGATGTGCTGGGCTGTGAGTGCAGCCTGGGGCTGCGGTCCCGACTGAGGAGGTAGAAGAGAGGACATATCTCCTTGTGCCATGGAATCCATGGCTGTAGGACCCCTCTGATAGCTTTTGGCCAGCCTTCCCATATCCACGTGCGCCCGGAGGAACTGCAGACAGTTAAAGCAGACATTGAGAGATGCGTGCGCTCCCAGACAAGCCTTTCTATCCCTGCTGGGGGACTGCCCTGCATCCAGGAGGCGAGCCAAGGGCGCTGCCTCCCCCTTCCTCTCTGTGTGACCTCCCCTCCTTTTGCCCAGGATCCAGACGGGTAAGTTGTCGGAGTTCCTGACAACGTCGTGCCGAACGCACCTCAGCTTCATGGACCCTGGGCCGGAGGGTAAGGTCTTTGCCAACGGCTACAAGCACGGCCTTGACAGCTTTGAGGAGCTAGACCCTGAGGAGTGGCTGCATGGCTTGCAGTTTGCAGAGGATGGTAAGGGGGAACAGGCCAGTCGCTACTGTGGTGTGCAAAACACTGAACTCTCCCTTAAACCATTAGTGTCCCACCTCCCTGTGAGCAGCTGCCCCCGTGCTTCTGCACCCATCTGACCCTCTGCCAATTAACCCCATCTGAGTGATGTTCACAGTGATGTTAGTGGGGTGGCGGGGCTGGGTGAACAGAGGTGGCTGTTGCAGCCCCTCAGCAGTGGGGTTTCCCAGCCAAACAGGGCTGAGGTTGGGGGATGTGACTGTAGCAAGCACAGAGGTCCTGAACAAGCCACCCCAACCTCCATAGGCTGTTGCGTGGGGAAGAGACGAAGGCTCGGCAACCTGCCTCTGCCCTGGAGATTTGGCTGAAGATGTTTGGTGTGGTCAGCACATGTGATGGTGCAGAAGGTGATTGTGCAGTGCCCGAGGTATCCCTGGCTCCCTAGGCAGTCCCTGGGTGGTGGTATCACAAAATCTTTGGGCCTTTCTGGACAGGATGGCTCTAATACATGCCAAATTGAGGCCTTGCTGCCTCATGGGGGCTGTGGCCCATCACAACATGACGGACCCCCATGCTCTGAGACCATGGAAGGACGCAGGTTTTGCTGCTCCCCTTGCAAGCAGTCTAGACATGTTCTTCTCCTGTAATGACCCAGTGATGGTCATCTTCCCAGCCTTCCCATCGATCTGCTCTGCTGCTGCTCCTGGAGCCAACATTTCTACTGCTGCAGCTCTGAATGTTTACTTCTCTTGCATGTCTGCATCGTCCACACTTTGCAGTTGCACTGCTTCATGCTGCAGCTTTGCAGGCTGCAGCCAAGCTCCTCCAAAGTGTCTGCTTCCCCCTACCCCCGGCAAGAAGTGGGGTCTGCCTGGCCACTCTGTCTACTTTGGCCTCTCTAAAAGATGCTCGGTTTTTCTGTGGTCAGATGCTGCAGGTAGACAGGATGATGTTCTCGAGCCCAATGTCTATCCTGAGGTATTTGTCCAGCTTAGCCCCCATGCAGTGAGTGCAGGGCATTCCTACCAGATTTAGGAGGGGGATGCTGTGTTATCAGCCTTGGATGCTGTCTGTAGTTCTCCTGGAGCAGGAATACTGCTGGCCTACTGGCTGGAAAGACAGTGACAGCTATATGTTGCATAGCATCACCTCATGTGGGGCTTCCCCCTCCCTGGGCATCACTCTTGCTGCTGGGCATTGCTGTTATGTCCTGGCTGAGCAGAGACATGGTCTCTGAGCACTCTCTCTGTGCTGTAGTTAGTGAGTGGTGGCACTGTTGCTCCCAGCATGGAGCCAGAGGCCGGGCAAAGAGCCAGGCAGGAGCTGGTGGTTTGTGAAGGAGAGCATGCTGCCCTCCTGTAACTCCTAATTAGAAATAACTGAATTACTAATCAGAAATAACTACTGCAAAACCTACCCTGTCTTGCTCCCATGCTGGAGCCTTATAGGGGTGAGGCTCTTGCTGTGCTGGAGCAATCCAAATGCTCTCTGCTTGGACAGACAGCGCTGCTGCTGCCGCCTCTGTCTGTTTGGCTGGCTCGTGGTGCTAGCCCCACGCTGTTGCTCTTTGTAGCCAGCAAAGCTTTGTCCCCATGGGGACGCAGCTGGGGACCTCTGCCCTGGAGTGCCATGGTGCCCAGTGGCTGAGGCTGTTTTTTTTCCCATTCCAGCAGACACATACGATGAGGTCGCACAGTACCTGGACCACCTGCTGCAGCGCACGGTTCCCCAGTCGAACCTCCCTCCCACTGCCCAGCAAGGAGGGCTGAAGCGCTTCCGTGCCGCCGTCCACACCACCCGTGACCTCATGTCCCTGGCATCCAAGGCCAAGGACCTTCAGGTCCAGAGTGAGTAACTCCAGCACCCTTCACATCTTCTCTTCGTGGTGAGGCTGAGGTGCCTTTGGGAGGCTGAAGTGCCTTTCCCATTCGTGTGGGATACAGCGTGACCCAGGGCAGCCTGCAGGACGACCTAGCCTTTGCCTGGGCACGTACATCTGCAGCTCATTGTGTTAGTCCTGGCGATGGGGCATCATGGAACTGGTCCCTCTTGTAAAATCCCAAACATTCCTCTAACCCACTCTGTCAGGCTGTTCTCCTGACAGTCAGCTCCTCTGCAGATGCTCCTTGGGGGAGCAGAGGGGGGTCCTGAGCTGGTTTGAGTGGAGTGATGGTGGCTAAGGCTGAGAAATACCTGCACCAACTGACCCTGTCTTTCTTTTAGATGTTGGGATGTACATCCCCAGCAAGATCTTCCAGGCATCCCAGCAGTCAGTAAAGTTGTTGAGCTCACCCCACCAGCATGACCAGGAAGTCAAGGTGAGCCCTTTTCCTCCCTGGCTGGGCTGGCTGAGCGCTGCTGGCTTCTCATCTGAAGTCAGAGGATCCTTGTAGGGCTTCATGAGGAAAGCTTGGTCCTTTGTGGTGGGGGGATGCCCATGGGTGAGCAGCTTTGGCTCCATGCCTCCCTGCCCTCAGAGCAGAGTGCTGCAGTGCTGACCAGGAGCACGGCTCTCTGTTCCCCCAGAGCCACACGCTCCATGCAGAGATGAACCTGCCCCGCGATGAGGCTGGCAATGTGGACTGCAAGGCACTGGTGGACCAGCTGCGCATCTGCCCCACGCTGCAGGAGCAAGCAGACATCCTCTACATGCTCCACATCCTCAAGTATGGCAAGCTTTGAGACCCACCTGCACTCTGGGTGCAGAGAGATGACATGGCCACGCATGTGTCTCAACTGCTGACCCTGAGTGGTGCTGTGGAACGATTCGACGGCAGTAACCTGGCACCTCCTTCATTGCAGGGGGCCTGAGTGGCACACGGGGCTGGAGAGTGAGCCTGGCCCCACTGTCAAGGAGCTCCTCACTGAGCTGTACGTGCGGGTGGGAGCCACGCGCCAGTGGGCTCTGATCCGCTACATCTCTGGCATCCTCAAGAAAAAGGTGGAAGCTTTGGATGAGGTAAGAGCCCTGCTGCTAAGTCCTGGTGGGCTGAGGGCATCATCAGCTCCGTCTCCCTCTGGTTTGTGCCGAAGCTCCAGAGCCAGAGCTGATGGTGATCCTTTCTGTCTGCAGGCATGCACAGCCCTCTTGTCTCACCAGAAGCACCTGACGGTGGGGCTGCCCCCAGAGCCACGTGAGAAGACCATCTCAGCGTGAGTGTGGTATCTCTTCCTTCCCATGCATTCCAGGCTGGGACTGGATGTGAGACAGCCTGTATCTCCACCGTGGACCAGGAGGGATGCAGGACTATTTCTTACGTACTCCACCATTCCCTCCTCAGCCCCATCCCCTACGAGGAGCTCGTTCGCCTCATTGATGAAGCCAGTGAGAAGAACCTCAGTGTGTCCATCCTCACCCAGGTGAGGGGGTACACTGCAGGTGGGTATGAGCTCTGACAAGGAGCAGTGGGATGACCTGCCCCCGTCTCTCCAGGAGATCATGGTGTACTTGGCCATGTACATCCGCACCCAGCCAGCGCTCTTCACTGATATGTTTCGGATCCGCATTGGGCTCATCATCCAGGTGATGGCAACAGAGCTGGCACACTCCCTGCGCTGCTCAGGTACGTGCAGTGAGGTTAGTGGGGTGGGGGCTGTGGTGCTTGGGGTCCTGTCAGTCAGGGAGGAGAAATGCCATTAAAAATGGGCAGCTCTCAATGCGAGGATGAGACTGCATGAAAGTGGCAGGGTATAAGGTTGGGACTGCTCTTGGGTACCTCCTGATAACAGACTGGGATGCAGGCTGGGAGGGTGAAAGGTGAACAACGTTCCAACTCTTCTCTCCAGCTGGAGAAGCCACTGAGAACCTGATGAATCTCAGCCCATCCAATGTGAAGAACCTCCTCTACCATATCCTCTCTGGCAAGGAATTTGGGGTGGAGAAGAGTGGTGAGTCTCTTGGCAGGGCTGTGAGAGCACTTCTGGGCAGAACTGGGTCCTGGTGCAGAACGTGGCCAGTTCTGGGCATCCCTTGCTGCGCAGAATGTCCCCTTTCTCCTGCCTTTACAGCACAGTTTGTGCACTGCAGTTATCTGTGATCTTCAGCAGGGTGGTCTCTGGGTGTTGAGCCTGAGCCCTCTGGCTATCAGGGCTTTCCTTAGCTCAGTTTTTGGTATGATCCAGCCTGAATTGAAGCAGCTCTGTGCTGTAATGCTAGCTGGGGATACAGAGCAAGGCTGTGCATAAGTACCAGTGCCGTGCAGCAATGAGGGACATCTATGTCCTGAGAATTAGTACCAACTCCAGACCACTCTTCTCCTCTCCTCCAGTGCGATCGGTGGACTCGTTGGTCACCACTGCTATCAGCATCTACGATGTGGAGGCTGCTGGGGCCACCAAGACTGAGCGTGCTGGTATCGTCAAGCTGAAAAGTGAGATCAGACAGGTGAGGGCAGGCAGTGCAGACTGCTTCTCCAAAGGGATGAACAAATGTTTGTAGGGGCAAAAAAATACAGGACAAGGAAGGTTGATGGGAGAGCGGAAAAGAGTTTGTTCCTGGGCTATAGAAAGCTTACAGCTGCCTCCAGAAGGTCCTTTTGGCTCACTCCTGCCCTGGGGGGGATGTGGGGTATAAACCCTTTAGTGCAGGATTTGCTCTGGCAGTGTAGTATGGAAGGAAGTACAGGTGTGCATGAGAAGATACAGGAGTGGGGAAGGTGGGGGGAGGACCGTGCAGCATCCCTGGTGGGGATGGTGTCCTGGTGGGCCCCGTCCAGTGACAGAAACTTCATTACCTTCTTCTCTTGCAGCAACTGGATAAACGTAGGCAGTCTCTGACCGGGAGTAAGGTGAAGCCACCTTGGTCCTCCTACAGCCTTGGCTTTTATCTGTCATGCTGCGTACCAGGGCAGCTTCTGAGCGTGCATGAGTTAATGAGCTTTCCTAAATGAACCCACTGAGTGAGCTGCTGCAGCAACGAGCTGGCTTCCCTTCTCGTCAGGCTTAGGGTTGCTCTGTTCAGGACAGTGGGGAGGCTTCAGGTCTGGGAAGAGGTCAGCAAAGCTAAAGGTGGCCCCGTGGCATTCAGGGAGCTCCCCTTTAAGTGGGATCTGCTATGTTGAGGCCCTGAAAGAGGAAGGTTTCTCAAAACCATGGATGTCCTGGCATTACAACCAGCTGGGAGCTGTGCTGCATAGCTGCCACAGTCAAATAGATCCCATTATGCTGACAGCAAACACTGAACAGGGTGGCACTGTGTCTCCACTGCCACAACCCAGCGGTGGCCATGCCAGGACGTTGACTAGTGATATTGAATCCCACCTGTACTCCCCTGCTACTTCCTCTCAATCTCACACCAGACAAGTGCCTCCTCTGGGGCTTGGCTTGTGTTTAGCTGTGGGCCTGGCCTATGGGGACCAGGTTGATGCTGCAGCTGCAGTGTGAGGCCTTGTGTCACAGAGGGGCTGCACACATGGCAAGGACAGTCCCCCACCTGCTGCTGGCCCTCCTGAGACTAAATCTGTGCCCATGCCAGCAGAGCAATCGCAGCCCTGCTTCTCCTCCAGTGCAGTCCTTCCCCTGATGCTAACATGAGATTTTCTGCATTTTTGCCTCTGAAAACTTCTTCTCAATGTCCAGCTAACCACAGCCTCTGGGATAACTGCTCTGTGACCTGAGCTTGGTCCGTGCTGCTGCTGCTCTGCTCATCATGATTGCTGCCTTGCATCAGCACTGATTTATATCTCTCCTTTTCTCTTGCAGCCTGCAGACGGTGACCTACTGGCCTCTCTGGTAACCTGCGTTTGTTGGCCGTGTGTGTGTGTGGAGTTTGTCATGCTTTGTGGCTGCAGAAAGGAGCAGCGCTCCAGCTGGGGCTGCAGCCCTCCAGGCTTTGGGGAGCTGGGGCTGCGGGGAGGGCTCTGTTGGGGGCAGCTCTGTTGGTGGCAGCTCTGCCCCAGGAACCAGGCTGGTTGGGCACAAGCTCTCAGGCAGCAGTGTGCTGCGCTCTCGTTGGGTTTTTAACCCTGCAGCAGTTTCCTTTCTCCTTGTTTGTCTGTCCAGTCCGCTGGGCAATCGGAACTGCTGGACAGAGGCTCCTTTTCAAGCTTGCTGAAAGACCAGGGCAGTAAGGACAGCCGGCAGGGCCAGTGGAAGCGGAGACGGCGACTGGATGGGGCCCTCAACCGTGTCCCCTTGGGTTTCTACCAGAAGGTCTGGAAGGTCCTGCAGAAGGTGAGCTGGATGTCCACACAGGAGCCTATGGTCCCCAGACACTTGCCTTCCTAAGGGGAACCAGGCACCAATCGCTCATCCCTGAGGTTGTGTTGGTACGTGCTTTATGAACATGGCTTTCAGCTGGCACTGGAAAGCTGGGTCAGCTGGCACTGGAAAGCTGGGAAAGAGCTGGAGCTGCCTTGTGGGCATGCAGCACCTATTTCACCTTGTGCTTACCCTTGCAGAAAGGGGTTTGGTCTGCTGAGGAGCCTTATGTGTTGTGTAGAGCTTTGGGAACCTGGTGTTGGGGTCACATCTGAGGCAGCTCCGGGTGCAGCTCATCCTCAGCATAGTAAACCAGGCAGCAGAACCTTGTGCTGTGTGTGGGAGTGCTCTGGGTGATGCCAAACTGGTGTTAAAGGAGTGATAGATTGGAGGCAGGAGGTGGAGCTGGGGCACATGGGCAGCTTGCAGTGATATTCAGCTGAGAATGAGGGCACAGTGCTGCTCCAGGCTGTAACCGTGGTCTCTCCATCTTGTTCTGCAGTGCCACGGTCTTTCCGTGGAGGGCTTTGTTCTCCCCTCTTCAACAACCAGAGAGGTAGGTTTACCAGGTGGGGAACGGGATGGGTACGAGGCCACCCTGGGTGAACACCCAGACCGGCTCAGGATTTGAGCTGATGATAACAGTGCTCTATGCGCATTTCTTCCTGCCTCTGTGCAGATGACCCCGGGGGAAATGAAGTTTGCTGTGCACGTGGAGTCGGTTCTCAACCGTGTCCCCCAGCCAGAGTACCGGCAGCTGCTGGTAGAGACGATCTTGGTGCTCACCATGCTGGTGGATGTGGAGGTGCACACCATGGGAGGCATCATACCTGTGGAAAAGATCCTGCATGCAGCCAATGACCTCTTCTATGAGGAGCAGGTAGGGGCTGCAGGTTGTGCCCAGACTACTTAGGGGTCAATCAGCCACGCTGAGGACCTGCCTGTTGACCTCACGGGGCACAGCAACGGCGCAGCATCTTCCTCCCCTTGCATCACGTGTGTGGTGCAAGCTAGCAGGCGGCAGCCCTTCCTTCTAATGCCTCTGTTCTCCTTCCCCATCCAAAATCCAGAAAGCCCTGGGTGCTGATGACCAGATGCTGGAGAAGGATCCCTCGACGGGCATTTGCGACCTGCTGTACGACAGCGCGCCGAGCGGCCGCTTCGGCACCATGACCTACCTGTCCAAGTCAGTGGCTCTGCACCTGTACGACCTGCTGCCCGGAGATGGCTGTGCCATGCAGTAGATCTCTCCGCTCTTGTCCCCACGCTGTGGACTCCTCTCGAGAGGCGTTGTTGCACACTGCTTTCAGCCGCGGACCTTCAGGCTGTGTTTGTGGCGTTGTTGCCTGGCCTCGTGCTGGGAGCTGTCAGGGAAGGGCTGAGTTCACAGCCCTGCCTTCTGCTCCGGCTCGCCTTAGGGCTGGGGGTCAGAAGGGACCCCCGATGCCGTTCTCCTGCCAGATTGGAGGGTTTAAAAGGGTTTTAACCTGTTCTGTGCTGCTTTTCCCTCCAGATGTGCAGGGTTTAGTCTGGCGTGAGCTAGTGCCCTGCTAGGGATAGTGCTGCTGGGCTGGTGGGGAGCGCGCCGTGCCGTCCCCACACCCTTTTATCCCGGGGGAAGCGGTTTCACGTGTGTTTTTTGACCTCTGGATCTGTGTTGCCTTAATGCTGCAGGCCTCGGGCCTTTTTTAACAAAAGTCACGTTTTTCAAAACGGAGGAGGAAAAAACAAACAAAAAAAAGCTCGTTCGTGCTGTGTGGGAGCCCGCAATAAAACGTTTCCAGCACGCGTGTGCGCAGCGCGTCCCTCATTGGGGGTGGGGGGGGCGCCATGTTAGCGGGCCTCAATGGGGGAGGACTACGTTTCCCAGCGTGCCTCGCGCGGGAGCGACGCTTCCCAGCACGCCCCGCGCGCGGACTACAGCTCCCGGCGTGGCCCGCGGCGGTGAGGCCGGGCGGCCCGGCCCGGTGTGGCGGCCCTGATGGCGGCGGGGCCGCCCGTGGCCTACGTGTACAGCCCGGAGTACGCGGCACTGTGCGACTCCCTGTGCAAAGTGCCCAAACGGGTGGGTGCCGCGGGGCGGGGCTCGGGGAGGGGCGGGGTCCCGCCGAGGGATGGCGGCGAGAGGGGGGCTGTGTGTGAGGAGGGGTCCCGCTGTGTGAGGGGAGGCCTGGCGGTGTCGAGGGCTCCTTCCGGGCCTGCAGGGCCGCACTCACGCTGATCCTCGTCTTCCTTTTCTCTCTCCCCAGGCCAGCATGGTGCACTCGTTGATCGAGGCGTATTCCTTGCTCGACCACATGATGTAAGTGATTCTGTTTTCTGCCAGGGGAGCCGTTTCCTCTCTGTTGAGGTTTGGTGATGCCGAGCCGTCCTCTTGCTGCCCTCACTCGGCACGTTGCTGGAGGGCACCTCTAGGATCTAATGAGGGCCTTCTTGTTAGATGGACTGGATGGTAACGATGGCAGGTGTCATTCATGGCTACTCTCCTGCCCTAACACAACGTACTCGCTGCCTCCTGCTGCCTGCATGCAGGTCCTCTCATGGCTTCAAGTCGTGCAGGTGCTGCTCGAGTCCATGGGCAGCACTGAAGCTCAGGGAGGTTGTGCTGTTGTGCTGCACAGCCTTCCTGTGAAGTGTAGGGGCTGTTCAGGAAAACAGATGGGGCAGAAGGGTTAGAACCCATCTTTGGGCTCTTCAGATTCAGGGTGTGAAGGGGGAGGAAAGACTTAAGAGGAAGTTTTTCACACAGAGGTTGGTGAGGCACTGGCACAGGTTGCCCAAGGAGGCTGTGGATGCCCCATCCCTGCAGGCATTCAAGGCCAGGCTGGATGTGGCTCTGGGCAGCCTGGGCTGCTGGTTGGTGACCCTGCACAAAGCAGGGGGTTGGAACTGGATGAGCACTGTGTTCCTTTGAAACACAGGCCATTCTAGGATTCTATGACTTCTTTTTCACAGTATGAGGACAGAGATGGTCTCTGGACACAGCAGAGTTAAGAGCACGTAGGTGTCACTGCTCAGCTCCTGCTCCAGCAGAATGGTGACCTAGAAGCATTGTGCCTGCTAGGAATCAGGCTGGGACTGCAAACAGGAAAGGGAGAAAAACCCTTGAAGTGAGGGTGAAAGGCTAATTTCAGGCAGCACCTGCAACTGTTCCTTGTTGGAATGAGCACAGCAGCCAGTGCTAATCTTGTAAGGCCTGCTTCAGCTTTCTACTCAAAGTAGCAGTTGGGTATGAGACAGGGATGATTTTTTTTGTTGTTTTCTAGCAACAGTTGCCAAACTATCTGAGGAGGTCAAAGCTGGGCTTTGCAGTCGTGTCCTGACCTGCTCCCTCTTCTCTTTGCCAGGATAATCAAGCCCAAGGTGGCTTCCATGGAGGAGATGGCAAGCTTCCACACAGATGCTTACCTGCAGCACCTGCAGAAGGTCAGTGAGGAGGGGGATGATGACCACCCAGAGTCTGTGGAGTATGGACTGGGTAAGGACACAAACTTTTTGCAGTAGGGTTACCATTCAGTACAGGATGCTGTTGGGCTGCACAGGTGCCTTGGTGTAGTTTTGAGGTGCTGCCAGACCCCTTCAACCAGCAGTTACCAGTCAGGTTGATGCTTTTTACGTTGCCAGCAGAGGATATTGTCAGCCCTATGCTGTTGTTCTGCTTGTCATGGGAATGACAGCCTGAAACTGCCACCAGGAACCAAACCTGCACCATTTGCACAATGGTTTTGCTTATTGAGCAGTAGGCTCTTGCCTGCTGAATTAGAAAAGGCTTGAATGATGCACTAGCCCTTTCCATTTCTGAAGCTGCTCTATCTGCACTTGGAGGAGCAGCTCTGGGCTTGTACCATGCTGGGGATCAGCTCTAGGGAGGCTGCTGTAGGAAATGGAGGAGATCAGGTCCTAGCCATGGACCTGTGGGATGCCCAGACCTGCCTTCCTTGTGAGTATCTCAGTTTTTAGTGTGAAAACACATCTGCTGCTGCATCAGAGTTTTCCTAGTGGAACACCAAAGAACAGTGTGTTTTGCAAGCTTGCTATGGGGTAGTGGGTCAAGGTAGCTAAGCATGATGGAGATCAGAAATCAGCTCAAAACTCCTTCTGTGAATCTGAATGATCTGAACATGAGAAAACTTCTTTTTTTACCCTCACATTTACCACTCCCTATATCTGTCACACAAGTCCAGGTACAATACTTGTCATGAGGGTTTTGCACAATGGTTTATTTGTAATTTCAGTGCGTACAAAATGAAAAGCCAGAGCTGTGCTTAAGGAGCAGTTGCCCAAAGTGTGCTTTCCCCTTCAGCAATGCCTGATGCTGGCTGTCACCCACAGGTTATGACTGTCCAGCTACTGAAGGGATCTTTGACTATGCAGCAGCCGTGGGAGGAGCCACCATCACTGCAGCCCAGTGCCTGCTGGATGGCAAGTGCAAGGTAGCAATTAACTGGCCTGGAGGGTGGCATCACGCAAAGAAGTAAGGAAACAATCTCTTCCCTTGTGTTTTCTCACCTGGTGTCTGACCCAGCTTCCCTCAGGGGAGGAGATCCAGCAGCGTGGTGCGAGAGGGGTGAGGGAAGGACACAGGGCATAGGGCAGGTGCTGCAGTGTGGCTCTGGGGTGTGTGTCTGCTTCTAGAGACAGCTTCTTGTCCCTGGGGGTCATGTGAGAGTAGATTTTGCAAAGCACGTTATGGTCCATGGAGAATGGTAAAGGATTGGTGTCCTTTCAAAACCAGATGAGTCTGGCAAAACATTGCCCAAATTGTTCTGCGTTGGTTTGTTGGTAAGAAAACTGAAGTTATGCAAGGCTGACCTCTGATTTTGTTCATGCTCTGAGATGTGGTGTCAATAACCAGTCACTGTCAGGAGAGGAAGTATCGGCATTGTCACTGAATCTTGTAATTATTTGCTGGAGGCGTTCAAGGCCAGGCTGGATGTGGCTCTGGGCAGCCTGGTCTGGTGGCTGGCGTTCCTGCACATAGCAGGGGGTTGGAATTACATGATCATTGTGGTCCTTTTCAACCCAGGCCATTCTATGGTCCTATGATTATGGAGCACTAAAATAATTCCTGTGGCTTCCCTGTTTCCCACAGATGTGTATGATTTATTAACTTGTGTCCACCATCTTCCAAAGCACCACACCAGCAGCTGCAGACAAGAGGCTCTCCAGAATATTGCTTAAGTCACATCTGCAACCCTAATTCAAAAGGAATTGTTCCTTTGGTGTCAGCAATAGGAAGCTTCCTGTGCTGTGCATGAGGGGCAGCTGTTTCCATGCACATACCTTATTTGTGTAGCAGTGAGATGAGCAGAGCTCCTACCTCACCTCAGCTGAGGCTGCTGCTGGCAAGCTCAGGATGGAGAAGTGAGCAGTTGTGTTCTTGCTGATCTGGGCTGCTCCTGACCCCTCTCTTCTCCACCCCTGCGAGGTGAAGGCTTGCTAGTGCAGGTGGCAAAGCTGAGAACAGTGGGGATTGTATTGCTGACATTTAACCCTGTGGCTGTTTTTCTCACAGAGATGAAGCTTCTGGCTTTTGTTACCTGAACGATGCTGTCCTGGGGATCCTGCGACTGCGCCAGAAATTTGACCGCATCCTTTATATTGATTTGGATTTGCATCATGGGGATGGTAAGGCCTGGCACAGGCTGCAAGCTGCATAGACTTGAGTAAGGCTTCACCTGGTGCAGCAGCAGTGGCTTTGCCCTTTTTCATTGTGAATTCCCTCAGTCCAGTTCTGCCATGTCCTGCTCTGTGGGTATTACTCTGCCCTGTCATGAGATTCTGGCCAGCAGTCTCGTACCTAAAACAGCTCAGTGCTGTTCCTGCTGCAGTTAGCCTCTGTGGTGAGAACACTGGAACAGGTTTCCCAAGGAGGCTGTGGATGCCCCATCCCTGCAGGCATTCAAGGCCAGGCTGGATGTGGCTCTGGGCGGCCTGGTCTGGTGGCTGGCGACCCTGCACATAGCAGGGGGTTGGAACTGGATGATACACTCTAAGAACTTCCCCAGGCCCTTGTCCCCATCCTCAGTGAAAGCACTTAATTCTTTAATGTCACCATTGCAAAGGGGAAGCAGTCAGTAACAAATGTTGCTTTTAAAAGAAGGCATGATGCTGTGAAACAGAGCAGAGTGGGCCTTGCTGAGAGTGCTCCTTGCTTCAGGGACATTATTTCAACACCACTTAACGTTTCTGTTCTCCTGTCTTATGGTGTGTTTCATTTTGCTCCATTCTCCCCCTACATTTGGTTTCTGTTAAATTCCCCGTTACTTCTTTTTTCCCTTTCCACCCTTGCTATTTTAATACATCTTTAAGGAAAAAGAAGAGGCATGTGGAATTGCAGCAGCACTGGGAAAAGCAAGAGAGCTCAGTAGTTCTGATTCTAATCAGGGCCAAGCTCCAGGCAGAGCGTCCGTGCTCAGCTCCCTCCTCAGCCTTGCAGACGAGCACTGACTCGAGGTATTGGGACCCCTTCAGTTCTGATTAGCATGAGACCTGTCAGATTCATTTCAGTTGTGACCACTGCTGCCTTTGAATTCGGATCTCCATTGGTGGAGGATGGCTTTAGTGAGCCACTTTTGTTTTTCTGTTTCATTCATTACATCCCTGCTCTGCTCACAGTATTTATTGGTCATCTTTTTAGATTCTGTCATTTACAAGAGTGGTGCATGGAAGCTTTTTACTTTTCCATCTTCTGATAGGTGTTGAAGATGCCTTTAGCTTCACCTCGAAGGTCATGACTGTTTCTCTGCACAAGTTTTCACCAGGATTTTTCCCAGGCAAGTTGAACTTTCAAGGTTTGTGCTAATGTGATTCACACATCAGTGGTGAGGTCACAGCACAGGCACATCTCATCCTCATCAGCGTGGGTGTCGTGCTGCCTCTGTGTCTAAATATTCCCTCTTTTTTGACCCAGTAGAAGGAAGAAGGGGGGAAACTGTTTATCTGATGTATCTCCTCCTTTCTTCTTGTGGCTCAGTTCTTGGCAGAGGCACTGCTGGCTGCCCTTGAGAGCTTAAGTACAAGATGGGACAGAGGGCTAGAACCAGGTCCATCAAAACCTTCCTGTGGTAGTGTTGAGTGGGCCTGTAGTGGGCCTGGTATATCTCTGTAGACATATGTCTGTATAGACATACCAGGCACCGGCACTCTGCTCTTGCTTGAGATGTGCCACACGTTTCTCTTAGTGCTGAGCCTCTTTTCCTCTTCTTTAACCATTGTCTGTTTCCATTTTCCAGGCACAGGGGATGTGACAGATGTTGGCCTGGGGAAAGGTCGCTATTACAGTGTGAATGTGCCTATTCAAGATGGCATTCAGGATGAGAAATATTACCAGATCTGTGAAACGTAAGCCCTCCTGCTCTGATGTGGTTTACTTGGATGGAGTATTAGAGACTACATGGATTTTACTTGTTTTTAATCCCTCTTGGGATGGGGCAAGGGGCTGATAAAGGTCCTGGCGTGAGATCTGGGTATTGCAAGCTCTTTCCTCTGACACCACAGTGGCTTATACTTGCATGTCAAATAAGACTTGGGAGTTGCTTAGGTTCTCAACCAAGGCAGAAGCATTTATTCCAGGAACCGCATCTCTTTCTTACTTTAGAGAAATAAAGGCTCTGTTGTGAAAGAAATGTATTTTTCTTCATGATCCACTGTATGTTTTGGGCTTTAGAGTGCAGTGCTGGGAAAAGGATTGTTCTCTTTCTGGCCAAGAATCTCCTTGAGCAAAGTCCCAGTTGCCTTCTGCAAGAGAACGCTTGTAATAAAGAATAAAAAGGACACTGGCCCTCTATGTAGTGTGTGTCAGAGCGAGGGGAGATGTGCTTTTGCCCCAGGAGGATGGGAAAGGGCAGAGTGATAATGTGGAGTCACCTTTGTTCCTCCTGTCCTGTGTTTGTGAGAGGCAGCAGGAGCAGACCTTGCTCTTCTCTGTGGCTGTCACAGGAAAGGAATGCCCCTAGGCCTGGCTTCCAGCCCTTCTGCTCAAGGCAGCCCGTGTACACGTGTAGTTTGATGCTCCCACTGAGCTGAGCTTGTGATAACCCACTGTTTATGTCTGCAGCGTGCTGAAGGAGGTGTATGCTGCCTTCAACCCTGAGGCAGTGGTGCTACAGCTGGGGGCTGACACCATTGCTGGAGACCCCATGTGCTCCTTCAACATGACACCTGAGGGAGTGGGCAAGTGCCTGAAGTACGTCCTGCAGTGGCAGCTGGCAACTCTCATCCTGGGAGGAGGTGAGTGTGTGCACATCTTGATGGTCACAAGGGAGCAGCTTTATCCTCCTGGAGAGCAAGTCTTTGGCCTCAACGACTGGGTGGCCTCAGGCATTAAAAAAGTGTTACCAGCAGATGCCAGGCTGTGTTGCAATCCTGTCTCAGGCATCTGGCAGTGAGTGATCTCATGTGGGTTTGAACAGAGGCCACGTCTGTGGGTAGGCTGGGAAAGGCAAGAAGAGCCCCCAAAACTTGCCTCATAAATATGAAGGAAAACTTTATCATGATGGTGAAAATACCAAAGCAGTGTCCCACCACCGCAGCTTGGAGAGGCATTTGGAGTGGAAATCTGGGAGGGGGAGCTACTACTTGGCAAAAAACAAGGTAAAGTGAACGATGGAATATCTGATCTCCCTTCTTTTCCAAGCATTTTTTTGCCTCATTATTTTAGTCTACTGGGGGAAAAACACTTTCCAAGTCTGTCGTAGGGTTTCTTTTAGCCAGGGTCCCCCTCTGTGGGGTCATGCACAGCCATGATGGACATGAGCACTTCCATGCTGCCCATGAGACCTCTTGTATTTGTGAAGTAGTCACCAGCTGACATACCTGAAGCTGATGAGTACCTCTCAAACATGACAGTGCTCGCTAACAAATGGCTGGGCACGTGTATTTTGCTTTATGGAACCAAGGCTGGCATTAAAAAGCAGCAATTCCATGTCTCTACTGCTGCCCTTGCACTTCTATCGCTATTACTGATGAAAACCGGTCCTTGTTGGCAATTCTGGGTCTACAGAGGTGTCTGGAGGAGCTTCTGCAGCTTGTTCCCTCCAGTAAAATCTCTCTCTTCCCTTTTCCCCAATCTTTCCCTTCCAAAATCACGATTCTTGCTGGAGACAGGAGGTTACAACCTTGCCAACACAGCCCGCTGCTGGACATACTTGACTGGGGTCATCCTTGGCAGAACTCTGTCCTCTGAGATCCCTGACCACGAGGTAAAGTTTTCCATGCCCTCCCTTCTCCTTATGCAAGAACAGTCATCCCACCTCATCCAAGAGGCACACTCTTAGCTCAGTGCTGTTTTGTTGAGACTCTCCTATAACAATAATGCACTTCCCTAACAGCATAGTGGCTGCTTGTTCCCAAAAAGAGAGGCTTTCTGCATCTTCTTTGAAAGGTTCTAAGAAACCAATAAGCTGCATCCTCAAGTAATTACAGAGGATGGAGTCACCTACTTGCTCAGAGAGTTCCTTAAGATATGTCAGGGAGAAGGAGCATCTGAAAATCAGCTGAGTCAGGTGGAGCATATACATGGTGCTTGTGTATGGCCATGCTCCATCTTGTTGGGGATGCTGGATGAGACAACAGAGGGATTGTAGAGTCTCATTAGCCTGGTTTGGTTGCTTACTCCTCTCCTCTTCCTGTAGTTCTTCACAGAGTATGGTCCTGACTACGTGCTGGAGATCACACCCAGTTGCAGACCGGACCGCAATGAGCCACAGAGAATTCAAGAAATTCTCAACTTGATCAAAGGTGAGCAGTCAGGTAAAGCTGACACTCCTGCTTTGGCCTTATTTTGGCCTTTTAGGGAGGACTTCTGGCTCACTGGAGTCTTCCTTGCTAGCTGGAAAGATGAACCCCATTTCTTTGTTTGCTCATCATACACATCTCTCACTTCTCTTGGGATTCTCAGTGTCAGGAGCACATTTAGTTTGAAGCTGTGGTCCCTGTTAGCAAAGGATGCTGTTGCCTTTCCTCTAGCTGGGCAGAGGAGGGATCTGTTCAACCGCTCTGAGTGCTCTGGGATGTCCCTGGCTTGGCCATGCCATCACGCTGAGGTTGTGCTCAACCCTTTTTCCTCTTCTGTTGCAGGCAATCTGAAGCACGTGGTTTAGTGGAGAAGGCTCAGGTTCCTGTAACAGCATTACTCTGTTGGGGAGACGTTTCCAGAGCAGCTGATGATATTTGTGGCTGCAGGAGGAATACGAAGAGGTTACTGTTGGTTCGTTGGTGAATCTGTTTCTCTTTAAAGAAGCAAAGTCTGCTGTGTGCCATGGATCTCCATGGGTGGGAGAGCGAGACCTCCAGCCACAGGTTTCCCATGCCAGCAGAGCCTCTCGTTCATTTTTTTAACATGGTTAAAGTTTATTCTCACAACTGGTTTTAAATGTTTTTTAAGAGAGAGGCCGCTGCAAGCTGTGTTTTAAACTGATGGGCATTTTTTTTTTCCACATAAAATATTTGAAATACTCCAGTCCTTTTCCTTTCGCCCTGTATCTGCCTTGCCTTGCCCGCACTCAGCGTTGGTAACCATCCCTTCAGGGGAGGAACCCCCAGGTGCCAAATTGTGGGGCTCAGTGGGATTGAGGTAAGGAGCAGGAGTGTGGTTGCCAGCCAGCAGGGTTGTCCCTCCCTGGGTGTCCCCATATGTGGGCTCCCCCTCCAGCTACTTTACCAATGTCACCCTCTGCAGCACTGGCATCAGCTGACCACTTCTTGCCCCCTACCCTATGCAGGGAGGAGATGGGAGGTGTACCCAGCATAGTTAGTGGGGGAAACGTGGGCTGGCCCTATTTTGGATAGGCTGCATGTGGGGAGATCCCAGCTTGGGGATCAGGGAGGAGGTGGGGATGTTCCAGCTATTTAATGAAGGGATCCCAAGGTGGACCCCACTGGGGGTGGGGAAGGAAACACCGAAAGGGTCCCAGTCTGGATGGATGGGTCATGGGGGAGTCCGAGCCTGGTTAGGGGGTGACTTGGGATGGTCCTGGCCTGAAAGGGGAACACAGGGAGGACATGGGGCTATGAGGGAAGGAGGGGCCGAGGCTGGCCGGGACCCTCTGTAGGCAGCGGTGGGAGGTGGGGAGGTGGCGCCGCTCGCAGCGCCCTCAGGACCTCCGCGCCGCCAGGGGGCGCACTGCGGGGAGGTGGTGCCGCCGCGGCCCGTCCCGCCCATATCAGTCTCGCACCGGAAGCGGCCTCCCTTTCCCGCAGGAGCGCAGCCATGGTGAGTGCGCGGCGTCGCCGCTCCCCTCCGCCATCCACCGCCATCCGCCGCCCCCTGCGGGCCGACGCCGCCCCCGTCGCGGCTCCGGGCACGAGGGAACCCACCCAGGGGCTGTGGGAGGGACGGGAAGCCGGGGGTGGCCGGGGAGCCGGCGATGGGGGCGGCGGGCCTGGCGGCGGCCCCGCGCCCTGACGCGTCCCGTCTCGCAGGCCCGCGGCCCGAAGAAGCACCTGAAGCGCGTGGCGGCGCCGAAGCACTGGATGCTGGACAAGCTGACGGGCGTCTTCGTGAGTGCGGGCCGGGGGCGGTCGGGGCCGTGCGGGGCTGGGAGCTGGGCTGCGCTCCTCGGGGGTGGGTTTGTAAACGCTCAGCGCTTCTTAAGGCGGATCTGCCGTCCTGCGGGTGGGGCAGAGTCTTCTGCAGCTTATAAGTGCCAGCTGAGGGTTTGGGCACCACGCAGCCAACCCCGGGTGCTGCTGCAGGCGCCGCATTGCTTTGTGAGCCCATCCCAAGGCTCCTCTCCTCCTGCAGGCGCCCCGTCCCTCCACGGGCCCTCACAAGCTGAGGGAATGCCTCCCGCTGATCATCTTCCTGCGGAACAGGCTGAAGTATGCCCTGACCGGAGATGAGGTGAAGAAGATTTGTATGCAGAGGTTCATCAAGATCGACGGCAAAGTTCGCACCGACATCACCTACCCTGCGGGCTTCATGGGTGAGGTCCGGGGGGAGTGAGGATGGGTATGTTGTGCTGCTGGGGGGGCAGCGTTGTGAGGCTGTGGGGGGGGGGAAAGATGCCCTGGCGATGATGAGGGAGAGAGCGTCATTCAGCAGCCTTTATGTCCCATTTAAAGGCGAGCTCTGTGCTGAGTTAGCGTTGGATAGCGTAGCCATTAACTGCTGCTGTTTTATTTCTCTCTGTGAAATCAGATGTCATCAGCATCGAGAAGACAGGCGAACACTTCCGCTTGGTGTATGACACCAAGGGCCGCTTTGCTGTTCACCGCATCACAGCTGAAGAGGCCAAGGTGAGGAGCTGCAGCTTGGTGCGGTGTGGGCCCGGCCGGGTGTTCTCAGGGCAGTGTTTGTTCCTTGGCACGTCCTGAACTGGTGGTTCTGAATGCAGAATCCGTGCCACCCTTGAGAGGACCAGTTGGGGCCTTCTGGGTTGGGGCATGGAGCCTTTGTGGGGGAAAACGTGTTGGTGATGTGAGGGCGGCTCCCAGATGTACCTGCAGGTGCGTGGTCAGCTGCTGGCTGCTTTCGCTCTTGGTGTGGTTGGGTCACCTTTACAGGGAGCTTTGCTTGTTGTGGTTGAACAGTCAGAAGATCACAGACTCAGGGCCACCACAAGCAGGGCTGCTGCTCAGATCCCAGTCATGCCCAGCCAGAGGTGTCATGTGCAGTACTGAGAGGCTGTGGGCAGCACTTCTGGGCCCTTCCCAGAAGGGAGTTGCTCGTGAAATGGAGTGTCAAGGAGGGACTCCTGTGCACCCTGCCTTAACCCAGGCACCTTGGCACCTCTTCTGTGTGGTGATGCTGAGGGGAGGGCTGCTTGCAGGCTGTGCATTCAGGGTCCTTCCGTCCCCGGCTGCGCACTCACTTCTGACTGCTGTTTTGTGTTGAGCTGTGAGTCCCAAGCTGGCTGGAAGTTGGAATGTACTGAGGAGGGCTGCAGGGCTCTGGTGGACCTGGGGGATAGAAGTCTCTGCTGTATGGCCATGGGCTTCAGGCAGAGGGAGAGAAACACTGCAGTGTGGGTACTTCAGTAGGAGAATGTAGGTGGTGTTTGTACAGAGGCTGGGGAGCTTTGTCTGAGCAGGACTGTGCTTTGCTTGCAGTACAAGCTGTGCAAGGTGAGGAAGATCTTCGTGGGCACCAAAGGAATCCCTCACCTGGTCACCCACGATGCCCGCACCATCCGCTATCCGGATCCCCTCATCAAGGTGAATGATACGATCCAGATTGACCTGGAGACCGGCAAGATCACAGACTTCATCAAGTTTGACACGGGTAGGTCGAGCATTCCCTGCAGGATGCTGCTTTCTGGGGAGACTGGTGAGCAGTGCAGAAGCTGAGGACAACTGCAAGTGCAGTTGAAGTTGAGGACAACTGCAAGGACAAGTGCAGAACTGAGGAAAACCTTTGATGTAAATATAGAAGCAGCACCCTCATGCAGGGAGTGATGTTTCCCTGTGCATCTGGAGCACCAGCTTTTCTTGTGTCTGGGCAGTGGGAGGCATTTGGGTGTGGAGACTCTGAAGAGCTCCAGAGCAAGCAGGCATTGGGTAGAAGCTGCTGGAGAGGTTGCTTGAGGCCAGATGGGGCTGTGAGAGAAAAGCCCGGGGCAGCGAGAGGAAGATTCTCTGCTTTAGGAGCAGGCTGGGGGAGAAGCTTTCAGCTGCCACTGAGCAGTATAGCAAGAAGGTGATAGAGAATGTGTTGTATGGCTTTTGGGACCAGAGAGCTGTGTTGTGTGGTTCCTGTCTGGATGCTCCACTGCTCTGCCTCTCCCCAGGCTCTTGAGGAGCACCACAAGCTCTTGTCACAGCCCTCTCTCCTTCATCCTAGGGAACCTGTGCATGGTGACTGGCGGTGCCAACTTGGGCCGGATCGGAGTGATCACCAACAGGGAGAGACACCCTGGCTCCTTCGATGTGGTTCATGTGAAGGATGCCAATGGCAACAGCTTTGCCACCAGGCTCTCCAACATCTTCGTTATTGGCAAGGTAAGCCTGCTGAAGGCATGTCCTCCTTTCCTCTTGAAGCCATGTGTTGTGGGTGTCTTCTGGGGGCAGCTTCTGCTTGTCTGTATGCACCCTGAGTGAAGCTGACTGCTCTGAATTCATAGCCACCTTCCTGGAAGGGTGGGAGATGTTTGGATGATGTTTTTTTCTGAAATCATAGAGTCATAGACTGGCCTGGGTTGAAAAGGACCAGTGATCATACAATTCCAACCCCCTGCCATGTGCAGGGTTGCCAGCCAACAGACCAGGCTGCCCAGAGCCACATAGAGCCTGGCCTTGAATGCTTTCAGGGATGGGGCATCCACAGCCTCCTTGGGCAGTTTGGAGCCTCAAATATTACCATCTCTGGATTCTTAAGTCCAGATTGGAAAAGGTTCTGATGGCTTTGGCTGAATGCCTTCCCCAACGACATGAACAATAGGAGGCCTGTACACCACAGCTTCCTCAGGGCCTGTTGCTGAGTGAGGGACACCAAACTGCTCATTGTCCTGCTCAAGCAAGGGCTGACCCTTGCTGCTTTTCCTCATTGAAAGAGAGGACTTGATATCCCTCTGAGGTCTGCAGTGTGATGTGGTTTTTCCTTCCTCACTTCAGGGCAACAAGCCATGGATCTCCCTGCCCCGTGGAAAGGGCATCCGCCTGACCATTGCTGAAGAGAGAGATAAGAGACTGGCAGCCAAACAGAGCAGCGGGTAAACTGCAGCTTGGGCCAGCTGTGGTCCTGAAAGTATGTCGAATTAAATTTTATTACCAAATTGGTGGCTGACAGTGTGGTCCAGACATGAGGTATGGGGACAGAGCACTGTGCTAGGATGGGGATGGCAGTGCTGGAGGCTGGGCTGACTATTGGCACCCCTGGGGCTGGGGGACCAGAAGGAGAACCTGAGCCCCAGTATGTCATCTCAGGGCTCTGTCATGTCCACGCACATTCTGTCCAGCTGAGCAAGACCCTGGGCTGGAAAGGTCCTGCACAAGGCTTCAAGTGCTGGGGTTGTTTCTTTGGCAGGCATAACTAAGCTCATGACTTACTACTACATGACAGCCTAACTCCTCCCTCCTGCAGAACATTATAAACTTTGTATTTTAAGGCTAAGGGTAGGCATGCCTTCCTGAGCTCTGGCACTTGTTCTGCTCCTTTTCGCATGCAGCCAGCCTCTCCTCCCCACTTTACCTGCATCCCTGCAGTGGGTTGGGGCAGTGGGAAGTCGCTGTCATGGGGCTGCTGTGTTTGTTTTCATTTCCTGCAAGTTGTTCCGGGGGAAAATGCAAAATGGGAGGGAATTTAGCGTGCAAGAAATAACTTATATATAGATAGAATTTTGGGTAACTTTTGCTGGACATGGAGCACTGTGCCAAACAGTGGCTTCAGCTCAGTCACTTAGAGCAGACAATCTGCAATAGATCAGAGCCCCCAGCAGCTTCTGCACCCAAAGCACCACCTTAAGGCAAACTACACTGTTTCTGTAAAAATACCAAAGTAACAGAAAGTTAATTAGACACACACCAACTAAAGACACTAAAAGAAAGTCAAGTCTGATCATGCCCTATTGCACACTAGTCCCTTTTCTCTCAGAGGAACACACTGACATGCAAATAAAGATGCAGAAATACACTATCTAAATACATGTATTTACACAGCTTCCCCTCCTCTTCCTCGCCACAAAGGGCTGAGGATGCAGACACGTAGAGCACCCCAACAGCAGTGACACAACAGCACATGAAGAACACACAGCTCCGGCCTTCCTGAAGATCCTCGTGTGCCAGCAGGGCAGAGGAGAGCCCTGCTTCCTCAGCACCACCCTCCTTGAGACTGCATTCAGCCCTCACCCTGCCACCTCAGGTGCACAGAGTTGTACTTGAGCTCCCACCGGTCCTGAGCAAGGCAATCGCAGGGCCTGTTCCTCCAGCCCTTACGTGGCAGTGGGCACTGCTCCAGCAGAAGAGGGAGCGGCAGCCTCTGTCGACGGCTCCTTGCTTTTCCCAAATTCAATCACTACTGGCTTCCCCTGCAGTCTGTACCCATTCACCAAGAGCATCGCGTCCTGGGCCGACTGAATATCTGCAAGGAAAAAGCAGAATGGTTCTCAACCCACACTGTGACCCAGCACTGGAGTCCCCAGCCCAACAAACCCAGCATGCAGCAGCCCCTTTTGATGACTCCTCCCCCCGCCCACAGGAAAGAACACGACCTCAGATGAAGGGAAGGGAGAAAAATCTGCTCCTGCAGCATGGAGGGGGCTCTGTACCACCCTGGGGGAGATGGGGAGGAAGGGACAGGCAGGAGGCAGAGCTCACCAGGAAAGGTGATGAAGGCCTGACCCCGCATGCGGCCGCTCAGCAGGCGGAACTGGATGGGCCTGGCGTCCTCCTGCTGGAACCGAGCAAACAGCGACACCAGGTCCTTCATCGTCACACGGGGGCCCAAGTTCTTCACATACAGCACCTGTCGTGGAGGCATTAGGGTCAGCTGGCCTGGACTGTGCTAACAGGTGTGCTTAACCCACTCCCAGCCCGTACACCTCAAATGTAGGAGCCCGTTCAGCCCTGCTGCCAGCAGAGTCCCCTTCCCCATGCATGCAGGAACAAGCTCCTCCAAGCAGCAGCCAGGCAGGAGCAAAGAGCCTTTGCACTCCTGGCTAGGAAGATGGATAAAGCGTGGTTCACCTCCACGTACCTTATTGGGCTCCCCAGGATGGTAGGAAGAAAACCGAGGTATATTGCGGAGTTCTTCCTCAGAGAGCCGGTTCTTGCAGATCTCCTCCTCGGGGATGAACTCTACAGGCTCCTTTATAGTCACAGGCCCTGGAGGGGACTGGTGGGGCTTTGCTGGAGGAGGGCTGGGGCTTCCTTCCTGCTCTGGCTGCTCTTCCTGGTGAGGAGGCGATGACTCCTCAGTGTCAGAGCCCTGCAGGGCAGGGGCAGGCAGCGAGCACGCAGCACTTGTGGTTGGTTGGACCTCTTCAGGCAGCTGCTTGCCCAGCACCTCTTGGTAAACACTCTCCAGGTGAACCATGGGGTCCTTCTCATCTGTTATCCTTTGAGTGTCATCTAACCCACAACAGAGAAGCACGGTGTGACGGTGCACTTCCCCCCCACCGGCACTTCATCCCTTAAATCCCTCCTGGACATAAATCACTGACCGAGCCGAGGGCCAGGAGCAGATCCAGCCTCACCCAGGCTCCCTACCTTTGCGGTAGGGAGCAGAAGGACCGCTCTGCACCTCGTGGCTCAGCTCCATCCCACAGAATTCCCAGCGATACCATCTCTGCTCTACTAAACAGCCACGAGGACAGAAGGGATGGGGGCACACCTTGGTGGTACAGCGCCCGCAGGAAGGAATGCCGGTCCGTTCCCTGGAAGAGAGCGTTCTCGATCTCCATCTCCCTCCGGCTCAGCTGCTTGCTGCCAGCAAACCGCTGGGGCAGCTCCAGGATGCGCTGCCGCTCGTCCATCTTCTCCTGGATGGCATTGAGGCGCTCCTGCACGGCTTCGGGGGCCGCTCCCAGCCCGGAGCGCTGCAAGAAAGGAACCGGTATCAAATCAGCACCACCGGCTGCACGGGGCAGCCGGGAGCCGGAGGCGTTCAACCCGGAGAGGCGGCGGCTCCGCAGCCTGCCGGCGCTTACGGCGCTGTCACGATCAAACGCCGCTTTACAAACCTTCCCCGCAGCGCGGTTCTTCCATAGCGCGATCTCGGGCTCCGACAGCCCCAAGTCCCGCAGCGCTGCGGTCTCTTTATCGTTTTCCTGCAGCTCTCGGAACTGCGATAAGCTCAGCGCCCCCGCCGCCGCCTCGCCGAAGGGTCTGTAGAACGCCGCCGGAGCAAAGCACCTCCGCTTCGATTTGCACCTGGAACCGAGAGCAGCGCAACTCAGAGGAGCTGAGCGGCGCCGTGCGGGGCCGGGGCCGTGCGGGGCCGGCGCTCACCGCTCGATGGAGGCGGAAGTGTCGAGCTGCTGCTGCAGGAGGCTCTTCAGCTGCCTTTCCCCCTCGGTCTCCAGCTCCTCCAGCAGCACCTCATCGCTGCACACGCTGCTGCTCACCCTGCGCCGGACAAAACACCGCTCTGCACACGGCCGTGCAGACCCCGCTTTCCCCCCCACCTCCGGAGCTCCGCTCACCGCCGCATGGCCGCGCCGCTCTCCGTCCGCCCGGGACTCCAACTCCCAGCAGCACCCGCGGGAAGGGCGGGGGGGGCGGAGCGAGCGAGCGCCCCCTGTCGGACGGGAGGACGAAGCGGCGCGGTGAGCGCGCTCGGCTGAGCGCAGTACGCGCACGGCGTTCGAAGCGCGTTGTTACCGAAGGCGGTACGACAACGTTGTGTCTCACGCCTTCGCAGCACGCTTGCAGGACCCTCCTTCCACTTGCACAGCTGCTGTTTTCCATCAGACACAGATCCCACATACAGGGGCTTTGGGAACACTCGAAGGTACAAACACAAAAGCAGTTTAATGCCAAAAGAAAATGAGATCCACTTTCAGAAGCAGAGGCATACCTAATTAACCCCTCATTAAAGCCCATGTTGTAATGGTGGGAAGCCGAGGCCATCAGCCTCCTAACAGCTGTCCATCAACCCATTTCTGTAAAGACCCAAATAACAGCATACGGAGCTGTGATTGCAAGCATTCAGTTCACACTGAAGCGCTGAGCTGGGGGGCCCAGCTGTGACCCTGCAGCAGGAGAACCCACAGACACCACACCGAGTAACTTCAGAACTTAAAACAGAAGAAATTTATTGCAATTAAAGAAAGGAAAACGAAAAAAGCAGATGCCAAGCAGGTCCCCACCAACCTCTTCTCTGTGGGGATCTGAGGTTAACATTCTGAACTTGGAGTCCTTCAATCAAAGGTGATCCGGAAGCTGCGCTCCTGCTCCTTGCGGCGGCTCTCGCAAACCTTCGTCACCTCCTCCACCTTCCTCTGCAGCAAGGCTGTGGGACGGAGAACAGAGCTCACTCACACCCACCCTAACGCAGCCCTGCCCCGATCAGCCTGGGAACAACA
The DNA here is from genome assembly GCA_035772895.1 of Perdix hodgsoniae. Taxonomy (NCBI): domain Eukaryota; kingdom Metazoa; phylum Chordata; class Aves; order Galliformes; family Phasianidae; genus Perdix; species Perdix hodgsoniae. The sequence continues at coordinate 381,859 of JAPSGF010000012.1, read as the reverse complement.
CCTCCCCCATTCCGCCATTCAGACACTCGGGCTCGAGGCTGAGCGCTGCTCCCCACGGCCCCGCAGGTCGCACTGTGCGCCCCGGGAGCGGCGCGTGGCACTCGGGGATGGGAGGCAGCACAGCGGAGCTCTGCTCACTGCAGTTCCTGGGCACGGCAGCAGAGAGCGGAGCGATGCCTCCCTGCGCTGCAGGCTGACCGAAAGCAGCCGCCTTCTGGAGGCGTTTCCCTGCCAGCCTCACGCTACAGCAGTTGGGAACGAGGCAGCTCGCAGGTCAGCCCATCTGTTGGAGGCATTTTCCTACAGGATAACAGCCACAACAAGCTTTTAACTGCAAGTATAGTAAAAAGTGCAATGACACGGAGGAGATACAGATCACTTTCAGTCACATTAGAGATAACTTGTTATACATTTCCAAATCGGTGATCTGCAAATAAGCCACGGATTGACTCTCAGCTTTAAATGCAGCAGGCAAGGCAATACACTCCTGGCACCAAGCAGAGCAATGTTTAATTTAATTTCATGAAAGCTTATCAGAAGTAACTCAACAGGGCTACAGCATTATGTCACTCTGTGGTTTGGAGAAATTCCAGTTGAAGTTTTAATTTTGCAGCGTGCCAAACCCCAGAACCTTCCAGTAACGTATTAAGCAACACATTTCAGTTTGTCAGTTTGCAAAAAAAAAAAACAAAAACCCACCGTGCAAAAGTGGCATAAAAATGACAGTCTGCTTTCGCTGCCTCCTACAGCACAACTCAGTGCTCGGCTGTAACAAAGAAAGTCATCCCTGCTTCTCTCAGGAGGAGAAAGCAGCTCAGAACAAGGCGTTATCTCAGCTCTCCTGCCAGGGAGGCCACCGTGGGGATGAAACAGGGATGAAACATCAGCGTGTGTTCAGCAAGCCCATAAGTGTCAGCGTAAGCAAAGCTGAACAAGCAACGTTAATTTGAGTGAAGTTCCCCAGTTCCACGTCATGCTTAAACAAGTCAGAGGAGTTAAGCACCGCTTTGCACACCTATTCCTAGAACAGATCGTTATCACCCGCTGCTGCAGGACGCCCCTGAGGGTGCTTCATGGGAAATGAAGCTGATAAAGAAACTGTTTGATATTCTCTAATGTTCTGTACAGTCAGCATTCTAAGGGAGATGAGAGAATCATAGAATCAGATACACCAGGCTTCACAATGAAGGCACATCTGGAATGCAAGCATCTGCATTTATCTTCTAGGAGAAAGGCTAATTTAGCTCTGACCTAAGCCAGCCAACAGCACAGTTTGTTTTATTTCTCAGTCAGAAGCAGTGTGGCTGCTTCCAGCCCAGAACTGTGCCTGTGAGAGCAGTGGCACAGCGCTGCAGTGAGACCACCTGGTGCTGGTGAGAGCTGTGCTCCTCATCCTGCAGTGCCCCTGCAGCTGCTAACATCTGTCAGTACCAGAACCAACACGCAGCTCCTAAATCCCTCTCATGGACACAATAATCCCTATCAGGAAAGTTCCTTTCTTTTTTGTCCTCAGTGTTGAGCCCCAGATGCAAGATGGTGAATTGGCTGAACGAATCCAAACTAATTAACAGTAACTACAGTACCAAATGTTCACCATCAATTAAATCTGCTCTGCATTACTTCCAGTGACTGCTATGCCACGTTTCCATGCACTGTGGCACTTCAGCAGAGGCTTTTAGTGCACATCAGGAAAATCCAAAGAGAAGATTCCTCAGTGACCTTCAGGAACTCCTTTCTAACCAGGTACATGCTTTATATTTATGTTCCCTAAGAGCTGCAAGATGACTCTCACCTGAGTTCTGGTCAATCCATTGCAATGAATCCATGTGTGCATTCAAAATCTTACAGATCTGCTGAAGCTGAACAGAAGGAGAGGGTGTGAGTTACTGTTAGAGCACATTAAAACTATGAGCAGTACAGGGCAGTGCTGGACTCTGCCTTTGGCATGCAAAGCAATCAGACTTCTCACATGTACAGCTCTACCAACACAGCATTTCTGCTATGCAGCAGCTGTGTTGCTTTGCTTCTCTTTGCCATCAAGGAAACAAATTGATTCAGAGTGTGCCTGGGGCTCAGTTTTAGTCAGACTCAGACCTAAAATGCACCACAACGTGAATCTGAGCCTTGAGGTGAGAAGAGGAAAAAGGAACAAAGTAAAAACCTCAGTCTGAAACACCAAGTGCCATTTTTACTGAGAAAAGCCTCTCAGTAAAGAGTGAAGAGCTACAAGGAGCATTGAGATCAATGTAATATGGATCAAAAAGCTCGTAATTTAGATCTCATTTTCATAAGGATACAAAAGTAGTATAGAAAAAGTATTGACAGCTGCTGCTTTTTGCACAAAACGCTCAAACAGAACACATCAAAGTTAAGGAACAGCTCTGAATCGAGTTATCTGTTCAAGAATTGCACCAGAAGCAAAAAGGGTTCATCTCAGAGTAACTACACGGCCAGGTTGGCTTGCATTGCATTACCAGAGAATCAAGAACGATAAAACAAAATGCTTCTCCTAGGTTGAGGCTAAAAGCAGAGCATCCACCAGCAGACAAATGAAGTGTCAGCACTGTTTTATAGCCTGGGTCTCTTTTCCACCACACAAAAGCAGTTTGCATTTACCGGGTCGCTGGTGTCTGCTGGGCGTCCCGATGTGTTCAGGTGCTCAATGATGTCCTTGAGATCTTGTGCCATTCGCTTCAGCTGAGCATCGATGTTCTCAGCCAACTTATAGCTGCAAGATGCAGGGGAGAACGTGTGTCAGAGTGCTCAGAGCAAGCTGGAGACAACCTGCTCTCAGTCACACTAACTGCAGACAATCAGAATTAGCATCTGTGCCTTTCAACCAGGGCATGGCAGACACACAGGAGGCAACTCCTCAGTCTTCCACTCTGCTGGACACTTGGAGACAGATAAATAAAAACACTGCTGAAGTTTTTTGCTGGAAGGTTTTTATCAGAAGTGAAGAGAGCAGCTGGTCCAGATTCTTCAAGATCTGCACGTCTTGAACCAAATAATTCTTTAATTACCCCACTAAAATTCAACACTTGCAAGGATGCTCAAGCTGCATGTAATGCCTTCTGCTCTTATCACTTCTACCACTAATTATGTTTTTTGAGAGATGATGCCTAAATAACAACACCTTCTTAAACAGCTGGTGGGACCAATACCCACCAAAGCACTTTCCATGCTGATTTAAGAGCTTCCAATTGCAATTCCCGTATTTCTAACACATAGAAATATGACATAAAACAGGATTACATCTTAGAAAGCCACTGACAGCTAAGTATTATCCTGTATCCCCGTTTCTGACTGATCATCACCACACTGTTCTGCTTATCACACGTTCAAAGCAGATCTCTTACGTCCTCTCCCGTTCTTCATCCGCGTGCTGCAAGTAAATGGTCCCACTCTGCTCCTTCACAGATTCCTCCAGAGGGGTCAGCAAGTCTTCAAGTTCCTTTTGCTGGGACAAGATGAAGTCCAGCTCCTGATCCAGCCTGAAAAGGACAACGTGAACAACTCAACACAATTCAGATCAGGCTGATGTTCGAGAATTTCCATACAATGCAAGATGGTGGAGAATAAGAACAAACAATAAAAAAGGTAATCTCAAGTGCTCATAGTTTCTCACCTCTTCTGATCAAGCTTCACTTTCTCTACTTCTCTGTGCAGTGAAGTAATCTGGAAATAGAAGACAACGATACCAGGAAAATTCAAAAGAAATAAGCTCTAACTGGACTGTATCTGCACTCCACGTCTCTACCAAACTTAGCAAGCAGAACCAGGCTGGCTGCCAGGCTGACCTTCTCTCCATTCTCTATCAGTGTCCGATCCCAGGCATTCACTTGTGTAGCCTGATGGAGGAAATGCTTCTCCTGATCTTCCAGCTCCAGGCTCCACTTGTTTATCAGACTCTCCAGCTGAGCATACGTCATCACAGGAGGTGCACTGAGAGGGGCAGTATGGAACACTGGGTCAACAATCAAAGCCCAACCCTCACAACCCTGCGTCCCCTTCCCTCCTCCAGTTACCAGCACTCACACTGCCTCGTGCCCTAATCAGGAGACAGCTGTAACAACACACTCACCTGGTTGTTGCTGTGGTTATAGCAGCTGTAGAAGTCACAGCTCCGATAGTACCAGTTGTAGTTAATGGTTTAAGGTTCAAAGCAAAACTAGAAGCAGAAGTGCCTGAAAGAAGAAATTCAGATCCAACAACAGAAGAGGACGTCTGCTGTGTAACACATTGAGGACACGTTCAATGTACAGCTCAGCCACATCCCCTTAACAAAGAGCAAATCCCAGGTGTGTTGGGAAGGGCACAAAGCACTCCTTGGCACAACGAACAGAAGTGGACTGGAAATACTTGATTAGTAGCTCTAATAAAACAAGGAACTGGCAGCCTGCACTTCACATGGCCTTTATCCCTCCCCAGCTCCTTGTGCTTTGCTATTAGAGCTGATACTTCTAACAGCACATCCAGGTGCTGCACCACAACATTGCTGCTACAGGGTATTTTGTAGAAGAGATTCCCACACCACATCCCCACAAAGTAAAGGAGCGCCTATCAGACAGTGCCACCACTCAGACATACAGCACTTTCATCACTGACTTAAATCCTTCAGTGCCTCCAGAAACAAGCTGTAGGGATGCCCTGAGAGCTTGGCAGCAGCCACGTTGTTACACTGAACACTGACAGCTCACTGCATCCAGAGAAGGATGCTCCATCCTGAACGTGAACGCTGCAGCAACAAATTCCACCCTAGATTTTCACACACTGCCACTTCAATAAGCACTGAGCACCCGGACTGGGAAAAGCTTGTGAAACACAACGCTTGGAAACTTATAATATGGAAGAAACAGCTTAATGGGGTGGAATCAAAATGTAAATTCTCTCTCACCAACCACCCCCGCAATCCCCGGCCTTTTCCTTTCCTCCTATCCCCACATAAGTCTCTCCCTAGGCTCTCACAGCAATCCTGCATCTACACAAACAGGCCAGAGACAGAGCAGCTCATCTCTTTACTTTGCTCACTCCAGGCCAGAACTTCAAAGCCCTGCAGGCTTTCATCCAAAGGCTCTTTGCTGTGGACAAACTCAGAAGTCATAAGTAACTGTGAATGTAGGGAGATGAAAGAAAGAGAATGACATAGAAATACTGTGCTATTTTCAGTTATATCAGCACTGCTGTGCTGCTACACCAGTGTGGCCCTTTACACAACCACTAGAAGGAAGACAGACATCCTTATCTTCGTCAGCATCTGGCTCTTACTGGTGGCAGTGCTGGTTGTTGCTGCTGTTGTTCCAGGAGGCTTTAATCCAAATCCAGATGTTCCCAGACCAGCTGTACCAGTAGAAGGGGCACCAACTGCAATCAGAACACAACATTACAGTTTGTATATCCCATTAAACACAGCTCCCCACTGAAAAACAGAACTTCTGAAGCTCCTCGTGAGCAGCTACAGAAGTCTTCAGGAAGGTGGCAGAGAGCAGCTGCCCTTCCAATCATTCCTATCACCACAGCATCTGCTGCTGGCAGACAGCACCCATTGTGCTGCTTGTTTATTCTCCCCTGTACAGATCTGTGTGCTGTGACTTACGTGAGAGGCCTGTGCTGGTGGACGAGGCTGGTGCTGAAGAACTCGCTATAGATGCAAACAGCACAGGGCCCGTGGAACCAAGAAGGGGAGCTGTGCTGGCAGCTGTCGTTGTAGATGCTGTAGTTGTTACTGCAAACAGAAGAAGTGTAGATGATGTGCATGTAGAGCCCATCAGGCTTTCACACACTTCAGATTCTGGTTTTAAAAAACTACAGGGAGGACAAAAAGACTCACCAAGCCCTGTGTAATTATTTCCTACCATTTTTCCCCTCCCATTTTTACCTCCCAGTTTGCTTCCAAAGGACAGAGTGGGTCCCTGGCTGGTGCTCGCAGTCAGTGTTGCTGTGGGTGCACCAGTGGCTGCTGTTGAAACCAATGACCCGAAGTTCAGACCTGAGATAAGACCAGCAGAAATAAAAAGATGAACCATTTACTACAGAGAAACTGACGGCAATATTCAAGTTAGTAGAAAAGCGTAAGCAAAACATTAATGTTTAACGTAACAAAGGCTCTGCATTATCCAGGAATGGAATTAGGAATAGCAAGCTCAATACTTAAAAGGCTTTAACAAGCAATTCAACACTGATGAACATCATCCCTGCCCATGAGCCAGTGACCTGCCTCCTGTGTTTAAGAAATACTCATCACAGCCACAGCTTTATTTCACATGAGCAGAAGATTTCAGGCTGTGCTTCTGGTGACAGCTTCCACTCCAAGCTCAGGCACTCACCAGAGGATTGTCCCGCGAGGCTGAAGGGAGCTACTGCAGGCTGGGCCGTGCTCCCTAAGCTGGCAGTGGTGGTGGCAGCAGCAGCAGGTGCTGCTCCAAAGGTCAACCCTGTGGGCGCTGCCTGTGGGGCTGCAGCGCTTGTGGTACCAATGTTGAAGCCAGTTGTTCCTGCCTGAGTTGTGGTGCCACTGGAAAATGTAAACCCTCCAGTTGTGCCAGGCTGAGCTGCAGTGGTGGTGGTGGTGGTTGTGGTAGATCCAAACATGAAGCCAGAAGGGGCTGCTGCTTGACTTGAGGGCACGCTGGTGGGTGCAGAGGTACCAAACCCAAAACCTCCTGTGATTCCAGTGGCTTGAGTTGTGCTCGTGCCTCCAAAGTTGAGTTTTGGTGCATTTCCCCTATAAAAGGGGAAAAAAAAGGAAGAGCAGTGAGCCAGTCTGTTTAAGTCACACATGCAGCAAAACAATGACTTGGCATTCTCATTGACAAAACAGCAGAAAACCTTACAGAATGATGGACACGTGGTCAGAATTGTATTCCTGTTCTGACTGCATTACAAGTCCTGCCACCTGTAACTCTGTCTCCTTACACTGACACTCCCTTAATTACTTCCATGCACCAATGCATTATAAGACATCTGTAGTAGTATCAATGAAGCCATTAACTCTCAGCCCCCAGGCACCCTTTTCATTTCCTCCACCTGAGGCTGTTTTTTCAGTCACCTTTTACCATTCACCACCAACTTCAGTTCCTTCCCCGCTGCTCTCACACAGACCAGAGACTGCTGTCACTGAGGCTGTTGCGCTGTGACTCTGTACACAGCTTTTCCTCTAATGTATGGAGTCTGCTTGAGGTTCAAGTTGATTCAGCACCATGAAGGATGTGCTGTGATAATGAGATGGATCCGTATGCTTAGGCAATAAGTTGTTAGAGACCTCAGGAAAAGGTTCTTCACCAGAGGGCCGTGGGCACTGCTGCTGGTCCTCAAGGAGTATACAGCCCAGGATGAGGGGAAATGGCTTTAAGGTGAAAGAGGGGAGATTTCAGTTGGATGTCAGGGGGAAGTTGTTTGCTGTGAGAGCGGTGAGGGGCTGGAACAGCTGCCCAGAGAGGCTGTGGGTGCCCCGTCCAGCCCTGGAGGTGTTGGAGGCCGGGTTGGATGGGGCCCTGGGCAGCCTGGGCTGCTGTGAGATGCGGAGGTTGGTGGCCCTGCGTGTGGCAGGGGGAGGGGATTCACGATCCTTTGGGCTTCCAACCCAAACCATTCTGTGACTCTAGGAGTGCTGGGACACCCCTCTCAGACACAAGGCCTGATTGCAGAACAGTGCTGTGTGGAGCCAGGAGCCGGGCTCCCCCATCCTTTCGTGTCCCTTCCAACTCCAAACGCACAACTCTAAGAACCCCACTCTAAGAAGCAGCACAGCCCCCGAGGCCTCGTTAAAGGCACGCAAACACCCGCCGATCCCGGAGCACCAGCGGCCCGTCCCGCAGCCCGACCCGCGCCCCTCACCCTAACGGGAACACGCTGGCAGCCGGGGCGGCGCTGGCGGCCGTCGCGGGCGTCCCGAAGCTGAAGGCGGTGGGCAGCGCGCTGCTGGCCGGCGTGCTGAAGGAGAAGGGCGTGACGGGCTGGCTGCTGGCCGGCGTCGGGGCAGCGCTGCCGAACGTGAATCCCGAGGAGGGGGCGGGCGTGAAGGAGAAGCCGGTGGCCGCGGTGGTGCTGGCGGTGGTTTTGGGCGTGCTGAAGGAGAAGCCGCCTCCCGCCGGGGTGGAGCCGAAGTTGAACTGGCTCATGGTGCGGAGACGGGCGACCAGAAAAGCGGGAGCGGACCGAACCCCGCCCGGAACGGCGCACGCGGCCCTGCCGACCCCGGAGCCCCGCGCGGCCCCACGCTCCCGACCTCCCGCGGCCACCCACAGCCGCGCACGGTGATGACGTAGAAGGCGGCGCGCGCGGATGACGCGCTTGGCGCGTGCGCCCAACGTCTGCGTCCACACTCGCGCTCCCCAGCCGACCAACCGCCGGCCGCGCGTTCCCGCCCTCGCCGACGATTGGTCAGTCCTGCCGCCACTCCTCGCTCGGCTCTGCTGGATTGGCTGCGAGGGCTAACGGAGGCGGGAAAAGGAGCGGGGCGCCGTTACCTCAGCGACGACGGACGCGCGGGGTGGCGGTGTTGGGTCCGGTGTCGCCCTGGGCGAGGCGTTGCGTTCCCAGAGCCGCGCCGCAGGGTGAAGGCCGGGTGCGTTCGGTTTCGATTTCATTCCGTGCCGACCGCACAGCGCTCGGAGGGCGGCGCGGCGCGAAGGCTCTGCTGTCCCTGACGCGGCACTGGTTTCCCCTGCAGGTGAGGAGGAGGAGGATGGAGGTGGGTGTTTCTGCAGGCCGCGCCCTGCAGTCCCTTGCCAGGCTGCTCAGCGGTGCCCGCGGGGACGAGGAGGACGATGACTTTGGGGTGAGTCTTGTGTGGCTTCTTCGCGCTGCCCCACGTGGTCAAGGCAGGAGATGCAAACCTCGCTTTTCCCAGTGCAAATAAAAGAGGGAAATAAAGCCTTGGAAGGTTTTGGGGTGGCTGAGACAACTAGGAGATGTTTGTGGGTGCCGCAAGAACGTACCTTATCATATCATGGAGTGGCCTGGGTTGCAAAGGCCCACAGTTCTCATCCAGTTCCAAACCCCTGCTGTGTGCAGGTCACCAACCAGCAGCCCAGGCTGCCCAGAGCCACATCCAGCCTGGCCTTGAATGCCTGCAGGGATGGGGCATCCACAGCCTCCTTGGGCAGCCTGTGCCAGTGTCTCACCGCCCTCTGTGTGAAAAACTTCCTCCTCGTATCCAACCTAAACCTCCCCTGTCTCACTTTCAAACCATTCCCCCCTGTCCTATCACCATCCACTCTTGTAAACAGAATGGGAGGGATGTTTCTTTTTCTAGCCTAAAGGAAGTGAGATGTGGCTGTGAGAGCCCTGAGTGCTTAGATTTCCTCCTGCTTTTCCCTGAAGTCTTTTGGAGGTGGGGGCAATTACAGCAGTATGCAGCTTCTGTGTGAAGACTGAAACATCCAGCAGAAGTGAAATGTGTTAGTTCTGTACCAGGCATTAAAGGAGCACAATTGATCGCAGAAGTACAATAGGTATACTGGGGACTATAGAATGGGGAAGGGTGAGTAATCATTCTAAAATGAATGATCTGAATGATTACTGAGAGAAATATCTCTGTGTTCTTTTATATCAATTCATTTCAGGACTTGAAGCAAATCACAGAAGAACTTCTCTTGCACCTGCAACGTGGAGCTGTGCAGTTATGTCGGCACACGTGGGTGCTAGGGAGAAACAATCTGCCCTGCTCTACTCAGGAAGGGCCACAGGTGCTACAAGATATGATGGCCAAGGCCACAGAGATTGCTCAAAACGTTGACAAGTCTCTTAGAACCGTGAACAAGTTGCATTGTGACACAGATAACAAAAACAGTGAGCATCTGAGCTCCTCATCAGGTCTCAAGAGCAGAGCCAGCTGGCTGGCGTGGCAGCTGTGTGCAAGCAGTGGCCATTGGGGCATCTGGGGAAAAGATATCTCCTAGAAGTTCCTTTCTGTAGCTGGTAAATGTGGTCCTTCACGCTCCAGCTGTCCTCCAGCTCTTAAATGCTGGCTTTCTGAAGCTGGAGTTATTGCTGTACATCTTTGCAGTAAACATCCCGATTTTAAAAAGAATTTGTTTACATCTTAATAATAAAATGAATGACACTTCAGAGGCAGAAAGGGAAAATTGCTACAGTTCTGTCAATTAAGCCTGAGTCAAGCTGGGCAATTTGAAATCTTTGTTTAGATTTAATTTAATGTTCTCTGCAGATGAGGCACTTCTATCAAACCGAGGGATCTTCACACGTAGATAGAAATGCCTCACATTGGCCTATTAGCACTAAATTGATTCATGATTAGAGGAAAATGCTGTTGCCTCATATGATCTCTCCTGTTAAAAGGAATTTGCACGTAGCACCCTTGGCTTCTTGCAATATTTCCAGGGCAGGCGAAGCAGAGCAATTTTCTCAAAATGCCATGGAAACGAATCTTTGAGAAGCACTGCTGGCTGCAGCACTGCTTCTGGGAGTCCTGCCTGCACCCCGTGCACTGGGGTGCTGTGCTTAGTGAGAGGGAGAGAGGTTCCGTGCTTCAGTCATGAAATGGTGGGGGAATTTTTGGCTCTAGCAGTGACTTCTGATAATATGTTGTAATTACTGATGTGATTGTTACTGAGCTGTGGTCTGTGATAATTAATTGGGGTCCCATGTGGGTTTTTGCAGCCATGCTGTTCTGTCAGTGCCATGACTCCTGCTAGCATTGGACCAGTAAAGAAAGAGACTGCTGGTAAGGAGTGTTTGTATATCTTAGCATTCAATTGTGTCTTAACAGACTGCAACAGCTGTTGCAAGTTATCACAGATGGTTTACTTCAATAAGTGAGTGGACCTTTGAGGTGGAAGCGCCATTACATTGTTATAGTTACACTAAAATTGTTGTTTTCCTGGAAAATTAACTGCAGAATATCTAAAGAGCAGCAGAAAAGGTAACTCTGGAGGGCAGCACCTCCAGTGGTGACGATAAACAGAGCACAGAACCTGGGCTGGCAGGAGTCATAAGTGGGCAGCAGAAAGCTCCATAGAGATACTCTCAGGGAATTGTTACTGCGTAGAGCAAGCAGGAGGGGCGGGCTTCTAAGGGGGCATCTGGAGGGATCTTCATGGGGTAAGCTGCACAAAACTGAGTCTGGATGAAGGATTTGGGGTTGGGAGGTGTGCTGTGAAGCACAGATGTGTGCCATTGTCCCCAGAACGTTGAGAACACATGGTATGAGAAATGAGCTTAGCTCAGGACTACCCTCAACAGACTGAGAACATCTGTTCTATTTTCTTCTTACTGCACCTTGCTCTTTGTCTGCAGACCCTGGTCAGTGTGACCATCTTCACTGTAGGTTTGGGACAGTCCATTTTCTTCTGCTATGGACTTTCCTGAGTCGTCAGCACCTCATCTGGGTTGTGCTCAATCACTGGTGGCTTTATATGTGAGGGAGAGATCCTTTTGTGACTGCTCACTTAAAATCTCGTGTCAGAGACATGGGCGAAGATTAATATTTCATCATTCTCCACTTTAATCATTTTGAAGCGCTGGATATTTTATGCCTGAAAGGACAATTTCCTTGGTATAGAGGTTGGGTAAAGGAGATTGAAGGGAAAGGAATAGGAAATGTCCTCCTTCTTCAAATTCTGATCCTTTATGATATTGAAGGGAATGAGATCATTAGCTACAATTTATTTTGTTGAAAAGGTTTTTTTCCTAGAGTCTAGAAATCTGAAAGTTTTCAGCAAACCAAGGGAAAGGAACAGGGATTTTTCTTATTGCTTACAGATACCTTACATGTGAAATCTGAACACAACAAAACTATTTGGAACACAGAAGAGGTCCCGGAAGGATCTGAATTTGATGACACCTGGGATCCTAGAGAACAGCCAGAGTAAGTGATCTGAGATGGTGTGCTTGGGTTTGATATGGTTATAATGCAAAGATGGGTTGCACAGCTTCCATGTGAGTGAAACAGTTGACTGGAGAGCATGTCAAGAAAAGCTGATGGAAGGACAGCAGCACTGCAAGTAAAGCAACAAGCGAAGAGGGATTGTAACTTCTCCCTTGGAAACCTTCTGATCTCATAACAGAAAGGTAGAGTTGATTTTTCTTGTCACAAGACACTTTGCAGTGTCAGATACTTGTACAGAATGAGATGAGGAGGGGAAGCAGACCAGCAAAAATGATGTAGTGGCTCGGAAACATGCCACGTTGGTGTGAAGTACCTGGTTCTTCCTGATGCAACTGAAGTGCCTTCACTTTTCACATTCAGATTCATAAAGCACTCCAACTTAAGTTTATTTCAATGAACTAATCTCTTCAGAGATGACTACCACCGTAGGAAGTAAGGCTTTAGGCTGGCAGTTATAAATCTTTTTATTCAATTGTAGCTTTCCAAGGGACAGCCCTAAACAGTCTTTTCCCTTCCTTATAGAAGTACAACATTTTAGAAATAGACAAGCATGTTATGTTGTAGTTTGTAGAGGTCAGAAACCCTTCAGGGTTGAGTAATTTGCAAAGCAGGGTTTGAATTGATCATCACTGTGATGTGATGCACTGCCCTGGAGCACTGCATGCTGGAACAGATGGGCTGAAGTCCATGAAGCTGCACCCACACTGTGGTGTAGTTGTTCCTGAATCTATCACTGGTGAGGTATGGAATGTTCTTCCTTTGCATTGTGGGCACAACAGGAGCTTTATTTCACTCTATTTTTGACCCTTCCCTCCCTGCTGAAAGGGCGGTGATGCAGCCCTTCTCCAGCCTTCAGCAATTATGTCCTGTGTTGCACAGATGAGACGAGAGTATAAATCTTTGTAATAGTTCATCAAATTAAGTCGTAGGAAAAGGCCCAAAAGGAAAACAGATGGTTAGAGGTGCATCCAGAGCTGCTAGACAGATTTCTCATTGACTTAGGAATTATTACATATGCACACGAGCACTGGAGATGTGAAAAATACTTTCTATACACTTCTTTCCAACAGCTTTGAGAAGAGGCTTCATTTATTTTGCTCAATTTAGCAGGGGTAATATGTTCTAAATGCAATCTTTCAGATTGTGTTCCCTCATTCATTAAATATCGAGAGCAAAGGAACATGTGATTCTAGATTTTGTAGGGTTCTAAATTAAACAAATTGATTTGGAGGGGAATAACATTAATGTTGGCCAGATGCAAAACAATTAAAATTAGGCAAGATAAAAGAGGCACTTCTAGGCTGCAAGAATAGGCTGGATGACAGAACGTGTAATTGACAGCACCCTTTTCCAGGCCTTTTCCCAAGAGTCTCTGCTTTGGCTACTTGCTGAGGTCCACATTCACTGAGAATGCCTCTTCTGCTCTGTGATCCTGCAGTGTTGGATAGTGGAGTAGAGGCAGCACAGTGATTACCTAGGAAGGTGAAATGAATGCTCATGTTGTAGCAAACTGTCACGGCTCTGGACAGAAATTCAGGGCAGGTGGCTTGAAGACTTGAAGGAAACCTGGAAAATGGGAGAGAATGTGACAAGGACATGAGCACTCATACAAAGATCGATGGTCCTTTGAGAAATACAATTTCCTTCAGCCTCCTGGCCTATCTCTGGTGTTAGCCAACTGCTCCTCTTTTTCAGGTATGAGATTTCATTCAAACAGCAGGTGGGAACAGAGGATGTCTTCTTTGGGATGAGCAGGAAAGACCCTTCCACAGCCTGCTGTGAAGATATGGTGGTGAGCTGAGCCTGTGTTTCCCATCCCTTCTCCGTGCCTTTTTTCTGCACAGTCTTGCCCTCTTCTCAGGACAGAAAGTAAGCATCAAGCTGCATGGCTGCCTTCAGCCTCCTCTGGGATTTTAATTTGTAGTTATCCAGGTGTTTGTAGCTTAATCTGCTCTTCCTAACCTGAGGAACTCATGCACATCCTCGAGGAGAAGAAGCTGAGGAGAAGCTGTGCAATACGTGTCACAGAGGGAGATGAAAGCAGCTCTAAAACAAGGTTTCACCTTGGACACAGTTTTGGGATGGGGAGAGTCTGGGAAGGAGATGATTTTCATGTGCCTGCATATGAGTTAACAGGATGCCAAAGTATTGGCAGCCTAACAGATCCAGTCCTGTTCTGATCTGATCAATGACCTCCCTGTTCTCCTGGTACAATTGCTGTGTGATTTTTATTTTTTTTGGAGCTGTCTTTTGCAGATCTACATATCTAATCACAGCTTTAACTCTGCCCATTGTTTCAGATTAAAATCAAGCTGCCAGAGACAAAGTTCTCAGACATCACCTTAGATATCCAGGACAAGGTTCTTGACCTCCGAACTCCCCAAAAGTAAGTCAGGCAGCACAGTGCTTGCATAGGAAAACTTAACCCTCTGCCTCAGACTGAATTCCTGCACTGAGTGGGGTGTGGGATGACTTCACGTGTGAATAGCCTTCTGTTAGCATCAGTCAGTTCAAGATGCACACTGTGGATTAAGGCCAAAATCAGTTCTGTCCCTGGTGGACTAACTGCAGAAAAGTCACCTTTCACAGACAAAAAGAGTCTGAATTAGTTATCCCATGCAGAAATGTAACCTAAAGATGCAAGAGTGCTGAAAGAATGCTTGGGAGTGCTCTGAAACAGGAAAGCCAAGAAGAGTAACTCCAGATTTTGACTTGTGTAACGTGAAGTTAGTAGAAGAGGTAGCTTAATGCAATGCTGCAGGTGTAGCAAATCCTTCACTTCCATTTTCTTCTGCAATTTTGTCTTTTTGGTGACTCAGATCTGCCATTATCTTAGTATCCAGCTGTCTCAAGTCACAAGCCTTGCAAATAAAACGTTTGCTGTAAATCTGATGGTTGCTTGGGTACAGCCTGAGCCAGTGCTGTTTTGCAGATGTAAGTGCAAATCTGCTCAGTATGAAAGAAACAAATAAGATCTCAAGTTCTACCTACGAAGAAACACTGTGTTCTCACAGATGTATGGGAGGGCTCAAAGGAATTGTTTTCCTCTGCGTAGTCCTGGGGCTGACTCTAAGCCCAACTGATCTTGTGGACTTTTCCATATGCTGTCAGCTGGTGAACTTCTGTAGGTGAGGTGTAAGTGTGTTTTGACTGTACCTTGGCTGTGGCTCCTACAACACAGTTGAAAAGGGCTGGAATCCCAGTTTGGAGTAACCCCCATCTCCACACTACCATGTTGTCTTTTAGGGTAGGGAGGTGTGTCTTCTGTGAAACCAGACTGTCCAGAATCTCTAATCCAGCTGTGCCAGTTATTTCTTCTTGCTATAGAATACAAGCTCCCCCAGGCACGTTAGGCATTTTTCAGGTTTTTACCACCAGAAGGGCATTATCAGTGCAGCTTCTCCTTCCTTTGCATTGCATAGAAGCAAGAACAGTGGAGAGAACTCACCATCTATCGCTGGAAGTTGTAGCCACAGCCAAAAGAAAGGAAATGTTGGAAATGCTCCAGGGCCTATATAGTTGTGTACCAGGTATTGCAGAACTGTGTAACTTGTCATGGGAAGGATATACAGAATGGACTTTCCTTGATATACTGATTCTTGAATCACTAGAATGGCTTCCAGTGCTATCTCAATGGCTCACGTGGTTTGGGCCATTAAAACCCATTGTGTCCTCCTTGACAGGAAGCTACTGCTGCATCTCCCTTGCCCTGTGGACAGCAAGAAGGGGAAAGCTCGTTTTCTCTCTGAAGAGGAGCTCTTGGAAGTCACCTTAAGGATGAAAAGGGAGTTTGATTTCATCAATTTTGCCTGATAGAGAAGTGGAGGTACTTTACAAAAAGGAATCTCTGTAAATCTGAAGTCTTTTCAAAATCTAAGTAGTTGTGAGATTGTTCCCCTTTATCAGATCAGGGGGACCATAATGGAATAAATTCAGTAAGTCAGGAGGAAATGGAGGTCAATTCATCACACCCACAGATCCTGTAAGCTGGGTCTGTCTGGGTCTTGAACTGCTCTGGTTAACATTCTGCTTCCTGCAGTCTGACACGGGCTCTGAATTGGAAAATAGGAGACCACAGAGTCTGCAAAGTGGGGAAAGTCTTTCTGTGGTTAGTGTCTATAAGCAGCAGGGGGAGGTTTTTTTAACCAGCAGCTCTGGTTCCTGGTTACTGTTGGAAGTCTTGCAAGTGAGGTGTATTTGGCCTCCAATGCTGGCACTGAGGCCAGTTCGAATCCCCTCCAAAGCTTTTTGGGGATCCATAGTCGCATCTCTGGGGCTTCTTTACCCTGGCAGAACAAGGCAGGCAGCTACTGCTGGATTGCTGAACAAGTCAGCTCTTTTGAATGGTTTTTGACAACATATGGTTCAATGGCATCCATTCACCTGCTGTCCTTCCAGCTATTCTTCTGATCTTTATTAATAAAAGAATATGCTCTAATGAACCATTCTGGTTACTTTTCATTCTTCCTCCTCTGTGTTATACCCCCAGAGACTTCCTAAAAACGGAGGGAGAGGAATTTTGCATTACAAAGTACCATTTTCTTAAAGGGCTGAAGTGCAGCAGGAGCTTTTGTTTTGGCCTTTAGGTCTAATCTGGAGCGACAGAGATGGGTAACCAAGAGATTTCTCTCACCACCTTCTGGGCAAATACATTCACTTAGTGCTGTTAAACGTGCAGGAAGCAAAGAGATCCGCTCAGCAAGCAAAGAGGAGAGGACAAGCAGGGCTGGTACTTTGATGGGCCTTAATCAAATCTTTTAATCACTGTGAAAATAAAATGGCTTTGGGTCCTGCATTTGTCTGGCAATAAAAATAAAACAGAATTGGCCAGCTAGGCTATGGATGGCATCCATGCTGCTGAACTTGGGAGAGGAAAGGTGAATTCGCTATTGAAGACATTGATGGTGATTTTTCAGATGTTTTTTTGCCAATTGAAGTTTTCAGAGTTTGTTGTTTGGAATGTACTTCTTTATAACTCTCAGATAAACCTGATCATGTCTGTGTGCTTCAACCACTTACCTTAAAGTGGCTCCATTTCTTGGATCAGAGTAATGCTGCCCAATCTCTGCATTGGTGTTAGTGCACTGAAAAACAGTTATGACTCATCCTAAGCCACCGGGCACGCTGACAACATTCAGGGGCAACTCCAATTTGTATTTGAAGTTTCCATACATTGCATCTGAATATGTCTCATCCCAACTGTACAAAGCCACGGGGAGGGGAACAATGCAGATGTATGAAAGGCTGAGATCATTCCTCCTGACTCAGTTAGTACTGCGTGTGATTGCCAAGAAGTGACACTGAGGCTGTTCTTGGAAAAGGCTTGCCTCGTGGTCCATGGGCAGCGTGCTGCTGTGCTCCTCTGTTTGTGATGTCACTTGCAAGAAGTGGGGGCTTGGCCCTGTTGCTATACATGTGTGCACAAAACATTTCCCCAGGGGCATCCCACCAGTCCACAGCAAAAAAGAGAGTGATGCTCTGCTCTTCCAAGCCCTGTCCCAGTCCTCAGTCCACAAGGTAGCATTGCCCTTATATTTGACTGCAGTAATTTCCTTAACCTTAAATCAAGTCCTGTTCAATGTGACACTAATGTTTGATACTGATAACGAAGGTGCGTTTGGCTCATTTTGTGTCTCTCCTGTGCTTCAGTCTGATTTCAAATGGAAATGAGCGTGTGCCACACTGGTATCCATGTCCTATTTTCTCCCCATACATTTTTAAACCTGTGTACATTTAATTTGCATTCAAGAGGCAAAAATCTCAGAGGTAAGTAAGTTTTGTAAGAGTGTTGGCTGCTGAATAGGAAATAGAAATACAAATCAGTCCCAGGATGTGCACGTCGTCTGATCGGGCCTCTTGCCATCACCCTATGGAGATCCTCTTGTGTTATTTTTCTCCTCTCAAGGAGACCGAGGCTGCCCTAGAACAGGTCTTGGTTTTGGTGGGTTTTTGGTGGCTTGTTTGTTTGCTGTGGGTTTTTGTGGTGGTGTTTTTCTGTGGGTTGTCCCAAGAAGCAGCTGGTCCAAGGGACCGGAATTCGGTGAGGCGCTGCCAGCTCCAGCACAGTTAACTTGTTTTGCAAATGCTTGGAGGCAGTTCTGCTTTGCTGAACCAGCGCTGGCAGAACATCTTTTGAAGGGGATACAAAAACCCCTCTGCCTCTGAACATCAAAGCTATTGCCTAAGTACCACTCCAACACCTGCAGGCATCTTAATTAATCAAAATTATGAGCCCAGTTAAACAACCCTGCCATTAAGCCCCAGCCATTAAGCATCATCAAGCTTTATTTGGTTCCCTAAGAAACATCTTGATTAAATGTATTGCAGTCAAGTAGAGGGTAGTGTAGCTGTGGAAGTGAGATGAAGGCTGTTAATAGAAGTATCCTGATAAGCAATGTGTGCTATTGCCTTGTGGGCACCTTATTTCCCCCAGTGGTGCTGGCAGAGCCCTTGCTCTTGCTGGGACTTGCTCCTGCACCCGAGCCACGGTGTTGCACTGAAGTGTGCATCCCAGCTTGCTCTGTGTTTCACTTCCCATAGTCTTCTTGGTCACCTTTGAGATCCCAGCCCTGGAACAGTGGCACAGACAGCACAGGAGCACTTTTGGTTTTGCAGTTTTTCTCTCAAACTGATGAAATGTTTGACCCTTTTAGCCTTTCTCAGCTCAAAGTCACCTCTTCATGCTCTCATTTGTGGAGAGAAGATCTGAGGGCTTTACAGGTATGCTGATGCTGTCCAGTCACACTCCTTGGGGACCAACTCTCTTTTATCATTGGTCTCTATTGTGGCTCCATCAGCTGCTGTCTTGCTGCTAACCAGCACTCCATGCTGTCTGGGCTTGGTGGTTCCAGCACTCAGCAAAGGCTGCCCAGGCAGCCAGGCTGCATTTGGCCACCTACCTCCTGCAGCTGCAACAGGACGTGGAGAAAGAAATGCCTTCTGGAACATTCTTTTCCTCTTGGAAAGCTGCATAAAACGGCAGGGATAGGAACAAATAGAGCTGAATGTGTTGAATTTTAAGGCAATGATGCAGGAAAGCCAGATGTTTCCTGGACATCTGGGATCTCCAACAGATGTAAGCAGCCATGGCTGAGGTCAGCAGTGCTCTGAGTGTTGGGTGGGCTCCATGTGTGCTCAGTAATGAGGATCTGCTGTCCAGTGTTTGTTGCAAGCCCTGGGTGATGATCTTGGTGAGGAGGCTGGGAGAGGTGTGATCTGTGCTAGAGCATGTACTGTGCCCGGGGGGCTGGAGGAGTAGCGGGGTGACGGCCGAATGTGGGAGGCTCTGACAAGGTGAGAAATGCTGCGGGTGCTCAGCCTCATTCCTTAAATCAAGGGAACTGTTTATGTCCTCAGAGGCTGGAATGATAAACCCACAAGCTGTGAGGGGAGTGTATGGGTGAGCTAGGGGCCACGCAGTACAGCAGGAGGATGGCCCTGGGCAGTGCTTATGCAGCTCCGCTTCTCTGCTGGGGCTGTTCCTCCTCAAAGCATTGCTGAGCAGTTCAAACCCTGTGACATCTGAGTTTGTTAAATAGCAGCCCCACCTTGATGGTCTTCTGTGACATTTTGTCCCGTGGAAGCAGATATTCATTGGAGGGGGTGGAACTTGGCTGGGGATGGTCCATGTGCGGTGATGTAGGCACTGAAGCTGGCTATGGGAGGCCTGGAGGGAAGTGTCAGTGGTGTGCATTGGGAGCAGGCTGCCGTGCTGACTGGGAGCTCTCCATCAAAAGTAACAGCTGTAGAGCCACCTGCTGCAACCTCAGAGCCTCTTCTGTTCCTGTTACCACGTTCAGGCTCCTGGAGGCAGTGGGATCACAGCAGCTTGACTTCCTTCTGTGGGCAAACAAGAAAGAGCTCTTCTGTCATGACCTCATGTTTCTCTCCTGCCCTTGGTAAGCTGTATCTTACATATCTGTTGCAAACACGATCTTCCCCTGCCCTGCTCCTCATTAAAAATAACTGAGTTGTTGGCACTGGGACCCTTGGGTGTCCCAGGGGGAAACTGGTGGAGCTGACGGGTGGGGGATGGCATCTCCAGCTGGAAGGCAGCACCCAGCGGGCTGTTGGCACCAGCTGTGCCTTCACACACTGCTCGGGTTCATCCACATCCAACCAAGGAACCCCAGAGCAGCTGCTAATTCCACACCATGGCTCTCTGATGGATGCTGATGGGTGGCAGCTCTGCGCTCCCATCATGACAATGTGGCAGAGGGGTAGTATTATGGGATGGGGCCGATGGGGTGGTGCTGGAGCAGCGCTGTGTGGCCGAGCACAGGGAGTCTGTGCTGCCAGTGGCTGCATGCTCCAGGCCCCTCTTCTACCTCCAGTGATGGGGAACGCCGAGAGAGGAGGGTGAGCTCTCTGGAGGATGGTGGGGGCTGAGTATCCTGCAGAATAACTGCAGAATGGCAAAAATAGCTCCTTAAAAGCCTCTGAAGCGGAGCCATCCTAATGGCTGCTCCTGACGTCTCGGGCTCCGCGTCTCCCCCGTGTCGCTGCTGAGCACTCGGGATGCATTCAGCCCATTACGTCGCAGCAGTTATTTGAATTTCCCAGGCTGATTTCTGTGTTCACTTCCATATTCTCCACCATCACTCTTATGGGCTCTCTCAATCATCTCCCCCTCCATGCCCATGTGTACACACACGAGTGCCTCTCTGCATCTCCAACCTGCAGCCTCGTCCCTGTTTGAAAGATGTTCCTCTATCACCACAATCTTCAGAGCATTGAATTGAACAGGGAATTGGATTTCTGTGGCTGCAGTATCTCAGCATCTCTCCCTCTGTACCTGCTCCGTTTCCCTGCGTGCTCTCCAGGATGTCTCCACCGTTCTGGCAGCGCTTCCATATTTCATTTCCGGCAGATCAGGTCTGCAGAGCTCAACCCTTTGAAGACACTTTGGTGCCAGCAGGTGCACAAGGCACTGATCGGGGCTTCATTTGCTGTCTGTGCCTGTGCAAAACAGAGCAGGCAGGGGCTCACAGGGACCAAGGAGTCCCCTGCTGTCCTCTGCCAGTGCCAGCAGTGGGGCAGGTTTGTCATCAGTCCAGCCCCATTTACATCATGGGTGTTGAGTCAAACCCGAAGGGGAAGGGATGCTTCATGTTGATCTTTAGACTCCAGCTCTGTGCTTAATAGCTCACCATCTCAGTGCTGTGCTGCTGAGCCAGGAGTCCCACAGAGGTCAGGTGGGGGCTCTGCCATTGACATTTGCACTGTTATGGTGAGGATGCAGCACTCACACTCAGTGGAAATGGGACCACTCCCACCCTGCCTGGAAACACGGCCTCACCAAAGCACCCAGGCTGCTCTCAGCTCCAGCCAGCACATCTCAGAGGGGCACTGCTTCTGGAATCCTGGCCTGGGGTTTTCTGTCAGTGGAAATCCAGGCTAAGATGAAAGCATCAAGGAACCTGTAAGCCCTGCAGACACCAGTTTGAACAGTTGCCTTTCAGCTTGGAAATACCGACTTTTTTATCAAATCACACCCAGCATCACTGGTGCTAAAGGAGGGGGATCAAATTGTCTCCTTAGTTTTCCCAGCGTGTTGACTGGCTGCACTTGGCAGCATTTGCAGTCAAATCCATCTTCTCTTCCCTGGCCAGGCGCTCACTGCTGGCAGAAAGAGCAGGGGAGGGGAAGGGAGAAATAAAAGCATGCTGCACGATGGCCCCAGCCTGTGCCTGCACCTGGGGTGGGCTGAGCACCTCCAGCTGTGCCCTGGCTGTGCATTTCCCACTTGTTCAAGCTGCTTCTGCACTCCAGGAGTTGGAATCCTGCTCCAGTTCTGAGTTTTTGAAGGGACTGAGCTGCCTATGGAGGTATCTGCCCTCTGTCTGTGCTGCTGCCTTCAACCTCATTGCGCACCCGGGGTTAGAGGGGCTGAGATGACACGTGTGCCTCTGCTGTCCTCTCTGAGCTGCACAGTCCCTGGCCCACAGCTGTGCTGGGGGATCTCCTCTGGAGGATGCTGACATTGCACTGAGCATGTTACTCTCATAGCAGCCCTGCCACTGCCTGCACAGCCCCGGTGTGTGCCCTGTGTGCGTGTGCTCAGGTGTTGCTAAGCTTCTTCCTTCCCAAATCTCCTCCTCCTCACAGCTCTCCTCCCTGCCGTGCACCCAGCACTGGCTCTTTTCTTTGTCGCTGCAGGGAATTCCTTTCTCACTGAGAATCCTCCTGCTGCCTCTTAAATCTTTCCACTTTCCATTGAAGTGCTGCAGGCCTGGTGAGGCTGAATAGGATGGAGATATCCTCAAGGAGGGCTCCAGCTCCTGGGGAGGCACTGGGGTTGTTCTCGGTGCCAAAGCTCCCGCTCCCACCCCCATGCTTCTCCCCCTGCGCCTTCAGCATTCACACAGTGCTGATGGGAAGATGCTGACCTCTCCAATTAGTGCTTGCAGTGTGATTGCAGCCCAGCCAGGTGCTCCAGCCACAGCGGGGGAGTGTCATCTTCATTCATTGCTTTATTAGTGCTGTAACCATACAGGGCTGCAGTTACCTTTAATTACAGGCTCTGTTGAGGCCAGTTGTGCTCTTTCAGTGAGCACTTTGAAGGTCCGTGCTGCAATGGGAGCACTTACTGTCATATCACCATTCAGTCTGGGCTGATGCCTGGCTGCTAGTAAGTGGGGATGCTGCTGAGTAAGGGGAAGGGAGAGGGGGGGGGCTGTGCTGCCCCCAGCTGTGCCACTGGACTCTGTGCTCTGGAGCTGTGCTTGGGGAACCTGAGGATGCACAGAGTGCAGCACAGAACCCTGTGGGCTGCAGGCAGCTTTGTGCCATGCTGGAAATTGGAAGAGGTCTGCGTGTTTGTTTCTTCTTTTAAATTAAAAGTGCCCCAGGGGCTGCCAGCATCCTCAGCTAAACAGAATACAATGCAAAATGCAAAAGGGCAGTGAGAAACCATCAGATTTGCAGTCCCAGGAGAGAACAGCCGCACCAATTAGCAGCAGGGGTTGACAACTGCCTGGCTGGAAGGGGAATTTGCTCCCACTTGGCACGTGGGGTTGGGGAGCGCTGCTCTGGGTTTGCGCTGGGCCTGAACAGGAGGAGAGGAGGTGACCTGGTGGGGGTACACGTGGAGCTGAGTCCCATCCCTGGCCCCAGTCCCACGCATGTGGAAGGGGCAAGGCTGGGCTTTCACCACAGCACCTTCCCATCCAACAGGCGGCTTCAGCACATGAGCAGGCTGATGAGGGACGGTGGCAGAGCAGAAGGGGCCTCTCTCAGCTAAGGACCACAAACTGATGGCTCTAGCACTTCGTATTCCACTTCTAAACAGGATTACAGAGTAAATTCAAGACAGAAGATAAGATCCTGCTCATCTGCAATCCACAGAAAGAGCTTTTCCCCCTCTGGCTTTATTAAGAGCACCTTGGGGACGAGGAGGAGGAGTGATTCAAAGGGAACATCAACATGCATTTCCATGCATTCCATGCAGGCAGGGCGCTGCTCCCGGCCTCGCAGCACAGCAGCTCTTGTTCAGGGCTTCTTGAGAGGGACCCAGAGCTGTGGGTTCCCATAGGGCCTGTTTGCAATGCTATTTCGATGGCACATATCTGAAGTGTTGGATCAGGAATTCAACACCATCGTCTGTTCTCACTCCTTTCAGCCCATCTCCATAAAAGAGGGAAACACAAATGCTTTGCATCTAAAAATAAATGCAGTCCTCTGCTTTCCCCATGCTGTTGCAGGCAGTGTTTGGAGCAGGGTTTGAGCAGTGCCCTCACCCTACTGATTGTGGCTGATGTGTTTCCTCGGTGTGGTCGGTGGGCACAGTGGGGCTGTGGTTGGACTGTATCACCTTTTCCAACCTTAATGCTTCTGTGATTCTATGAAAGCTCCATAGCTCCATCCAAGACCCTCTCCCAGGTTGAGACTTCAGGAATTGGGCTTCTAAATATCAAAGGATTGATCTGAACACCGCAGCTCGTTCATTTTTAAATACCAGTTCTTAGATGCTTTATCCTCTGCTGCTAGGTGTGCATCCCCGAGCCTCTCTGGGTATGTATGAAATTTAATCCTTAAAGAACGTGTTAAAAATTCAGTCCTTCATGCAGGGCTCTGTGATTTTGGACGCTGAGGTTTGGAGGAAAAAACAAACATGGGGAGCACGTGGTGGGACAGCAAGGCAGCGAGGTGTGGCACGGCACAGCACGGCATGGCATGGCACAGCATGGCATGCGGGTGGGGACACCCAGCTGGCAAAGGGACCACCTGGTGCTCACAAAGCTGGGGATCTGCTGCTTGTTTTCCTCTTTTTATTTCTGTTAAGCAAAGGCAAAATCCTCTGCTTCCTTTGGGGCAAAGCACTCTGTGCGCCCAGGGATTCCCGCTTGAGGGAAGGAACCAGAGAACACGCTGAAAGCCTGTACATGCGTGGGGTGCATTTCTGGAGGGATTTGTGCCTCCTGGGGAACGTTCAAAGGCATCCACAAGCCCCTGGCATGCTGCTGTGCCTACCGAGGGATGGGGCAGCCCTGAGTTCAGTACCACCAGCACCAAACTCCTGGGGCTCCGGAGGCGCAGCCAAAGGTCCCATCTCCCTCCTCGCCCCCGCCGTGCTGATCTCCATCACTTGCCCCAAAGGATCCGCTGCCCCACAGTGCCATTGCTTCTGGGCTGGGCTGCTTTAGGACACACAGCCTTCGCACTGCCCCAGCTGGAGCGCCCACCTCCAGCCTGTATGTCAGCTGCAGCCACCTGCAGAGCTGCTCTCGTGCCGGGGTAACACCTGCCAGCTCCCAGGCACAAAGGTGGAAAGGCAGAGGACAGCTAGAAACAACTCGGGAAAGCATCTGCTTAGAATAGAAAGAGGTGTGTAACCATGGCTTCAGCTCTGTGCTGCGTGCCTGAAATGCAGATTTCTGCCACTGGCTCTGCTGGGCCGGAGTTAGCAGCTGTGTAAAGGGACCAGGAAAGCACCGGGGGCCCAGGCTGGGGGTGGTGCTCTGTTTGGTGTGGTGGCCACAAATGATCGCCTGCTCCGGACCCAGCATCCCCATCTGCAGTGAAGGAGCCTTCCTGGGCGCTGCAGTCCCACCATGGGACATGGAAACCCCAACTGTGTGCCATCCAGCCCCTCCAGCATCCCCACCATGGAGGGATTTACCCCAGGCAAGAACCGGAGCATGCTGAGAATGAGAATTCAATGCCTGAATGCCTTCAGTTCCTTCTTCCAAATAAATCACTGCGTGACTCTAATTATTGTGCTTGCCCTGCATACATACCAGCTTCATACGGAAAATGAGTGCGGAAGGATTTATGACTGCTGACCCTGATTGATATTAAAACATGTTTAATTCATTGCAACATGGGTTAAAATAAGGGAGGCTACGGATGGACTCCAGGAGTGCTTGGGAGTGTGGTTGCTGTGCTGCCTGCCTTGCAGCAGGACTCCTCATCCTCCCCTCTGAGCCCACCTGAGCTTGGGATCTGCCTGAATCCTATTTCATGTAACCACCCCATTTCATCCAGCTGCGGATCTGCGGCTGTTTGGAGAGAACTGTCACCAAGATGTTATTTCTGAGCAGGGACAGCTTGCAGCCTCATTAGATGCAACAGGAGTTGGATGTTGCTGAGGTTTGAGGCTTCCCTAAGCAATCGGCCATCTCTGCTGCTATGAATCATCTCCTGCTTTCCAAAAAGCTCTCCTCTGTGCTACAAAAGCCCTTGGCCTTCGGGGCACTGTTTGCATTGAATCTCCAACTATCATGCAAGCATTTCCAGTATAGTCTGGTAGCATCCTCCTGATCCTAGGTATTCTCCCAGCCTTCCCCAGCCCCTGCTGTTATTTGGGGTCGATTGGTGCTGCGGCTAAAAGCCCTTTAAACACTCTTGTTAGCATTGAAGGTGAGGTCCGCAGTGTGCCCAGAACTGCAGGGCAAGGGCAGTAAATCAGCTTTCACTTCATTACAACGACTGGAAAATCCTGATGGAGAGCAGCAGAGGTGTCCTCGAAGGGGCCATTGCCCAGCAGCGAGCTGCCAGCCCTGTGCTTTGCTCCTGATTTATTTTCCTGCTGAGCTGCAAGATGGCTTTGAGCTCCTTGTGCTGCCAGAGGGGCTGCAGGTAATGCTGGGGTCCTGGCTGGCAGTGAGGGCCGGTGTGATGGGCACACATCTTGGAACAGGGGGTGCTGGAGGTGCTCCCAGATAGAAGTCCTCTCCCTTGCATGGCATTGAGGAGGAGCACTGTAGTTTCAGTCCTTAATTCATCCCTATGAGAGGCATCACCAGGTGCCTCAGATCAACCCCCACCTCCTAATAGAGGTATGTAAAGAAAAAGGCTGCTTATCCTCTTCCATTTCCCCCCACCCCCTCGGGTAGGGAGCTGCTCTGTGCTCAGGTGCATGCAAGCAGCACCAGATGCTAGGAGCCCATGTACTGCCCTGCCTCTGCTGCACTCCTGATTTATCCCCAGGAGGGAGGAATTGTGGTCGTTCCTCATCTGTAGAGGGGGCGGCAGCCCATGGGGGTCTGCAGGCTGCGATGCAAAGGGGGAGAGGGAAGCAAAGAGATGCCCTTCTGCCCTATGGGGTGCTCGCTGTGCTGGGACCCCCGGCTCTATCTGTGTTCCTCTCATAGCACACGTGTGCCATTAAGAGGGGGAAAAAAAAAGATCAGTGCTCCCAGAAGCTAAAAATAACAGCAGGCAACGAACGGGGTTTGGCCAGGAGACAGTACGGGAACGCGGGGGTGTGGAGCAGGAGGTGTAATTTCACTGCTGCTCCTCCAGCAACAGGGCGAGGGAGAAGGGGATGAACCGAGGCAGCCATCGGCGAGGTAAACACTGTGCGGCCCCACGATGGGGGGTGGGCAGAGCTGGGGGGTGATGGGGCAGAGCTGGGAATTGGGGGAGAGCTGCGGGCTGCGAGCAGGGGGAGCCGGGCTGCGTGCGAGGATGGAAAGCTGTGCTGTTAAATGAGGGAGTGAGTGCAAACAGGCTGTAATTACCATCGCTCCTCCAGCGCCAGCTCTCCGCTCGCCCCGAGCTGTCAGATGCGCTCTCGCGAATGCCTCCATCTCTTTTGCGTGGTCAGATCTCTGTTTATTCGCTCCTCCGGACCCGGCGTTTCGCTTCCAGCTGGGGAGGGGGGCAGGAGAAGAAGGAGGGGTGGGGGATGTGTGGGCGCTGCTCCGTGGGGAGGTGTGTGCTGGGGCTGCTCGCGTTGATACAGATGCAATAAGGCGGCCACAGCCGCTCCAAGCCCTCCTTGAATGGCTGCAGTCCGCCTGCGGTGGCCGCCACACCGTGGCACGGAGGGGACGGGTGCTGCCTACCTCTGTGCCAAGGGATGAGTCCTGCTCCCGTCCCACAGCTACTCACGGGGAAGGGATGGGCAAAGGTATTCGCCTCCTCCAGCTGCTTTCAGGTCCTGCCCTCCCGGCACAGGTGGGAGCCCCTGGCAGGGCTCTGATACCCTCAGCACGCCCCGACCGCTGCCTGGAAGGAAAACAAAGCGAAAAGCAGCCACGGCAACAGGTCCAATTAGCAAAGGCATTGATGCCTCCGACTTTCAGAGGGGGCTGAGCTGTCTGGCAGCCGGGCTGCTCTGTGCAGATGGACCAATTTAGCCAGGTAAGGAAGGAGCCGCAGAGCTGGAGTGCTGCCATCTCCCCGGCCGGCTCCGGCACTGCTCCGCTCTGTAATTGTGCTGCAGCCATACAGACAGCTGCCATCCATCACCCCGCCGGCTCTGCTGCTGGGATGCCATCCACAGGGCGGTGTGGTCCCTGGGTGCTGTATCCCTGCGGGGCTGTGCTCCTGGTTCCTGCTTGTCCTCCCAGCTGTGGGGTGAAACCGGAGCCCAGGATGGACCTGAGATCCCCCAGGGGTGGAATCGGGCTCCTTGTTATCAGGTTCCTTGTTAGCCAACAACTGGATGCAAGGGAGAAAGCTCTTTGCCTGCTCTCCACAGTGGGAAGATCTGCTGTGTGAGTTTAACGATTCCTGTAATGGCACGGGGTGAGAGATCCTGAGTGCTCCCAGAGAAGCTCCACTGGAGGATGACACTTCTCAGGGCTGAGAGGCAGATCCATAGCAGAACGAATGGGCTTCCTCGGTACCTGCAAGCTGCTGGCATTCTGCTGCCCACTGTACCCCATTATTCCCAGTACAGAGCATCCATGTGCTGGTGGGAACGTGCAGAGTGAACCCGGAGCTGCCCCAGTTTGTCTGGACCAGAAACGTGGGGCTCTGCCTCCAGCGATCTCTTGCAGGCTTGCACAAATCTTGCTGTGTGAAGAATGCTCTTTTTCCAGTTTGAAGGGTTGTTTTGCTGTTACTGCAATGCATTCCTAATTACATGTTTAATTGAGGCCTTTGGGAACTGAGGAGGCTGAAGCAGGTGCTGTGGGAGATGGGCTTTAGGCAGGCACAGGGCAACGGGGGAGAGGCAGCAGAAAGGAGCCCAGTGGCTCTTCCACTCCCCCCTTCAGGACCCCACCACTGCAAGCAGGGCACACACCACCTCCAGGCACCCTGTGCTCACGGTGCTGCCTTCATGAGTCCCTGCAGTGCAACCCAGGTCCCCAAATCCCCAACACCCTCTCACCTTCACTGCACACGGGCAGCCCTGGCACAGGGAGAAGCCTCCTTGCCTTGCACCGTGCTCCCTGGGCTCACTGCTCCGTTCTGCATCCCACAAGGAGGAGCATCACCGAAGGTCCCCTGCAGCAGCCGTGGGCATTGCTGTGCCCTGCCGGTGACAACCGCCTGGG
>JAPSGF010000012.1:283782-352878 GCA_035772895.1 Perdix hodgsoniae | reverse complement strand
GGGGGCGGCGGCCCGCAGGGGCCCGGCCGTGCCCGCCCGCCGCGCCGGCCGCCTGAACCACCGGCTGCGACGGAGGGAGCGGAGCCGGAGCGGAGGTGAGCGCTGTGCGCCCGGAGGGGGAGACCGAGGGGCCGGGGGATGGAGGTGCGCGCTGCCCGCTGCCGTCTCAAGCAGTTTGCGGGAGTTCGTTCCGCTCTCCGAGCGGTGCTCTGCTCGCTGCCCGCGCCAAGGTTATGCGGGAGGTTTGCCTCCTCCTGCCTTCTGCGGGGTTCCCGTGCTCCCCCCAGGTTTGGGTGCTCCGAAGGCGCTGAAGCAAGACCCTGCTTCGCCCCGTGGGGCGGTGGTAGACGTGATGTTGTGCGGGTACCAGAGGATGCAGCCTAGGGTGCATCCTTTCCATCCATCCTGCTGCGGTTGTAGCTCATGGATGGTGCATCTGCAGGTGGTACCCACCCAGCCCAGAGGCACAGGGGGAGGAATCTGCTCTTAGGGCTCTGGAGGGGCTGAGTGGGATCCGTGCTGCTTCCTGCAGCCCCGCTTTCCCCACCCAGAAGCTGTGCCGTTGCTGCTGGGTCACCTTGGCACACTCCCAGGCAATAATACCCTTCGTGTTCTGCCGGTATTGTGGTGCTTATTGATGTGGATTGCACCCAGCTGAGCTGAAAGAACAGAGGGGAAAGTGCTTTGCTTCTGGCTTGGGCTTGTCGGTGTTCTTTCCCTGTTTCCCTGCTATAGGACAATTGGGATGGGCTGAGTTTTCCTCCTTGCTGGCAGTGGGACTGGTGGAGAGATGTGGTTCCCTCCTTAGGAGATCTACAGGGTGAGAGAAACATGAAAATATTTGTATCCTTCTCCTTTCATACGACAACCGGGTAGCCCTGGCTCGCCTTTCACTGTCCTGTGCCTCAGTTTCTCTGTCTCTGCAAAGGAAGAGGTGAGGGAGGACAAACCAGCTCTCACCAACGTGAGCTGAGATGCAGTTTGTTGTGTTTGAGAGCCTCACTGGGCACAAGGCTGCCCGGGGGCCAAGAACAGCTCTGGATCAGGCCCAAGGGATGCTGAGCTGCCATCCTGCGGCAAGGAGTTCCACACTGCGCCTGAGCAGCAAGCAAAAACTGTGTTAAGAAAAGAAAGAAAACGTGATTTTTTAAAAATTTCTTTTGAAGAGGAAAGCAGGAATAACCCCCCTCCGGGTCTGAGAGCCCTGCTGTGCTTTAGGCCATCTCCTGCCCTCTGAGCATCGATGTGTAGCTGAGCTGCAGCCTCACGCACTCACTGCTCGCTGGGGCTCACATCCCTCGTCAAAGAGTTTTGGGTGCTTTTGGTGATGTGCGTGGAGCAGCACTTGGCAGGCAGCGGGGCTCCTTGGTTGAGAAACCCAGGGAGGAAGCAAGTCCCACTACCCTAGCACCGAGGTCTGGGTGTTTGCCACCACCTGGGGTGCCCTAGCATAGATCTATCTCAGGTGGCTGGGCTGTTTGAGTGGCTGGCAGGGAAATACGTTGGATGAATGCTTGGTTAGCACAGCCTGGAGTGCAGCTTGCTTGTGTGGGGTGCTGCTGGCTGCAGCGTTCCAGCATAAGGGCACAGAGTTGTCTGTGGGTGCTGGACTGCCCTAGCGTGTCAGGAAGGGCTGAGCTGCCCCGTGCCATGGGCAGGTGCTGCTGACTGCCGGCAGCTGGATCTGCCATGCTGGAGCTCTGCCTGCAGCTGCAGCTCGGAGCTGAGCAAGCAGCCAGCTGCCTGTGAGGGGGATTGGGATCATTTGAGAAGGAAAGGCCTATGGAACAGGTGCAAAGCCACAGCTGTTTTGTATGCTGGTGGCTGTGGGAGGACCTCCTGGGGTGCAAATCAGGCTCAGACTGTCTCTGTTTGCTAGCAATAAGGCTCAGGACGGGAGGTTGCCCAGACAGGGGCCCATTGGCCTCAAGGTTCCCAAGGCAGGAGAGGGGCACAGTGCTCTCAGTGAGCTCTGGAGCTCACCTCTGTAAGCTGAGATAAGCCAGATCTCACTTTGAAACATCAGCTTGTAACATCAGGTCCCGTCTAGCATGGGACTCCCAGAGCAGAAAGCAAGCTGGAGATAAGGCACTGTTTGCACACACATTTCAGCGTGTTGCTTTGTCCCCTGTGACCAGGCTGGCTGACCTGTGTGCTGGGGAGCAGCGAGCTGGGCTCTGGGACTTGTTCATGGCTCTGCAGAGATCAGATCTAGCCTCAAATCACAGCCCGTGCCACCTGGAGGATGCTTCCACTGCCTGCTCAGCAGCAGCTCCCTGGCACTGAAGGACAAAGCTGCCGGCCCTCAGCTCTGCCCCATGCTTGTAGAGCTCATTACTGGTGGTCCTTCCACTGAAATCCCTTACAAAACTCTCAGTTCATCCCTGCGAGCTGAGTGCCATCCATCAGGGCAGCACCAACACACAGGCACCGCATTCCAGAAATGAGAAAAGCATTTATGTAAGGACAAGGAAGGCGGTCGCCTCGCAGAGCCCCCAGGCTGCTGGGAGCAGGGCACGGATCCCACAGGAGCAGAGCCCTGCTCCCTGGGGTGCAGCAGCCAGCGATGGCAGGGGGAGAGCTGGCACCAAAGAGGAGCCTCATGCTGGTGATGTCTCAGAGCTTGCAGTAGGAGGAGGGCAGCTGAGCTGCAGTAACGGTCCCTCTCACTCACTGAAATGGCTGAAGCTGTGCTGCATGCTCCCAGCACTCTGCCTGCAGGGGCTGAGGCATCGCCCATCCACAGTGTCTGTGCTGCAGGGTTCTTCCAGCCTCAAAAGTAAGGGACAGAGGTATGGGTCCACTAGGATGTGGTCCTGTCCATCCCCATTTTGCACAGCTCTGGAGCTGGGCAGGCAGCAGCACTGTGACAGCTCTGGTAGTGGTAACAAGGGGACTGGGACAACCCCACATCTCGCACAGCCCCAGCTCCAAGGCATCAGCCCAGCACAGCCTCTGCACACAGAATGGTTGCTCAGTGATGCTGGGAACACTTCTGAGCTCCTCATCGTTCTCCCTGCCTCTCTTTTAAATTAATCAGGAGCTGGCCTCAGCAGTCAGTCAATACTGAGATTTATCTCTTAAATAGCATTATTGATTGCCTGGGAAGCCTGGTTTTGTATTGATAGATATGTACACGTGCAGACAAGCCCTCTGCCAAGTCCCGGTGGTGAATGGTACGGAGTGTACCGTGCAGAGACTGCTCATCATGGGGGAGGTCGCGTGTGTGCCCACATGATGGGGATGCAGATCCCTGCTGGAGAGCACGACGAGCCACCCGGGGGTATCTGGGCACAAAGCCCTCTGTATCCATCCACTGTCTTGCCCAATCTGAGGCTTCCACCCTGTCCATTTTCTGCAGCGTGG
The DNA here is from genome assembly GCA_035772895.1 of Perdix hodgsoniae. Taxonomy (NCBI): domain Eukaryota; kingdom Metazoa; phylum Chordata; class Aves; order Galliformes; family Phasianidae; genus Perdix; species Perdix hodgsoniae. The sequence goes on along the minus strand of JAPSGF010000012.1, from coordinate 349,512 downwards.
TGCTGCAAAGTTAACGATGCTGTCGGCGCGCAGTGCCTGGGCAGGATGCTGTGTCCTTCCTTAGCAAAAGCAGCGTGGGGGCCTTCCCAGGAATTGCATGGTCTCCCAGAAGGTTGCTGACTCTGCAGGGAGGGGTTCTTCAGGCGAGGGAGCTGCTGTAGATGTGCAAGGCTGAGGCTGTAGCAGTAGCTGGAAGGGTAAGAGGTGAGAGGAGGACGGCCGGGACACGGTGTGCCTGATGTTCCAGAGAGGGTTTTGGTTTGTGCTGCTCCTAGGGCTGGCAGTGGGGCTGCAAGCTGCCATGTGCAGAAAGCACGGTGGGACCCAGCTGGACTCCAAGCAGGTGGAGCCACTGAAGGATTACAGACATGCTGCTGGGAAAGGCACAGCTGGTGCTCCTTCCTCCAGGTAATGGGAGCTGGGTGAGGAGGGCTCCTCCAGGCTGCATGGGCTTTGCCGGCAGCGTCCCCAGCGTGGCTGTTGTCCCTGGGAGGTGGCAGGATGCTCACAGCTGCGGAGGGTGGTACTCAGCTCTGGGTCCCTGTTGCCTAGCTGCCAGCACAGGGTTGTGACAGCGGAGGGGCAGCCCTAACCGTGCTACAGAGGGGAAGGAGCGGGAGGCACGGAGCTGGGTTGCCTGCCGCCAATCTTGGGGTTGGGAGGGAGCAGGGAATAGGAGGTGTTCGGTGTGCTCCTGGCCTTGTGTGCATCCCTACAGCTGCACTAGAGAGCCCTGCTTCACAGTGGCCCAGCAGCTGCACCAAGGTTTGGGAACTCATCCTGGTGGCTGCAGCACCGTGGGGGTGGCTGGTGCTGGTAGAACAGGGTCCAGGGGCTGGAGCCGTGGGGTGGGGTGGACTGCTGTCCTTTTAGCTCTGGGCAGTGCTGCTCGGTTTACTCCAAAGCAGCACCGTGTGCTTGGGCAGCTCTGCTGTCCTCCAGGGTGGTGGAGCACAGCCAAGGTGCAGTGCTGCTCGTGAGAGGAATTGCAAAAGCTCTTGCCAGTTTTGCTGTGGCAAACTTCATGCTGTGGCTTTTTTTTTTGCCTTTGGTGCTGCAGAACCCGCTCCTGGGCTGCCCACAGCAAGCCAGGCTCACCCTGCTGTGTGTTCGGGGCCCCTCACCCCACACTTCACATCCAGCCCAACAGAGCACAGTGCTGCCTGATATTGTGCTCTCCTGGGAGCGGAGACTGGGCTGAGTGTTAGTGGAGATGTCACAGGAGCTCTGTAGAGTCGGATCACCGAAGGCTTGGGTACAGCAAAACCTGCCTGTGCGTGCCATTAGTTAGCTAATCAGCATCCGTGGCGAGTTCTTGGATGCTGCCATGCCTGTGTGTGTGCGTAGATACATACGGATGTGCAGTGCTACAGCATCTTGATAATGCTCGGACCCCTTCAGCACTTCTCCAGACGCCTGCCCGCAGCGAGCGCCCAGTCCGCCTGATCGCAGCAAGCCAATCTATGCAGGGATCTTGGGGAAGAACAGTTGGGGTTTTATGAAGCTGGCATAATTTACAGCTAAAATAGCACACCAGAAATATGTCCAATCCAATCTCCTTTGTAATCTTGTTTTCATTTAAGCCTCCAGGCTGGTGGAGGGGGTCGTAAGGAAAGCAAACTGCGATGGGAGTTTATAACCCGTGTCAGTGAGATTTGTGCGGTGCTCCGTGCAGAGTGACCTCAATTGGCAAAGGTTGCAGCTGGCTGTGGGGCTCCCTGGCATGGAGGGGTATCTCCTGCCTGCACCGGGGCTGCCAACCCCATTGCGTGGAGCAGCTCCAGTGCCCGCTCCCGCAGCTGGGCAGGGAGAGCTATTGCAACGTGTCGGTGAGCGCCGTGCTTGTGATGTCCTGGCCAGCTCACCCTGAAAAGGAATGAAATTATCTCGCTACTGCTGCCTTTGCGGGTTGCATTTCTCTTTAGTTTTCAAGCCACAGATTGTCCCAGATCTCCTGCCAATAGCAGGGAGCTAACTGATAATGCAGCTGCTATTAATAAAGCCGTGTTGTTACATATTCATATCAATCAGACTTCTAATGCCACAATATAAAAAAATAATTAAAAAAAAAAACCATAAAAAAGAAGGCAGTGTTTCACAGGGTAATGGAGGAAGGTGCCAGGCAGGATGGCGTTTGAGGTGCGTTCCATCAGCACTGACAGTGCTCTGCTCGCATTTCTGCCCTTTGGGATTCCTGCCCTGAGCTGACTGCGTGCTGCCCTGACACCTCTTGCATCCCAACACCTGGGCAGCATTTTCACTGCACTGCTTTGCCAGAGGCAGCCGAGACGAGCCCAGCTCTCCATCCGTGTACAAGGGCGAGGTGCAGCAGCGCTGCGCCGTCAGGCTGTGGGCAGACCTCCACCCACAGGGAGGACGCAGAGGGCTGCGTGGAGAGCTGACCTTGCTGGCTGTCTCTCTTCAGTCACGCTGGTGCCACAGAGCTCAAAGCCCAGGAGCCGTGCGCGGCTGTGGGAACCCCAGAGTGCTGGCACCGCTGGGAGATGGGAGCAGTGTGAGACGGGGGAGCTGTCGATGCGTGTGAGTGTGTTGGTGGCTCACTGCTTTCACCATTTTATACAGAAAATTTCACATATTATGTAAATTAAAAAGCAAAGCATAGAAAATCCTACGGAATGAATCTGGGATGTATATATGTTTGTACAACTATTAGGGAGGGAAGTACACCGAAGAATCTTAGCCAACGGATAAATATACTTATGCTGCCATTCCTGCAATAAAATATGCTTTTTGTCATTGCTACAGTATTAAAAAAGTACTGCCTCCCCAAATGTGGCAGCATTTTATGGTAAGCTGTAAATTGGATGAGCTCCCTAATTATTCATAGGGTATTACAGAGGTGTCGGCAAGTGACTTCACCATTAAGGCCATGCTGAGACTTGCATGTACAGCAAAACCTTCTCTCTTCTCGCGATCGAATTCAGTTTCCAGATTCGGTCAAACAAATCTGGCGAGGCCAAGCTTGCGCCCTGCCTCCAGCACCTCGCCTTTCCCCCGTCTCTGGGTGTGCTTTCAAATGCAGCCTCGAGACCTCAGGTCTCCACATCCCCGTGTGCGGCTGTTCTGTGCTGGCTGGGACGGCTGCAGTCGGGGTGGGATGGGGCCGTCCTGCAGCTGCTCCCCCCTCTCCGTCCCTGTTCTGAAGTGCTGTCAGCAGACTACAAGCGTTGTTCCGCCAGGTTCCCGGGACGCAGGCTGGCTGCGAGCCCTCTCAGCAGAGCCTTGCAGGCATTGCAGCCAGCAGTTTCCAAGCAACTCCAAGGCTGCTGGTCTAAAAGGACTCCGGGTAACGGCACGTTAATATTAAGCAGAGTTATTAATAAGAATGGCGCTAAAAAAGAAGCAGGAAGGGCAGCTGGCGTGGTGGGGCTGATGCCCTCCTGCCGTCCATCTCTTGTGCTGTGCATGCAGTTCTCCAGCCTCAGGTTTGTCCTGGGGGGCAGGCGGAGGTCCCAGCAGTGCTGCAGCCAGGGACGGTGCAGTGTCTAGCAGCTCCTCGTTGCATCAGTGACGGATGTCTCGAAGTGGGCTGGCAGGGGAAAAAAAAAATCCCCAAATCCCTCCACGGTGTCTGGAAGCTGGCGGCTGGGAAGGGCCTGCTGCAGCTGCAGAGCGTGCCTGATTTTGGCAAGACGGAGATAAGAGTGTTAGAGGTAATTGAGAGAAGTCCTCCGTGGCAGTTGGAGCGAGCAGGAGTTGTATCAGTAACAGATGGGGCTGCTGGTGCCACGGGAGACCTGTAAGTGCTCGCGCTCTTTGTGCCTAGCAGGAAGCATCTCGCTTTTTGCACCTCGTCTGCAAATTTCTCTCTCTGCCCCTCCTGAGTTGGTGTGAGCTCAGGACAGGGCAGGGGGTGGGGGGTGTGAGGGAGGGGGGCCACCGCGAGGCGGCCGTGGGTGGGAACAGGGCTCGGCTGGGGCCAGGCCTCGCAGGTGGGACTGGGCTGCAGATGCCGCGGCTGCAGCGCTCACGGAGGGTCCCTCAGGAGGTGGGAGGGGGCTGCCAGCACTGCGCTCTGAGGCATTTGCTTGTGGAAATTGCTGCTGCCTGCCGCCCGCCGGGTGCTGCAGGACGTGACGCTGGGCTGCCGGTCCGGCTCAGCAGTGCCCATAAATCTGCCTGGCGTCAGAGCGTACAGCAGCAGCGTGGGGATGATGTGAAGAGCGTTCCTGCTGACTTATGGCTTCTCTGCTCGATGGGGGTAGGAATGAGTAGCGAGCAGCTGGCTCTGCTGGCGTGCCTTGCATTGCCAGCTGCCCTTTCTCCCCATGCAACATCAGTGGGGCTTGGTGAGTGACTCCCTGCAGCAGGATGAGGACCGGTGTGCTGGCAGCGCAGCTGGTGGGGTCTGACAGAGCCGTGCAGGCAGTGAAAAGCTGGGCCGTTGCACGGTGGGTTTCTGGGAAGAAACCCCAGCACCGCCTGGCCTCCATTGGCTTCCACTGCCCCCACTGATCTGCAGAAGCCCGTGAAGTTTTGCCCAGGTCCTTGATCTTACATCCCTTGGGATCTCCTCTGCAAACACAGCTGGCTCCAGCACCTCCATCCTCTCATGTTGAGTCACCGACATTCACCAGCTCAGGAATGGTTCGTGCAGGTAGGAGGCAGTGCAGCGCAGGGGGGGTTGAGCTCCCCCAGTTTTCAAACAGGAGCAATGCTCACTTCTCTGAAGTACTCTGGGAGGAAAACGAAGTGCCAAGCTCTCTCCTCTCCCCCTTGTCACACCAGCTGTGTTGGAATGTCCTCTTAAGGCCCAAGGAGGGCTCGTCTCCCATCCCAGTTCTTTGAAGGCACATCATGCCATTCATAGCTAAACAAATTTTCCTTCAGCCTGGCGCTTTCCCTTCCTGCTCAGTATTCAGGGAGCATCGTTTTGGTAACCAAGGTATTTGCATAAGCTGTGTTGTGTTGTAATTGCTCCCTTTCTGAAGAGGTACTTATCATCCCATCACTTTGGAGGGGTTTATTCTGTCTTTGAGGCCAGGTTGGGAGGTGGTCCCTGAAGGGGTGGCTGCCTGCTGCCTCAGGGAATGCCAACACTGAGGTAGGGGGGACAAGGCAGCCTTTAGCTCTCTGCTTCTGCACAGCGTTTCCATCCTGAGTGAGCAGAGGACGTGGGCTTCTGCACCACTGCCTTTCCTCACCTGTGTCTGTTTCCACTCTGTGGGGGACTTCCCTGGCGCTTGGGGTCAGTGTCAGGGTGATGGCCTTTCCCTGTGCCTGCACGCCAGCTGCAGCATGACTCATCCCAAGGGCAGCTCTCACGTGGCCACGCTTCCAGGAGAACAGCAGCAAGTGTGGGTGCTGGCAGTACCCAGGGGTACCCAGACCGTGGGCATGGCTGATGGGCAGCCAGCTCTCTGTAGGCTCACGAGCCGTTTCTGCCCATTAAATGTAGGGACTCGCAGTTTGTTCTGGCTCCGAGTTATTTCTGCTGCTTGCTCCTGTGAAGCCCACGCATGCTTCCAGCAGGTCCTGGGATGCCTGTGGGCAGGGGACAGGCAGCAAAGCCACTGTGTTTGGTGACTGTAAGAGAAAAACACTGTGTCCTCATGCGGGCTGCAGGCTGGCACTGACTGACCTGACTGCTAAGCAGGGACTGAGGGCTCCAGAGCTGTGCCGTTCCCCTGTCCTCTTGCCAGCAGGAGCAGTTTGTCCTGCTGCCCTGCGCTGGCATTGCTCGCAGAATCCCTTTGCTGTGCAACTCAGCACCCATCTGTTCACCTGTTCCAACCTCCAACCTTGCTCCTGCACAGCCACCCCCAGGGAGCAGAGGCTCTGCGTGTCTCCACACTGACTATCTCCCTGGATGCCTTAAGTCTTGCTTTATCTCTGTGAAATCTCACATCATTTATCTTCCTAAACCCCGGCAGGTCGTTCTGTGAGCAGTTCCTCCTATGGTGCTGGCCTCTCCTCGCTCCCTGATATTCTCTCCAGATTGAACCCCCCTGGAGTTCGCATTGTCTTTGCAGTCCCCAAGGAACGATACTGCTACGTCCAGATCCCAGCACCAAGCTGCCTGGGAAACACTCAATTCCCTTCCCCATTAGCAGGATGCACTTCTAATGACCCAGTGGTTCCCCTCCTGCCACTTCGCTGCTTCCCCCTGCAGAATGCTCTGGCTCTCAGGCTCTGGTTGCTTGGGCACTTTGAAGGTAAGTGCTTTGGTCTGTTTGGTGATGCTCCTTCAGCCTGTGCTCTGTAGGCAGGGAGGAGAAGACCTCTCAGTGCAGGGGCAGGAGCTGCATGCTTTGGTGCCAGCTCCAGTGCCGTGCTCTTGTCAGAGGAGGATGCCGGCGTTCGCCTCCTCTCAGCCTTTTGGGGATGTTATCTTCGTGGCAATGCCTTCTCTTACTACCTGCTCTCACAGGATGAGGTCCTAGCTAGACTGTCTCAGATAATGCTGACACTAATAACTCGGCTGTGTTTACCTGCCCCCAGCAATATTCTTGCAAATGAGGTGTCAGCAGGGATGCTGGCGAACGCGACGCACTGTGTGTGGGTTTTACAAAACCAATAAAGCCATGTTGGGACGCGTGGTTAGGAGGTGTTGTGCTGATCTCAGAGATCCATTTGGGATGGCAGCACTTCATTACTTGTGTCTTCACCTGACAGTTGTTTACAGGGGATGCTGGTGGAAATGCCTTTTGTGGCTCAGGTGTTTCTGCTGGCTCTGCTGTTAAGGAAAATGCTGTTTGCTGCTTGAGTTCCAGCTCAGGCTGCTTCCCCAGAAGGCACTGAGTAACACCATGGGCTTGGTGTCTTGCTATCCATGCATAGTTTGGTTGCACAGCCCTGCTCATGGCCGTGACAGATCTGATCCACCTCCAAGTCCAGTCCAGGGAGTAAGAGATGGCCCCAGGCACAGCTCTGAGGAGATGTGGGAGCATCTCTGTCAGTAATGTGTCCTCTCTGCCCCCTGTTGTGTCCTCTGCCCCCAGACCTTGACCTCTCTGTCCATAGCCTCAGGTACTCCCTGACCCCATGTCGTGCTGTACAAAGCCAAACCCTCTCCCAGCAGCCAGCCACGCTGCGGGTGGCCGGGCAGCAGGACCAGTAGGTTTTACAGATGCTCCGAGTTGGAGAATTCTATTTCTCCTCTTTTTTAATTGCAAGGAGGATAATTGGTTTTGTGGCAAGTGGAAGAATGATAGCACGTGACTCGGATGAGCTGTCTGTCCTCCCAGGCACCAGTCTGTTCCCCTGCAGTCAGCTGTGACCTGAGGCTCCTGTCCCTGCGTTGCGTGGTGGGGGATGCTGTGACCGCAGCAGAGAGGTGCCACAGGGGGACCTTTAGGGGCGGGGTGCCACCTCCCTCCCTACTCTTCCCCACCTTGGCAGCCAACTCAAGAGTCTCTCAGCCCCCCAAGACAGATCCAGTCCTTGTCCTCACACTGTGACGTGATTCACAGCTGCCATCTCTCAGTGACAACGCACTGCTGACAGCCAGGATGCATTAAGGACCAACTGGCTCATCTGCTCAGAGCGCTCCGTTTTCCTTGTTGTTTTGATTCCCTTTTTTTTTTTCTTGCGGGCTAGAAGGAGGATTTGAATGTGGGCAGTGAGGTGAGAAGCAGGAGGGGCTTTGCGCATATCTTGCTGTGCCCATGGCTGCTCCTGTGTACTGGCATCTCCACGGGTCTGAGTCTCTGGGGGTGACTTTGGTTCTCTCAGTCAAACTGGGAGCATCGGGCAGAGCCGTGCACGGCCTCACAGGGCCGTAGCTGTCCCTGTGCTGGCCTCTGCCCGGCAGGTGCCCACACAGCCAGCAGTGCTTAACCTCACTGATGCGAGCGGGCGGGCAGAGGGACGGTGAGCTCCCGAGGCCACACTTCATCATTTCCTCCCGCGTACAACTCAGGACATACAAAGACATCTGATATATTTCTGCGAGCCGGCGTGAATTGTCATTCACCAAAAGCACCAAGGTGACAGCTGTGAGGATCACAGGCAGCGGTTTTGCTTGCAGATGGGGGCCGAGGCACAGCTCTGTGATGTTCCCCAGTGCTTACGCGGGTGCTGCAGATAGGCACCAGGCTCTGGGGAGCTGCCACGCCGTGCTGTGCCACACCACCACCCCTCCGAGGCGCTGCGGCCCCCAGTGGTGTGCAGCAAAATGGGTTTGCTTCGATCGCCCTTGGTGAAATTGCATTAGCGGCGCTGCGAGCAGATCCGCGCGCTTCACGCTGCAGGGCTCGGGGGCACAAGTGACAGCAGGCGTTGTGATGGGGACGGGGACATCCCAGGGCACAGGGCGGTGCAGGTTGCAGCGCTTCACGCAGGGCTGTGTTGCAGCTAATGCTGTGTGACAGCTTGATGGGTCCTCCTGGGACAGCCAGAGCTGATGTGCCATCATCAGAGCTGTCAGTCACTGGCGCCCGCGCCGCAGTGTGTATTGTAAACAGGCAGCATGGGTACCTCATTCCCGGGAGCAGGAAGGGCTGTGGGTTTGAGGGCGTGCTCTCACAGTGATGCTCAGCTCTGTGTCTGTGTTGTTGAGATGAGCTGACTGCGGGCCGAGGTGGGGGTGTGAGCAGGGTCCCCAGCTGGAGATGGGCACGTGAGGGGTCACTGGTGCCACGCTTCCCAGCTGGGCTCTGCTTTCCTCTAGCATCAAACTCCCACTGCTCAAACCTCATCAGCACCAAATAGACACAAAGCAGCCCTGCAAACAGTAAGCAACATTACCGGGGCAGGGAACTGGAACGAGACGGGCTCTGACAGCTGCTTCCACGAGGCAAGCGAGGTGTCAGCACGCACTGCTCCTCCTGCGCAGCTCCAAGCCCCGCTCCACGTGCGCCGCACTTTGGCACACAGCACCTCGGCTCTACCTGCCCAGTGGGTGGGCAGTGGGCTTGCAGCCGTTGCCTGCTCCTCCTGGGATGGTGGCTGAGCCGTGGGGATGCGGGGAAGGGAAGCAGCACGTGTGCCCAGGCTGAGTCATGCTGAGGATTGCGCCTGTTGTTAGGAGTTCAGATGTGATATATTCGCTCAGCAGAAATCCGCTCGTCACCCGCCTCTCCCCACCTGTCTGTCCATCCGTCCCAGTTCTTTCACGTAGTGTCTGTGGGGAAAAAAATGAAGGTCTCTGCCAGGAAGGCTCGGGTTGCTCCTTCGGGGCTGGAAGGTCGGAGAAGCAAAAGCTGGTGCTTGGTATGCAGAGCACAGAGCTGGCGGGCAGTGACTTAGAGCTGCAGATGTGAGAGACCGCAGCACCCAGCGGGACAGGGGGCTGCATGGGAGGGAGGGGGGAAACGGTGCCAGCAGGGTCTGGAGAACATCGTGGGGCAAGCGGGGGAGGGCTGGAGGCTCTGATCTCCTCCCTGTGCAGTGGGAATGGGGCACCTCGCTGCTCCCCCCCTCACTGAGCTGTCTGCCCTTGGCTGCTCCGTGCCCAGGTGATTTGAGCTTTGAATCAGCTCTGAAATTGCCTTGGCTGAAACTCTGTCTCTATTGTTTGCAGTCTGCGGGAGCATCATTGAACATGTCAAAAAGATGAATTGGAGAGAAGAGGGAAAAAAAAACGAGGCGAGTGGAGTGGTTGGAGGGGAGAGGCGCGGGCTGGGCTCCCCTGGGGCACCCTCTCCCTTCAGCCAGGCTCTCCTGGGTGCTCGGGTGCCCCTGTCCTCTGTGAGGAGCATTCAGGCATTCCTGATGCTAGTCCTTGAAAGGATCGGGCCCAAGGGTTGAAGTGTGGGGGTCATCCACCCGTTTGGGGTGATTGGTGTGCGCTGAAGGACCTGGCCGTCCCTCGCACACCGCAGGTGTGAGCACTGGGGTCACAGCTGGAGCAGCGTGGTCACCGCCGGTAGGGCCAGCAGCCTGCTCCATGGCACGGCCACTGGGACGGTCCCTGCCCCGGGGAGCTCGTTAGCTGCAGGACAGGTAATGAGGATTTGGGTTCAGTCTGGTGCTGGCGCTGCATGACGGGAGGTCGGAGAGGCAGTTGCTAACACTGCTGGGGGTGCTGGGGCAAATTAATTGCCTATTAAACGAAACGTCAGCCAGAAATGGATGATAACTGGCGTTGCTTTCAGGGCTTGCGTTTTACAAAATGAATGTTCTTGTGCATGGTGGATTTGCATATTCAAAGCGGGCTGCCTCGGAGGGGCTCTCCTTCCGAACTGGGTGATACCAGAGGCTAAACTGTGTAAATTCGGTTCTCCAAAAGCTCCTCTAAATGACTGGAATGATCTAATTACATAATCCATTGCCACAGGAGATGATTTTTCAGAGCCTGAGCCCCTTTGTTTCTGGAATGCACGTCACCTCGCTCAGGAGCAGCAACGTTGAGGGATTGTCGCTGCCCGCAGCAGCCGCTGTCCCCCGGCACAGCCAAGGAGTGTGCATGGGGGGACCTGGTCCCCATCGCCTCTCGCACCTGAAACCACAGAGATTGATCTGTGTGAAAACTTGGCGAGGCAAATCCCGTGTGTGTCAGGTTAAATACGGCTGGTTTCAAATAGCAACTGATTTGCATGGGCTGATCAAGCTAATTGCTACAGCGTCTGCGGGAACGCAGAGCATCACCAGATCCCTGTGCAGCAGTAGAAGGCTGTGATGCGCCACGACGGAGCTGCAAGCATTGCAAGGAGCCACAGTGCCACCTCCCTCGTGAGCTGCGGGTGGGGACGGAGCCGTGTGCCGGCCAGCAGAATGGCACGGCCCTGTTAAAAGTCGTGGCTCTTTCTGCTCAGTGGGTCAGGATGTGTGCTGCAGGCTGGTGACGGATGGGAGGCTCCTGGGGTTTGCTGTGGGTTCGGAAGCAAGGTTGTGTTTCCCACTCCTGCACTTGTCTCTGGGTGTCCCTGCCTGGTGTTGGAGCAGATGCGCTGCGTAATGGGGAGCAGACTCCGCTGGGAAAGGGCCAGCTGTGTCCCACAGGGGGCTGTGCCTGCATCTCATGAGCACCGCAGGCACCTGCACCCCTTGGAGCCTCGCATCCCACTAGGGGACCACGTGCCCCTGCATCCCTCTGGCTGCCCGCATCCCCCTGGGGGACCACGTGTGCGTGCGCATCCCCGGGGGTCCATGGGCATACATACCTCTGCAGGAGCAGCTCCGTGTGCCCGTGTGATGGGTGATGGGTGGGTGAGGAGCCGTGCTGCTGGTGAGCTGTGCGTGCCTGCTGTCAGACAGACAGACAGACGCCGTCTCCCGAGGCTGCGTTTCGGTGCAACGTTTGTACACACCACGTGTGGAACACAGTGTGCGTGGGTGACTGTGCCTCTAAATATAGAGCTGGCTACCTGGGACGTGCGCCGTGTTAGTGAGCCTGCTCCAGGGACGGCTTCGTTGCAGGTTGTAAAGAGATTATAAGCAAGTCTACGGTAAGCCTCTCTGCTGGAAATGCCAGCAGCCCCAGGCAGAAAGTGTCGTGCTCAAAGATCCCCCCACCCCTTCCCTCTCTTAGTACTTTTTGGTGATGTTGCCTTTATCTGCTATCAGCTCAAGGGTTTTACTGAGCCTCGGAGCGTCAGAAGGTCTCCCAGCAAGGGTGGGCAGTGAGCTGGTGTGCCGTGGTTGTCACTGTAGTGCTGGTTGGGGCCGATGACAGCCCCCCCTCAGCTTGGCGCTGCTCCTGGAGGTGTCCCCTCAGCCCCACTCCAGGATGGGGCACACAGTGGTGGCCGCTGTTCATCCCTGCACAGGGCAAGCTGGCTCTGCAAGGAGCAGATTGGGAGAGGCAGAGAGGTGATCCTATCTCAGGGGCTTCTGCATTCAGCCCCAGTTGGCCCCACGGTGACACAGGGATGGGGACAGTGCTCATCCTGCAGCTCTCCCCTCCCTGTGTTGTGCTGTGCCAGAGGGAAGCAGCGGTCCCCTAAAGCCCTGGCAAGCTGTCAGCTGAGCAAATTGCTCTCTGTAAATCCCGAGTGAAAGTCCTGGGATTCGGGAGGGCCTGAAGGAAGGCGGGTGATTGGATTTTCAAGCCACTTTCTGCCACGCCGGGAGAGACGGGCTGACAGCCTCCTGAATCTTCCCATTCAGACGGATTGTGCCCTCTCGATAATGGAATAGAAGCGATCCATAACTCTCCATCCTTTATTTAACTCCCCCCAGGACTTCATACGCAGTCATAAATTGCTCCTCCCTTCTCTGGGCCAGCTCCTCCGTGGCCCTTTGCCTCACATCCAGGCACACGTGGGGGAGCAAAATGAGGAAAAGGGGGAGAAAAGGCTGCTGACATGCCCTGGCAGTGCCCTGTGTGGGGCAGGCTGCCTTCCTCCCCACCGAAGCCGAGCTGTTTGCAGCCACTCCAGAAAGCCAACTTTGTGCGACACGAAGGTCATTGAGGTTGAAACTGGCATTACCTGCACTGTATCTCACCCAAAGCACACATTACTGAGCTGAGGGAGGAAAGGAGAAAAGTGCTGCAAATTCTGTTTCATCGCTTCTTGTCTCTCATTAATCCCCTTCTGTTCGTTTTTAGCCCGGTGTTGCCTGTTTGCTGTGTTCCCAACAGTCATCACAGAGAGAAAAATGCCTCTGAGCACCCCGGGGTGCTCCTGCACTGCCATCAGCGGAGGATCACAGAGGGGAGGAGAAAATGCTGTGCTCAGAATCACAGCGGCAGGGCCGGAAACCAACTTCTCCTTTCTATCTTTGGAAGGGAACAAAACTTCCCCTTACAAATTTGTTCCAGGTTGTCCCTTGGAACGTTTCAGGCACCTGCTGGCAGCCCACAGGTCTGGTCACCACTGCTTGGTGCTGGCTGCCAGCAGCACTGCTGCTGACGCAGGGCCGTCTCCCCTCTTTGCAGACGCTGCTGCCTGAGCCACCAAGAGAGGTGCTGCATCCGAGCCTCCTGCTGCAGCCCCCGGAGCACCAAGCGCCGCGCATCCACACCGACTTGTGAGTGAGTGAGGGGGGGAGACCTGAGGGGAAAGAGAGAAGGAAAACCAATGCCACAACAAGGGGATGTGTGGGGTGCCTGCTGGGCAACCGGTCTGCAGGGGAGAGCCTGGAAATTGGCGATGGTGAGGGCGGTGCCTTTGCCTGGCAGGGAGAAGAGGAGCGCTGCCTTCATCCCTGGGGCCAACGCAGCATCTCAGCCCCAGCCAGGACAGCCTGGCCCCACACAGACAGCTGGGATCTGCTCACTGGGTTTTCATTGAACCATGGAATGGCTTGGGTTGGAAGGGACCTCAAGGATCTTCAAGTTCCGACCCCCCTCCCACAGGCAGGGCCACCAACCTCCACATCTCACAGCAGCCCAGGCTGCCCAGGGCCCCATCCAACCCGGCCTCCAACACCTCCAGGGCTGGACGGGGCACCCACAGCCTCTCTGGGCAGCTGTTCCAGCCCCCCACCACTCTCTCTGTGAAGAACTTCCCCCTGACATCCAATCTAAACCTTCCCTCCTCGAGCTTAAAAACATTTCCCCTTGTCCTGTCACCATCTACCCTTGTAAAAAGTTGATTCCCCTTCTGTTTATAATCCCCTTTGAAATACTGGAGGGGTTTTGCTGGCAGCCTCGTGGCAGCAGCTCCCCTGCCTCCTGATAGTGTTTCAGAAAGATTTTGCTTTGATCCTCTTCTCGGCAAGGTGCTTCTGTATGTCTGAGGAGAACAAAATCTCTTCAATAGCCAAAAATCATAAGGAGAACGGGAGGAGAAAACGCTGGGAGCCCCCAGATAAAAGCAATTTGCATATATAGGAAAACGAGGTCTGCAGCAGTGTGGAAACCCACACAGCTGAAGCAGCTTGACGCCTATGGGAGGCACTCAGGTGGCACGGGATGCCGGCTGGTCCCCATGCACCACCATCTCACACACGCGTTCTTTGCCCTTGCAGGGTCCATCTGCCCCGTGGTGCCACCAGTCAGCACCTGCCCTTGGGCACAGTTTCCTGGTGAAAGCTCTGGGACTGCTGCACGTGGGGCCACATCCCCGCCACGCTCGCATGCGCCTCGAGGAGCCCACGGCAGCAGCCAGATACGTGCAGGTGGGTGCGCACCTGGTGGGCAGGCGTGGGGAGGGGGTCAGCCCTGCTGGCTCATCCTGCTGGAAAATCCCCCCCAGGTTTTGGCACGCAGTAGTGCAGCAGCTCCAGAAGCAGATGTTGAGCCTCAGGGCTTTGGTAGCTGGAAATTGCTTTTCACACCCACTTGAATTTACACCCCCCCCCCCCCCCCCCCCCAGCATCTCGGGGCAGTGAGTTCCAGGCTGGGTGGCAGAGCCCTTGTTTTTTGCATGTTTTAAACCTGATTGTGCTGATGCCCTCCCGTTCCCTTGTGGTGGTGGCTCCCTGCCTGGGGTCAGCCTGTCTTTAAAGCCTCCTTTCTGTGCCCTCTCCTGCATCTCCTCTCCCAGCCTTTCACTTAGGGGGGGAAATGCTGTTTGTGGACATCTGCCTTTGCAAGGTGCCGTGGGGGCAGCTCTCCTCATGGTCTGTAATGCTTCTGTATGTTTTCAAAGGGCTTCACAGCATTCGTGTTGGTGCAGCCTCTCCCTGTGCAGAAGCTGTTTTTCCTATTGACCCGCGCCTCTCTGGAGGTTGGGTGCAGCCACCTCTGTTGGCTGACAGTCCTCGTATTTTGTGTTAATTACCGGTGTTTCCCTGGGAATGGCTCCTCTCCCACTTCCCTTCTGCACCCAGGCAGCAGCAGGCAAAACCTCCCTTTTTTGGGGGGGTGAGGAGTCTGAACCCATCTCCTTCCCCTCTCCACCACCCTCAGTGCTTTCACAGCTCCTGCAGTTCCTACCTGGCAGAGCTCCCTCCTGCCCTCTGCCTCTCGCCCAGATGCCAGTACCGTTTATGAAGCTGCAGGCTGAGCAGCAGAGAGCTGTGTCTGCTGCTTTCTTATTTACAGCTGCATTTGGCTGCCTTGCTGGCTCCTCTGGCAGCTCCAGGGGATGCTGCTCACAGCCCGACTGTTCCTGCCCTAAAAAACCCAAGCATTTCTCCCTTGGAACAGCCACCACCTGGCACCTGGCTTGACACAAGTCTGTACCAGTACAGACCCGGCTCCAGCAGTGATGCTGACCCTGGTGAGCCCTTGTGAAGAGCTCTGCTGGTTTATAAATTGCTCCCTAACACCAAAAGTGCAATCACAGACAGAGCACGTGGGGTAACAAAGCTCCAGGCCATGTGGCAGGGCCACACACAGCATCCTTGTAAAACTCAGACGTGAAGCCTGGGTCACCGCCTTCTTTAGCTGTCCCCATCCAGCTCTGCCTGTCCTGCTGCCGGTCCCCAGCTGTAGGAGTGCTGTGGGCTCCCTCTGGGTTGGAGACCAGCGTGCAGGGCTGGAGCTGCCATATGCTCCCCATAAAAACAGCTCTTGGCCCATTCCATGGCATTTCCTGCCTCTTCCACACACACTCAGGATCCCACATGCCTCACAAGCCGTTCACCAACTGCAGCCCAGCAGATGGAGGAGCTGGGCAGAGCTCTGCAGCAGGAGGGACGGGAATCCAAAGGCTTTGTTTGTTCTCGGGTGTTTGTGGCAGCACAGGAAGGGAGACGAGAGCTGGCACCCAGGCTTGGAGCTCCGTCTGTGCAGTGTGCACCCACCCAGCCACTAGTGAGGGGCTAGAACCTCTCCCTCCCACCTTTTTCTTGCTGCCCTACCCAGAGCTGGGGATGCAGCTGTGCCTGCTCACCCTGCTGCATGCCACAATGTTTCTGCCCTCTCCTGCCGGGATGAGAGGGGTCTGCCAGTACAGCACAGCTGGGCACGGGAGGGGGAGCTTCTCCTGTGCTCTGTGCATTGAGCCAGAGCCAGCCAAAGACTTTAGCATTTGTTTAATTCAGAGAATACTTGAAGCAAATAGGAGTGAACATCTATCTGAGTGCTCCCAGCCTGTTTTAAGAGGTGGTGAGCAGGAACTATTCCTTGAGCTGCAGAGCTTGTTTTCCACATGGTGCCATCCTGTTGGCATGCAGTGCAAGCGCAGATGCAGAGCTCCTGCTTCAGACCAGGCACTGCTTTGTTCTGATGCTTCGTCCTGCTGGTCAGCACTAAAAGCAGAGGTAGAAAGTCCTTGGAGGGAGCAGAGATTTATTGTAGTAGGAAATGAGAAATGCACGCATCGCCTCTGTCTGTATCTGTGGGGGAAATGAGCAGTGCTGGCAGGTGTGTGGCAGCTGAAGGCAGGTCCCGTGGTGATGTGCAACCACTGTGGTGTAGGGTAAGCAAGTGCTGTGCCCTCAGCCCAGCATGGGAAGGGCGATGAGAGCTGGGGTCCTGGACAGGCGTGTTGTGCCCACTGGTGGGCAGGTGCTGCTCTGCCAGGGCGGGTAAGTCGTGCTCACCAGGACACCGGTCCTCTTTTATTTAATTTCCTGGTAATGCTTCCGCAGCATCAAAGTCTTATCAGGAGAGGAGCAGCTTAAGAGCCTGGGAAAGGAGTTTTATTGTCAGTATCAGAGCTTTATTCCCCTCTTTCCTTGAACACTGGATGGCAGGCCTGGTTACGGCTGGAATGAGGCGCGCTTTTCTCCTTTTGTCCTTTTAAGCTGCAGAGATTTCCCTGCTCACCTTTTTCTGATGGCAATTCGGTGTCTGTTCCTCTGGGAGCTGCAGGCTTTGCAGGGCTGATGCGTGCACTGTGGCCAGGGGGTGATGCAGAGTTCCCACTTTGCAGCCGGACAGCGTGCGCCACGACAGATCCGGAGACCCGACAGCTTCAGCAGCACAGCTGTGACTGCAGGACTTGCCGATGACTTTGCACACCCCTGCCTCGGTTTCCAATTGTGCAGAGCATCCCCGTGTTTCCAGCCTGCAGTCGTACCATTGGATGATAGTACAGGCCCTCGTGCTGCTGGGGGTCATAAGGGTGAAGCTGGGAGCTGCCGGGGGAGGTTTGTGGCAGCACGGGGAGGGCTTTGCTCAGCCCAGCAGTTCTGCTGTCTCCCGCAGCCTGCTCCCTCCCTGCAAACTGCAGGCGTCCTCCCTGGCTCTGCCAGGCGTGCTGGAGATGCAGCGTTACGTTCAGCAGACTTTTCAGCAGCAGACAATGGCTTTGGATAACGTCCATTTGAGAAAATTGGCGGAATTGTGCGCTTCACGCAATTATTGGTTGTTTTTTTGTTGTTGTGGTGGTGGGGTTTTTTTCTTCTTTTTTTTTTTTCCTTTGGAAATGCTCATGGGGAACAGCAGAGCAGTTAACGAGGCAGCACAGAGCCCACAGCGGGGGAGTTGGGATGCTGCATCCCATTGGGACCTCCCGCAGGAGCACCGCGTCCTCTCTGCGGTTCCTACCCTGGGATGGAGCCAGAGCTGCTCCTTCAGAGCCTCGGGGTGCTCGGCTGCCAGTGTGTGCCCTGGTGATGCTCTGTGCCCTCTGGTCCAACACGCAGCGCTGGCAGCAGGAGGGGGCTGTCAGAAATGCAGACAGATTGGATTAGACTGGTGATGCGTCAAGCCCTAAACTGATAAGAGACGGAACAATTGACGTGTTGCCAAAAAGGACCGGGAAGGATCTTTTTTAAGCAGGCTAAATAGTCTGGGCAGGAACGAGCAGTGAGCAGCACAGACACAGCAGCATGCTCATCTCTTTGGTTTTCTGCCCCACGCCAGCTCTGCTCCCTGCTCGCTGATGGCCGCAGCTCCAGCTGGATGAGGGCCGGTGATGGAGACCCGGTGCTGTGAGAAGCCAAGGCTGAGTCTGCCCTAATTCAGATCTTTTAGGATTAGATTCTGCCTGGACGAAAGGTTGCAAGGGTCTGCATGAGGGCATCTGAGATTAGGGACAGAAAGAGTTGCTGGGATGGGACAGGGTGATGTGATGGACATTCAGGGTGCCACCCACCGAGCTGCCGTGGGCAGGATCCTCTGGATGGTGAGGGGCAGCAGCTTTTGCAGTAGGTGTGTGTTACATCCTGCCCCCTCCTCTGTGCTCTGCAGCCATGTGATGCCGGAGGATTGTGGCGATGATATGGAATGTGGGCAGCTGCCTTCGGACACGCTCCGACAGGTGACGGTCCTGCGCCATCCCCGCTACGGATTCGGCTTTGTGGCCGGCAGTGAGAGGCCCGTGGTGGTGCGCTCGGTGGCAGCAGGTAGGGTGTGCTGAGAGGGCCCCCTCCCCGTGTTCCTGTCCCTTCTGGTGGGTCCATAGAGTCTCTCCATGGCCGTGGATGGGGTTAAACGCTATGGAGGTGGTTGGGACCCCACCCTTCTGGCTGGCAGTAGCACCCCTGGGCCAGATCAGTGCTGACCCACTCTCTCTGCAGGTGGCCCCTCTGAGGACAAACTGCTGCCAGGAGATCAGATTTTGGCCATCAACGATGAGGACGTGAGCGAAGCCCCCAGAGAGAGGTTCATCGAGCTCGTCAGGTGAGGGCAGCACCTTGTCCATCGTCCTCCCTGGGAGGGCTGAGCGCTCGCCATGGCCGAATGTTGAGCAAAGCCGTCCTCCTTCACTTCTCCTTTCTGTCGCAGGAAGGCCAAAGACTTCATCATCCTCACGGTCCTGCACACACACCAGGTGAGAGCGGGCAGCAGGGACCCCATGGAGCACATCATGGGACCGTTTACACCCATTTACCTCTCGCTTTCTTTCCAGTCCCCCAAATCTGCTTTCATCAGCGCAGCCAAGAAAGCAAAGCTGAGGTCCAACCCAGCAAAGGTCCGCTTTTCAGAGCAGGTGACGGTCGGCGAGACGGACCCAGTAAGTTGCTGCCTGCTGTTCTCCCCTTGCATCCCTCTGTGATGGAGCCCCAAAGGCTGCCCCAGAAAGCTGCTCTCACTCGAGGTCCTCTGGGCATCCGTCAGTGGCACTGGGCAGTGCCAGCACCCACCCAAGGAAGGGCTGTGGCTCCAAGCCCAGGGCAAAAGGCTCTGAAGGAGCTCCCTTGAGGGGTGAGCTGGCCAGAGCATTTCTGCTTGTGCTCGTACAGGGGTGGGAGCTGGGAAAAGGGTTTAGGAAGGGGGGTCAGCCCTGAGCTCCCCAGCACTCCCTCCTGCTGGGCAGCTCTGGCACCCACCGGGATGTGCCTGGCCAACATACTGCTGGGTTCCCGCTGCGGCTGGCGACAGGCAGGTGACTCCATCAGGCAGTGCTGAATCACTCCAGCTCTGTGCCGTTAAACACTCTGCAGAGACAATGGGTTTTCAAGGGAAATGTGCCTCTGAGCGGGGAGACTCAGGGAAGCAGAGAATGCCATCAATGCTTCATCACTGACAGTTGTTCCCTCTGCCTCCTCCTGCTCCCCTGCCTCCAGGACATGTTGAAGAAGGAAGCTCTCCTCCTCATTCCCAACGTGCTGAAAGTTTTCCTGGAGAACGGGCAGATCAAGTCCTTCACATTCGATGGCCGAACCACTGTGAAGGTGGGTCCTCCTCCCCCCCCCAGCACAACATTGGTGCCTCCCTTTTCCATTTTCCTCCATTTTTCTCAGCCTTTTGCTTCCTTGCACGAGCGTGGTGGCAGAACTCAGCTGCCTCCAGGCTGCCACCGTGCAGCAGCCATCCTGATGCAATGCGTTCTGCAGCCCCCTGTGAAGAGGGAGCTGCTGCTTCTCACCCAAGCCCATCTGTGGCATTTGCAGGATGTGATGGTGACGCTGCAGGACCGCCTGTCCCTGAGGCACATCGAGCACTTCGCCCTGGTCCTGGAGTACTCGAGCCCAGAGCAGAACCATCGCTTCCTGCTGCTCCAGGACAAGCAGCCCCTGGCCCACGTAAGCCCCTGGGGGCTGGAGGGTATCGGGGTGGTTCAGCCCACGGCGTTCTTCCTCTCCCAAAGGATGGAGCTCAGGGCTTGCGCCGTGGGCTCACTGCCCAATCTGCTCCAGGTTGTGCAGAGGACGCACTACCACGGCATGAGGTGCCTCTTCCGTGTCAGCTTCTTCCCCAAAGACCCAGTGGAACTGCTGCGCAGGGATCCGGCAGCCTTCGAGTACCTCTACATCCAGGTAGGGACAAGGATGCCCTCACAGTGCTTCCCCCCATCGCACTCAGCATTCTCCTTCCCCGTGAGCGGAGGGCAGCAGGTGCCCCATCCCCATGGGTCTCTGAGGACACTTCTCACCACAGAGCCGCAACGACGTGATCAGAGAGCGCTTTGGCATGGACCCCAAGCCGGAGATGCTGCTGGGGCTGGCTGCCCTTCACATCTACATCACCGTGGCGGCCACGCGGCCCAGCCAGAAGGTCTCCCTCAAGAATGTGGAGTGAGTCCCTCTCCCCACGGCACGCAGGGCCCACGCGCTCAGCCTTACCAGGGCTGGGGGAGATGCATGCCAGGAGCATCTCCATGGGAACCCGGGCTGATTTCCCACTTGGCATCAGAGGCAAGGAGAAGCCACTGTGGCTGCGCAGTCCCAGCCTTGCAGCCGTGGTTCAGCCCTGCCATAACTGCCCAGTGGTCTTCAGTCCATACAAAGCTCCTTGGGTGTAGATGGAGGGAGATGCCATGTGGGGGGACCCCATCCTTGTCCCCGCAGTGCGTGGGGTGCCCCAGCTGGGCAGCCCTGAGTCTCCATCCTCACATCTTCCCACAGGAAGGAGTGGGGTCTGGAGCCCTTCCTGCCTCCCTCTCTGCTGCAGCTTGTCAAGGAGAAGAGCCTCCGCAAATCGCTCTCCCAGCAGCTCAAAGCTCACCAGAACCAGCCTGGAGGCACCAAGGTGAGCCCTTGTGGCCGGTGGGGGGACAACGTGGCCATGGAGGTGGTGGTGAGGGCCGGTGTGATGTGTTTGGCCAGGTCTCCACTGCCCAGGCAAAGCTGCAGTACCTGAGGATCCTGAACGAGCTGCCCACCTTCGCCGGGGTTCTCTTCAGCACCGTGGGACTGGTATGGTAGCTTGGGCTGGGAGGTGCTGGCACCTCTCTGCAGCTGCAGTGGTGCCATACTCACATCTCTCCAGTTCCCCATCCACGCCATCTGGCTGGGATGCTCTTCGCAGCACTCTGGCACTGGGCAGGCTGGTTTCTCACTGGGATGCGAGTGATTCTTGGCAAAGGCCACCCGTCCCCTGTTTGTCCAAGCAGGACATAGCTCATCCAGCCTCAACACCCCCATGAGCCCAGTCCCACTGCTGCTTGGTGGCTCTTCAGGCTGTCACCTCACTCCTCCTTCATCACCATCAGAGGCATCTCCACCTCTCACCCAAGCCACCTCACTTTCTCCATGGCAGGAGGAAAGCCACCAAGCCAAACAGGAGAACAGAGGACCTGCATAGGCTCCTCGCTGCCTGCCTCACCTCTCCATCTCCATCTCTCGCTCCACCTCCCATCCAGGGGACTCCATGTAAGTGCCATCTCTGCCATCCTCCCCTCCTACCCCCACCCAAGTGCTCAGCAGCTCCCTGGCTTTGCCCCCCCAGCTTTAATTTCTTGCAGTCTTTGATGGATGTTTTTTTCCACCGTGCCTCAGAGCTCCTAAGAAATAAGGACACACCATATTGCGTTGGCTAATAACCTCTCTGTATCTCGTTAGTTCTGTGGCTGGAGCCATGCCCCCAACCCTGCCTGTGTGCAAAGCATTGGAAAAACTGCCTCTTGTGAAGGTGCCTAGATTTTTCTTTCCTCTCTGACACCAAAGCTGTGCCTCTGAGCCTGCTGAGTGAGCCAGGCTGGGAGCTGAACCATCTATTCAGCCACATGAACCGCAATCTGAGTGGTAAAAAAAAATATTCCCTTATTCTCTTCTGCACCAGCCTGCCCAGCTCCTCCTCACCTCCGGGTCTCCATAGAGCATCCTCGCTGGGCAGAGCAGAACAAGAAAGATCTCTATTTCTGACCAAGCTTTCAGTCTGTCTTCTCTTCTAAATGCATTCAGTCCCTCACTCCCTCCTCTGCTCCCCTCCCTCGGCGGCGGTGTCAGATCAGGCAGATTTGTAACATGCTCTTACTTTGCTGTAGTGACACCAGCAGGCCTGAATATTTCATGCAGACAGTCAGTGCAGTGCTCGAAACTGAAATGGCCCTGGCACCATGTGTGCTGCTGTCAGCTCTGCAGAGAGGCTCAGGGACGGGTCCTGGTGCTGCCGCTCCATCAGGGCTAGCTCTGCTCCAAGCCCTGACCCAGGGGTGCGTTTATTCACGTCTGTCTGTCTGTCTGTCTCACTTTCCGTGCACCCAGGACGAGAAGCAGCCAGCCACCACGCTGCTGGTGGGCCCACGGCACGGCATCAGCCACGTCATCGACCTGAAGACCAACCTCACCACCGTGCTGTCGGAGTTCAGCAAGGTCAGCAAGATCCAGCTGTTCCGGGAGAACCAGGGGGTGGCCCGGGTGGAGACCAGCATCCTGGATGCCAAGGTGGGCAATGGGGCATCGTGGGGACCAGCAATGGGAGACAGGGGCAGGGAACAGCAGTGCGGGTTGGTTGTTGCAGTGGCTGCTCGGGGATTTCTGGGGTCTCAAAGAGCCCTTTCCTACCGCAGTGATAAAAGGGATTCCTGGCTCTGCCTGTGCCACAGGGGCGGGGAGTGAGGGGATATGGGTCTGTGCCTGCTGGAGGAGCAGCCTTTCTCCACATCCTCTCTGTCTACCTTGTGCTTGATAGATGGCAGCTCTCCCGTGCACCTTCCCGTGGGCACGTACACACGGTGCTTTATCTCCCTGAGAAAGCACAGCCAGCTGCCCCCGGCTTCCAAAACCCCCCTGCCTGTGTCTGCAGGGGAGAGCAGGCTGTGGGTGAGGCTCAGCAGCACTCACCAGGGCACGGCCCGCTGCTATCTGTCTTCATTTAAGCGCTATGCAAAGGGCTGAGTTTTAAAGCCAGAATGTCTGCTCCAGAATGAGGCATATGCTAATCCTACTGGGGACAGAGATGGATGAGGCGGGCTAAGAAAAGTTGGCAAAAAGATCATTACCTTGAAGCACTAATCTGCTCGCTGCAATTACTCCATTGCACAGAATGTGTCGCCGGCTAAAACACGGGGCTGCAAAGGAATCTGGTTCCTGCATGATGATCCGCAGACTGTCAGAGGGCCGTGCTGTGAGTCAGGGCCCCACTCCTCTGGGGACCTGCAGTGGAATCTGCCCCACATCCCTGAGATGCCCCACCTCGCACAGAGGTGTGTGGGACAGCCCACAGGCAGGACATGGGCAGCCTGGGTCTGTACTGCATCCACCACAGCTGCTTACTGGGTTTTGGCATTGAGCTGCCGATCCCGTGTGTTAAAAAAGGGGCCGGGACCAGGAGCAGCCCGCAGCTAACACCACCCAATTGCCCTCACCTGCATCCCCAGCCCAGACCTCCTGGCCAGGAAGGAGCTGGGGAAGATTTCCAGGCAACAGGTGGGCTCGAGGAGATCGCATAAACCATCCGTGTTTACTTCAGGAGGAATCATGGTGTTTGTCTTATAAATAATGCACTGGGTAGTGATAGCTTTGCTTTGGAGCTTTTCCATCCTGGGCTTCAGTCCGTGCTTCAGCCTGTTCTGGACGCAGAGCCCAACAGTGCCTCTGCTCTGCTCCCTGTCACTGCTCGCAGCTGCAGTGGTGGCAGAGGAGTGGCAGGGGAACTGGATGCTGGCAGGAGCAGAGGAGCAGGTGGAAAGCCCCAGCATCTGTGCTGCAGGGCTCAGGGATGGTTTCAGTGCAGACTTGCTGGGGTTGAGCCTTGGTTCTGCCACTTGTAGATTTGCTGGGGACAAGATGGTGGCACCGAAGGCCTCCCGTGGTCTGTATGCATTTAATGCTTGGTTTGGTGGGCTGGGCTTTGTACTTCTTGGGATGTCCCTGGAAAGGGCAGGGACATGGGGTTCCCCACACTCCTCCCAGCCCTTCTGTGGTGGGGCACAGGGACAGCTGGGGACATCAGAACCATCTCCCCACATCCAGCCCCTGGCTGCTAGCCACAGCCCTGCCCACACAGCTCCAGCCGTTGCAGGATTGATACTGGTGAGGATGAACCCCTCAAGAACAGAGCTGGAGCCGCATGGTGTCTGGCTGCTGGCCCACACCATTTAATTACAGGCACGGGGTAATTGGCTTCGCGTCTCCCAGCAGGACCAGCCACCAGTTTAGCCAGGATCAAGGCTCGGCAGAGGAAAACAAAGGAAAAATTAATTCAGAAGTGTCCCCCAGCTGCTGCCGTGCCTGGAATCTGGCTATTGATTCCAGCATCCCAGGGGTACCAGGCGTGCTTCCAGGCTGCGATAGAGACAAAAGATCACCGCGCACGTCCAGCTGCAGCCTGCCTGCCTTCCCACATGGCAGAGCTTCTCCTGCCCTCCTGCATGGCCCCGCTCTGCCCTCCAAAAAGGGGGAATGCTGGGGCTGGTAGGGGTGGCTGTGGATTTGCTGGTGTGAAATCCAAGGGGAACCCCATTGAGCCATGCAAACAGCGAGCGGAGCCATCAGATTTCATCCACGCGAAAAGCGAAGCTTTAGAGTGATGCCAGACCTCAAGGCTCTGCTTCCCAAAGCTAAATTAATCTGATTAGTTCTCATTGCGCTAAAACGTTCCGGAAAGCCGCGAGGCTGAGATCTCCTTTGTCTCAGTGCTGGGGTGGGGAGCTGCAAATGCGATGCTTTCCGCACGCAGGGCCCTTTGGGCAACATTGAATGGTGAGCAGGCAGCAGCCCGCAGCAGCAGCCTGATTTGGGCCGGGGGGGGGGAGCTGACAGGCAGGAGGTGGCTGCACAGGGGCTGCAAAGCTAAATTTGAGTTGTTTGTTAAGAAGGAAGAAGAATAGACGGACTGACCTTGGGCATCGGGGGGGGGGAAGCAGCTACAAATGGGCAATGCAGGGGTACCCAGAGCAGCACTGCGCCACTCGTGTGATGCACATGCAGCTGTATTGATCAGCAAATGAGAAATAATGGTGCTAATCACAGCGTGCCCCTTAACGATAGAGCTGAGTTAATAATGTGTAAGGGGAGGGAAGGGAAGGTCGTGTGCAAGTGAGAAATTGACTGCTGTCTCGTTAGGCCCCGGTGCTGTGTTATTAAACACAAACTTGGCAGAACACCGTGGGTAAGCAGGGAACGTGAATTATGTGAATTCATATCCCAACTTTCTCCTGCGCTGCACAGGGGGAAGCAGCGTAAGATCAAACGTGTGGATAAAAGGGGAGGATTAACAGGAAACACACATCAGCTTAAGGGTTATTGTAGGATCGGCTCATAAATTAATTGAGACGTCAGGGCTGTTACGGTCCTCCAGCACAACCCTGGCCATAAAATTCCATCCGAGCATTCTTCTACAAAACCTTCACCTTTGTCTGAATGAGAGGGTACCCTTCAGGACACCGTGCTTTGATTTAAAGGCGGTGCGTAATAGGAAAAGTGCCATATCCTTAATAAGCTAATGCAGGACCTGTCTCTGCTATCCAGGATAAATTTATTTTGTTTTACTTTGTGGAGAGATCGGTTGCCAAGCAGGAAACGCAGCGCAAAAAAACACCCTTTGCTCATTAAGACTGGAAAATCCAGAATGTGAGTATGAGTGAAAGATCAAGACGTGAATAATTTCAGGCTGCCGTTACGGATGGAGAGGTAGAAGGAGCTTCCTCTCTAAATCGCACTCCTTTTCGTGGCCTGTTATTGGACTGAGGTGAACCATTACTTGCGTGTCACACAGTGGATCTGCTCTTCGGTGTTCTGAATGCTGACGGTGTGGTGCAGAACTGCCTTCATCCCAAGGGCACGGTAGGATGGGGCAGGGTCCCAGCAGCCAGCCTGCCCTGCAGGCCCATCCCAAGGGATGGCACAGGAGCCCCAGCAAAGCCCCAGGTGCAGGATGTCAGCCTCTGCTGCTCTCATCTCCGTGTTTGCTTCGATCTCATTTCTCGCACTGCTGCATAACAGAGGGGGAAAAATGTGCAAATGTCTCCTCATTCAACAGATGGCTTGAAAACAACCCAGGAGGCTCAGCCCTGGGTAGGAAGCACTTGTTTTAAGGAAGGTTTCATATGGCGGAACTGGAACACATGGTTACCTTTCATCACTTCTGTCAAGCCCAAAGCTGGGCTCAGAGCTGGCATCCCCCTCCCCACCGCTGGCTGCTGCCTCCCCATCCCTCCCTTCTGCCTCAGTCCTTTCCCTCTGATCCGTGTCACCTCAGGTTTGCTCTCTGTGACGGCACAGCTCGTTGCCGTGTCGCCTTATTTCTCATCCTCACTTCACACAGCAGCCGGGCAGGGACTCCTTTCCTCCCACCCCATGGGGACGTGGTGTGGGACGGCGGCCTCGTGCCCGGCTGCGCTGCGCTGTGACATTGCATCTGTTTGTTGGGTTTTGGTTGGTTTTTTTCCTCTCTTGAAAGCAAAGCCCTTTTTTGGCGTGCAAATCAATGCTCTCCTAAAACAGAAGACACCATCTGCTCCTAGGCACAAATTGAATTTTCTGAAGGGTTACTTTTAAGTAAGATCCACGGGCTCAAAGCAGCGGCTGGGGGGGGGGGGGGGGGGGCAGCTGAAATGGAGTTTTGCCCCTTCTGCAGCTCGGTGGATGCAGACGTTTTGGTGTATGGGAGAGCAGTGCGGGGCCTGCAGTGAACCTGGGGTTCTGGCACCTGGAGACTGAACAGAACCTCCAAGGCCTGGGGGTCAATGCTGGTGCTTGCAGGTGGGCTCAGCTTTGACACACAGTATATCAGGGTTCTGCCACGGACCCCACAGGGAGCACACAGCAGCTCTCACCTCTTCCACCTGCAGTGCAGCACTGTGGGGATGCGGTGGAGATTCCTGGTGGGGGTTGGAGGTTCACGATCCTCGAGGTCCCTTCCGACCCACGCCATTCTGTGACCCTGTGACCAGAGCACAGGTGTGCACCTTGCTGTCTCCTGGCATCCAGCTCCCCGTGACACCAGTGGCAGCCCTTGGCCGAGCCTCACGCCGTGCCTCTCTTGCCTTCCAGCCGCTGGTGCTGCTGATGGAGTGGCCCGAAGCCACCAACTTTGCCTGCCTGATCGCAGGTTACTGCCGTCTCCTGGTGGACTCCAAGAAGATGATATTCTCCAGGCCGCCCAGCCAGCCCCCACCACCTCAGATTAT
Organism: Perdix hodgsoniae; assembly: GCA_035772895.1. Lineage (NCBI taxonomy): Eukaryota > Metazoa > Chordata > Aves > Galliformes > Phasianidae > Perdix > Perdix hodgsoniae. Next base: position 322,588 of record JAPSGF010000012.1, on the reverse strand, counting down.
CAAGGCAGGTACGGTTCAGCCTCTGCTTTCCGTGCCCCTTCCTCACCTCCTCCACCCCTAACCCTGGGCAGGAAGGAGCCGGGTTCCTCCAGCATCTCTGCTCCTGTCCCTGCGGCACCAGCAGCCCGCTCTGAGCAGCAAAATGTCCTCGCTTTGCAAAGCTCTCACTTAATCAAGGGTGAGCTGGCAGCTGTAGACCCTGGCTGTGCAGTGGCCCTTTCTGCTGCCTAGCAAATGCAAAGCACTGAGTGTCACTCCGGCGGCTCGTAGAGCAGACCCAGGTGACCCTGTTGTGCTGCTGAATTCATACAGCAGGAAGGGAATTTGGGGTCTCAGCTTCGCAGGGTCCCAGCCTCCTGCAGGGACTCAGACAGAGCGTGTCCCACCAGGCACTGATGCTCTGTTCCTTGAGGACAGATTTCAGCTGTCAATCACCAGCAATTATTGTCAAGAAGGATTTCAAATGGGAGCCAGCCAGGAGTTACATGCTGTTACTCCATGTGGTGTAAGGAAATGTAGAAGATGGGCTCAGTGGCTGGAGATGCTCCCCACTGCCATCTGTGGGGAGACAGGAGGTGCCCTCCCTCTCTGCGTGCCAAGAGCTGCAGTTTGGCTGGGGTGTGCCAAAACTGCCCCCTGGAAGTGGATATAGCCAAGGGAGGTGCTGAGAACTCCCTGGGAAACGGAGCTGGTGCCCTGAGGTGTGAGGAGGGCACCTGGATGCGGAGTGGGCACCAGAGGAGGACACAACCAGGAGGAACCAGGAAGGCACCTCCAGCAACCCCAGCGCATCCAGGAGCAGAGCTGGCAGTGATGTCGGTGTGAGTACGTGAGCATGGTTTCCTTCTGTGTTTTCAACCTGCGCCTCTTGTTAACAGCTGCCACCGTGCTCTCTGTTCTGGGTGTCCTACATAAACCCAGTCCCCTTTGGTAGGAGTGAAGGATGCTTCCAAACGAACCTGCTGTTGTCAGAGCACTCCCTCCCCGGTCATCTGTCATTTGGGGGTTGTCCTCGGGGGGTTGTGGGGCTTGGGGAATGCAGTGGGAAGTGGGGAGCATCGCAGAAGACCAAGGGCTGCCGCAGTCACAGCTTGCCTGGGGATTTCTCAGCACACTCAGGAGGTGCTTTTCCACTTTCCAGGTGCTTTTCCTTCCCTTTTCTTGAAAGTCACAGGAAAGCAGTGTCAAACCGCATGGGGGCTGGAAGAGTGTGAAAGGGAGTGACAGTGTGGTAGGACAGGGATGGAGCCAAGGGATCCCTGCTCTTCATGCTGGCCCCTCTCTCTGTACACCCAGTACACTCAGGCGAGGCACTCAGGCATCGTTTTGGAGAGGTGAATATGTTAGCATGGAAAAAAAACAAAGTCTGCTGACAGTCCTGGTCCTGGTCTGGATGCAGACTGAGCTGTCAGGAGCCAAGCAGCTTAGCAGGAGCATGGTCTGCTGGTCATCAGCACATCTCTGTAGGAATGATAAGAAAGTCCCACTGGGATAAATCAAGTTTGCCTAGGCTTTGACTTCGCAGGCTGCAGGCAGGCTTGGCCAGAATGTGAAGCACCACATCAAGCCCTGCTCTGTGCTTTTGCCTTGGAGCAGAGCACATCCATCTTCCCAGAGGCGCATTAAAGCCTCCTGCTGAACTGCAGTCCTGCTTAGAAATGCGCGCTGGCTCTGGATGCTGTCACTTAAATCCCACTCTCAGCATTTCCCTGCAGAGCTGCACAGACCCCTGCCCTCCCCAGTGCAGCAATTCGCCCTCCTGCCTCTTCCTCCCATTGCAGCCTCCCAGCACAGATCAGGAGAGCAGCACCTGGGTGCTATCTCAGCTCTTTACCAGGACTTTCCCTCCCAGAGAGAGCAGCTGGATTACAGATTTTACAGATTCTGGCTTTGCTCAGGAGTGGGCAGCCAGCGAAAGCCCCACTCAGCAGAGAGAGGCTGGTGTACGTGAGCTCTGGCAGGTCCGCATGGATGGTCCTTTCTTCTCTGCCTTTATCCACGTAACCCACTGCTAACAGTGCCCACCAGCAGCAGCACTGCATGCTATCACCCAACTGCTTTCCCTGAGCACCAGCACGGCCATAAATGAGAGTGAGATTGTTTTGATTCAAATTTTAGCACTGCAGGTGATGAACACTACAATAGAAACGTGTGTTTGGGGAGACAAATGGTCCAATTTGTTGAGCTAATGAATTTAATTAGGATTTATTTGATTTAATTTACACTTGCTAAGACGGAGCCTGCATCCCCCTGGCAGCCTCTCTCAGCACAGCTGCACAATTCAGCCCTACACACAGAGGCCCCTCCAAGGAGGGTTGGACCACTGGCCAGCTGGGGCGGTGTTTCAGCTGCTTGCCTTGCATAGAGAGGAGCAACAGGAGCCCATCACAGCCAAATGCTCAACAAGGAGCAGAGCAATACTGCACCACGTTTAGCAGCCTGCTGCTGGGCTCGCTGCAGAAGTGGCTGAGTATGACAGCTTGGTGTGACCAATGTGACACGAAAATGGTGAGGGTAATTCCTTTTTGCCATCCCACTCGTGAAACGTGAGGGTGAGGCTGAAGGTCCTCATTCACGCATGCAGACACACTGTTCCCATCGCCCTCTGAGCACCAGTGGTGGCTGGAAGAGGCAGCTCTAGGTTGGGGTGCTGGCTGTGCTGGGCAGCCCCGCTCCTACCTCCCTGCAAAGGAGCTTGCTGTGCAGCACAGAGACAAGCTGTTTGCTCAGCTGGCCAGCCTGGACTGAGCCCAGCTGGGAGCTGAAAGGGCTGATGCAGTTAGGAAACAGATCTGTCAGGAAAGGTTAAAGGAATTCGCTTTGGCTTGTTTAAAACAGAGACGTGTGGGGAGGGAGGAACACGGAGATCTTGCAGCGTCTGAAGGCGGCTCAGAAAAGGGCAGTGGTCGGTTGTGCTGCAGGTCTGTGATGTCACTGATCGATTCCCAGCGGAAAGAGAAAAGAAAAAACAGCTTTAGGGTTGAGACTCTCCCATCTTAAATGCCATAATATTTAACGCTATAAAATGTCCGTGGTTTAGCTGTGTGGTCGCTGCAGAGCCCCAGGAAGCAGTGCGTTCTGTCGGCGTGCCGTGGGCTTTTGCTGGCGGAGGCTCAGCTGCTCCTACATCCATCAAGCTGTGCCAGCCTTTGCCAGACTCACATAAAAGTCACAGTAAAACACACCCAACAGCTCTGTGTTAATAACCCACGCTCAGTGGGGAGGCCAATGCCTCCATCGCCCTGTGTTTATGGAGGACAGAGCGCAGAGAGCACGCGGAACCCACCGGGTGGGCAGCAGCTCTCCCGTCCTCATCTCCCCTCTGCCCGCTGCTGCTCCTGACGCTCTGCTGTGCTTTGGCTTTAGATTACATGGACTCACACCACCTCCCCCGGCCTGCGGCGGCGGGGCACGCTGGAAAGAAGGAGGGCGGGTTCGTGGGGGGCCACACCGGCAGCCCCCCCCCCGGCAGGCCTCGGGCGGCCCGCGCCTCGGACCCGGAGCTCGTCAGCTTTTGCTACCTGCACATGCGAGAGCAGAGGAAGGAGAGAGAGAGCAGGACGGATATCAATGAAAACCTGATCTTTTTCGAGGAAACACGTCCCAGGACCAAATCTGATCCCACGTCCAAGAGCTCCGGCCAAGGCTACGATGGGGTGGGCAATGAGCGCGACCCCGACGGCCTGGAGCGCGAGCGGCACGCCAGCCGTGCGCGGGCACACACCATCGACACGCACCCGCGGGGCGACGCTGCCCACTTCTACTGCGAGTCCTGCAAGGCCAAGCTCAGGAGCCGGCTGGCCTCGCGCAAAGCTGGCGGCGCCCGCGACAACATGGTGGACCTGATGTCCCTCCCCCCTCCCGGTAGTGATGAGGAAGAAGATGAGGCCACGGCTCTGCTCCCCGCCATCGCCGCCCCGCCGCCCGGCTTCCGAGACAACAGCTCGGATGAAGACGACCCCAAACGCCGGGCGGCCGCGCAGGGCCAGGAGCAGGGCCGGCACCTGTGCAGCATCCTGTACGACGAGATCCCCGTCACGCTGATAGACAGCGTGCAGACGCGGACGGTGCGGGACCATGCCCAGGAGCTGGACGATGCCCTGGTGTCCACCCTGCAGGCGCTGGAAGCTCTGGCTGCTTCTGAGGACTGCCCGCATCCCCCGCCGCAGCAGACAGCAGGTAGCGGGGTGACCGTGCCTTTCTTTTTCCCTTTTAACCTTTCTTTCCTACAGCACGCCCTTCCTTTCATGCTTCCTTCTGTTCTTCTCCCATACGTCCCTCAGCCTTTGCAGGCTGGCACCCAGCTCCCACAGGGTGAGCTCTGCCCAGGGCGCGCTGCAGTCTCTGGACCAGGCAGCCCCCAGCACGGCTCTCCCCTCCCTCTGCTGCCCTCTCACAGTGGCACAGCAGCTGCTGCCACATTTCCCTTCTTGCTCCACAGACCTCCCTGCAGCCCTGCTCTTGTTCGCACTGGAACCTCCTCCTGGGCCAAGAGGTGAATGGAGCTAGCAGGCCAGCTCCGTGCTGACAAGCGATCTCTTAAATGAATTAACTCTTACTTGGGGGAAGTGACTAAATGGTCTCCTATGCGATCCTGCTGCTTGCTGCACTGGGGCCTTCCTGCCGCAATGGGTTCCTTTCTCCTCCCCACAGTGGTGTGGCACAAGCACTGTTGTGGGGCTTTCTTTGTGTCCCTCCCCAGGTCTTATCGTCCTGGCTGCCATCACACCTGAGTCATCCTTGGATTCTGGCCACGAGACCAACTCCTCAGAGCTCACCGATGTCTCAGAGATGGTCTCTGCTATGAAGCAGCACCAGAACGCAGCCTACTTCCTCGCTCAGCACATCAACAAAGAGAACCTCCTGGCCAGGAAGGACTTGCCTTTCCGAATCCAGAGCTGTGCTGCCCAGGCTGTCCTCACCTCACCATACGCCCTCACCCGCCAGGAGACAAGCTCCTCAGCGAAGCCAGCTTTTTCTCACCCAAATCCCAGCCTTACCAACTGCAAGAGCAAACAGGAGCAGCAGAACGTTGAGCAGAGTTACACCGTGGCTGCCCAGCCAGTGCTCACTTCCCAGCGTAGCGAGCAGAGCAGAGCAGCTCCGGTGCCAGGCTCTGAATGTAAAGGTACAGGCCACGCAAAAGCTGCCTTTGAGGGACCTCTGCACACCACAGCTGCACCAAAGAGAGAGCAGTCACAGGATCTACAAGAGAAGATGCCCAAAGAAGTTCTGCCGAGCCCCAAACTCCTCCTGGACCAGAAAAGCGGTGTGACTCCAGCCATCATTTCAGCTGCTCTGCAGCAAGTGGCAAATGCTAAAGGCTCAGCCCCTCAAGTGGGAGCAGCATCAAAAGGAGACCAGACCGTGAATGGGACCGGTGGCTGTGTATCAGCCAGCAACAAGGCTTTGAAACTTAAAGGAGGTCAGCTAACTGCAGAGCCATTGTGCCACTGTCAGCAGCAACAGCAACTCTCTCAGCAGCAGTATAGTGAAGCTTCTGCGAGTCCTATAGAAGCTCATAGCAGTAAAGCTGAAGCTTTGCATCCCACCTCAGGAGGTGAAGAAACGATGCCCAGTAAGACTTTTGCCTCTAAAAGCTTCCAGCAAAAGGTGAGTAGAGATACCCCAGGAAAAGCAGCGAGCGGAGAGCCCGGCCAGAAGGCAGGGGGGGAAGCCATGAATCTCATATTTCAAAAACACGTGGCTCCTTCAAACCAAGGAGAGAAAACGCAACAGGAAAGCTCAGCCAAAGGCTTAAAAGCTGAGAGCAGCAATCCGCACTCTGCATCACCTGCTGGCATTTTCAGGAGCACCAGTGAGGATTCCAAGGGGCCAATCCAGCTGGTGCCCAGGTCTGAGAGCCTGCAGATCAGCACTGTGCCTTCCAAAAAAGTAGACAAGATCCTGGAGGCCACCCAGGCAGATGTTGATGTCCCAGCTAAACCCAAAGCTCCAAAAGCTCCCTTCAGGTTGAGGAACCTGTTTTCTGCTACGTTTCCTACCCGGCTGAAGAAGGAGACAGACGAGCGGCAGGCTCAGCTGCAGAAAGTGAAGCAGTATGAACTGGAGTTCCTGGAAGAGCTGCTCAAGCCAAAGAGCAAAGGTGACCTCCCACCACAGGAGTACCTGCACCCTCCAGCCCCTGGGCGCTGCAGCTGCCAGCTAAGGAGCAGTCCTGTGCAAAAAGTCCCAGGGATGTCCAGGGAGCAAAGGCGCAGCTGTGACTGCAAGCGGATTTGCAGGGGGGTGAGGCCACCCCCCAGCCAGCTGGTGATGCCAGAACTGGAGAGGCACGGCAGGGATAAGGTCACTGATGACCAGCAGCAAGCAGAAGCCATTAGGTTGACAAGCATGAGCAGCCCTTCCAAAGGCAAGAGGATACGATCGACGAGCTTAGAGTCCAGGGACTACCGGTCAGATCCAGAAAACGACGTGTCCTGTTTGACAACGTGTGCTTCCCGAGGGGAATGCATGGGAGCTCCACAGTACAAGAAGCTCTTGCGTCGCTACAGTGTCAGTGAATTAGATAAGACTGACAGGACATCCCTGTCCTCTGACATCTACCCTGCCAAGCAGAAAGGCCCTCAGAAGGAGTCTGAGCCCAGCATCCTTTGTCCTGTTCTGAAGAGCAAAATCCAGGAAGCCGCTGGGGCGGCTGATCCATCCTATGTACAAATAGCACAGGAGAAAAAGAACCAGAAAGGTTCGGCGGTGTTCTCGGTCCAGGAGGAGCTGTATCCAAGTCCTGCGGAGCTGCGGGATGAAGACATGGAGGATGAGAAGTGCTGCTCCATCCGGTACTGCTTCTACTACAGGAAATGTGACGTTGCGGATGATGGGAGCGAGAAGGACGAGCTGTCCTACTCCATCCCCATGCAGATACTGCCGGGAATGAAGCTGGACAACCAGATGGTCCCGGTGATGAGCAGGACACTTCAGGTCCTCGATGCAACAGCCTGCAGCAGTCCCAACGACAGTCAAACCCAGGAAATAGATTTAAGGACCTCCACTTTTGAGGGGAGCTTGGCAAAGATCAACATCCTTCGAGGCCACATCTACAGCTTGCCCAATGGGTTTCTGCAAGTGCAGCTGGACACCAATGAACTCCTGACCATCCTGCGGCAGTGCGTGGTGAGCCCCGACGTCCGGGACTGCAAACTCTACATCTCCCAACTGGCTGAGTACAAGCAAGAGCTCGCCCTCAAGTTCAAGGAGTTCCGGGCGTCCTGCCGCCGCGTGGCAGCCGTGGACAAAAGCCCTACCCACATGCTGTCCGCCATCACGAGCAGCTTCCAGGTGCTAAGCAGCCTCATCGAGACGTTCGTGAGGTTGGTGTACATCGTGCGCTCGGAGTCCCAGCGCCAAGAGCTGCTGACGAAGGTGGAGGAAGTGGTGAGAAATTACACCTTCCTTCTGCGGGCGGCGGAGGAATCCACGGCCAGAATGTTGAGCCACCAGCAGACGGTGGAGCAGCTCGCCCGTCAGTCCGCCACGGTTGCCACTGTTATGAGCACGCTCACACGCTCCCTAAAGACACTGATCAATAAGTAAACCAGCTGCAAAAGCCAACAGGCCAGTGTGTGCCGGGCTGTGTGTCAGTGGTTCTTGTATCGCGTAGGTCTGGTGAGGATGTCTGTCTGTCTGTCTGTCTGTCTGCAGGGAAAGCCCACGCCTGCTGAGGTCCGCAGCGAAAAAGACGTTGTTTCTCACCAGGAGGGATGGTAACGGTGGTGTTTGGAAAGGGAAATTCACGCCTTGTTGCAGGCTGTGCAGACGGCGTGCCAGGGGTCCCAAGCAGCTGCACTGCTTGTCCTCCAGCGCTCGGGAGGCACAGTCATCCCATTGCCACGCTCGCTGGGTTTTGAGTGGTTCTGGGCCTCCCTCGTGCAAAGAGCTGGCACTGTCCCCTGTGTCACGGTGCGCAGTGACCAGCAGTGAGCAGGGACTGAGCTGATGCCGCCCGGCTTCGCTTGGGCAGTGGTCCGGATGGAGCCAAACCAGTGTCTTGCCACGTAAACAGCTCTTCTGCCTCCAGGGTCTTCCTGGCCCACAGATGCAATGTAATTAGCAGCAGAAGGCATCTCTGGGATGCAACTCCCTGCTGCTGCACTAAGGCTCGGGAAAGCCTAGCAATGGGGAGGGTGCCATGTTCCTAGGACAGGGCTAGGTCCCCCGGCAGGCTCTGCTCCCACAGCTTAGGTACCGATGGCCCAGTCCCGTACACGGGCACTGCCTGAGGAAGGCAGCAGCTCAATGCTGTGTGAGCAGGGAGTCATTCCCCATCCTCTGCTGGATGGCCGTGTTCATGCTAGGAAGCCTGCAGAGACCCGGATCGCTGTGTGACCAGTGCAAGCCAGCAGCTGGGCTAGCAGCTGAGAGGAGACCTCTTCCATGCCATTCTCCAGAGCAGGTCTGTGCCTTGGAGGCTCAGCCCAGCCACTCTCCTCCCGCTTCCTTTCACAGTGCCCATGGGAGAGGAGCCCAGGTCGGGTTGGTCTGAGGCATGGCTTCCTCCTGAGCCAGGCAGTGCTGCTCCTGCCCTCCTCACCGGGGGCTGGGAGCCTTCTTCTGTCTTCACCGGACTGACTGCCATGAGGAACATTACTTAGTACCACCTAAAGGTTATTTATTCAGAGTCGGGTTGGGTTTTTTGTTTGTTTGATTTTCCTTTCTTTATTTTTTTACTTCTAGATGAACAGTAAAACAGCTCCTAATCGCTTTTCTTCACACCTCGGGGGCTGCCCTCCTCCTCCCAATCTAGCTTCTAGACCTGATCAATCAGACCGCCTTAACTGGTGCTTCAGTGCACTCACCCAAAACCCCTCCAGTGCACCCCTCCAAAACACAGCAGCCAGGAGGAGAAAATGCAAGGTTAAGCATCGCATGGACCTCGCCGTGCTGCCCAACACACCTCGTGCACACGGGGGGTCGGGGCTCCCTGTGCTCCCTGCACCCATCTCAGGCTGAAGGGGAGATCACAGCACGAGGGGGAAGGGCTGCCAAAGCCCACGAGCTTGCCCCGTGGCTGGCTGAGCACGTGGCCAAGGATCTCCACAGGATCTATCATTTCCCATCCCTGTTCTTATTTATTTTTTTTTAATAAATATGCACATTTGAAATCTCTCGTTCTTCCATAAGAGCTATGGAAGTGCACAATGTGCTTTTTAACGTGCGCGTCCTCTACCAAGTGCAATAACGGGCTTTGGCCATTGCTGTCAGCAAGGCAGAGGGGATCCTTCTGCCTCCTGCTTTCCACAACCATGTAGCAAATACACAGTGGAAGAGCCAATTCAGATTTCAGTCCACGGTGGGCAGAGCCTGTAGTAATGCTGAAGGCCGACAGGGAGCTGTGGTTTTCTTTTCCCCCTGAATTATCTATTACAAAGCTCCAAGTTTCCTCGAGCTCCCCGGGATGCCTACATCATTCCTCCATAAATCTCTCAGTCTCATACAGAGGAAAAATTTTTTTATTGTCTGTATATAGTATATATAAAAATATATATATATATAAATTATATATATATACACAAATTTATGTCTTGTTTTACAAACAAGAAAGATTAAATATATTCATCTTAATATCCAAAAGAGCACGTTGGGTCTTCTGTTCATTTTTTAAGTAGGGCTGTTCTGTGCAAAGCACTCACAAGCAAACACCCGTCCTTTTGTTGCTATAGAAATGCACGTGTGGACGGTGCTGGGCTACGAAAGGAGGGCACAGAGCAGCAGGTTTGATGCAAAAGCTGTGCAAACAGTCTCCTAGCTACAGGTGAGGTTGCACTGGGGACGTGGTTTGCCTGGCATGACATCAGGGAAGAAGGTACAGCCTGCAGGGACCATCCACGTCTGATGTAGATCGGGCACACACAGCCTCAGGAACTGGGCCACTTTCTGTACGGGGGCTGAATGTGTTGTCTTAAGTGTAGATAGCAGCAGCTGAGTGCATACACACTCTCTGTGCCCCCAGGCTGGTTATTTTAATCCGCATCGCACCATTCCCCATGCTGACATAACAAACGGTGCTTGACACTGACTGGGACGACTATTTATAAAGCTGGGGATGGATCGAAACCTTGGAAAAGCCAAGAGGTTCTTTAACACCGCAGAGAGCCTGAGAACGTCACCGGCAGCTCTGGAGCCGGTGCTGAGCTCTCAGTACCATCTAGCGGGCAATCAGCATGGCAGTGGAAATGAACGATTCCTTACATGCTGCTGTTGTCTGTGTAGGCTGTGGGGACAGCTGGGTGTCCCTGTGAGAAGGGAGGAGCAGTTCCAGCACGCACCCCAGGAAGGTGCATCCCTGCCTTCATCACCATACTGCTCTCACTGCTGTGCAGTGACCTCACTGTGTGGGGCACCTGTCTGCGTTCGTGCAGGCAATGATCCACGTAACACTTACTGGTTGATGGCTCAAGGCCGTGCCAATGCAAAGATAAATGAAGAACAGACAGATTTTATCCTCACTTAAAGCACGGGGCTGCACTCCTGTGTAAGGCACCCCGAGCAGTGCAGAGCTGGCTGGGTCACCCACAGCTTTGACCTGGACAAGGGAAAAGTCTGCAGGTATCCCAGCTCGCCCACACCTCCCATCCTCATTCAGCGTATTAGAAAATGACCCGTACAGATTTTGGGAAGCTGTTTTCCAGATGTGTTCTGTATCAGGCTAGGTAATTCCATGGCATCAGCAGCCTGCACAGGGCATGACGTTCCACCCAGCTCCCCAGGTAAGGAGCAAGGTTTTCCCCAGGTTTTCTGCAGCTGAACTATAGAGTCATTGAAGTGCAAACAGGCTGTGCTAAAAGCAGCAGAATTCCCAGTGCTGCCCTCTCTGGATGTGTGCGGAGCCATGAGAGACAGGTCAAAGAGCTGTGGATGCACACAGCCCAGAGCACGTGAGGAGGTTCCACCAAATCCCACTTTGAAAAGAACTTTGGAAATATTCCTAAATCCAAAGAGATTAAACAGCAGACTTCAGCACAGGAAGAACATCCACCTGCTGCTGGAACAGCTGAACCCCATCCTTCTGTTTTGGGTAGCAGTCACAGAGTAAAAATTACGAACGTATTCAAAGGGACCAGGCAGGACTTTCAATGAGCTTGTAATACCAAGTCTGCACTTCTTCTTATCATAGAATCATAGAATGGCCCGGGTTGAAAAGGACCACAGTAATCATCCAGTTCCAACCCCCTGCTATGTGCAGGGCTGCCAACCAGCAGCCCAGGCTGCCCAGACCCACATCCAGCCTGGAACACGTTTCCTATGGTTTAGACCTTTTCCTGACAACTGAACTCCGGTTCTTTGATGCTGTGTGTAGCTGTGTAGTATGGGTGACCTCCGTTCCTAAACACAACCCATCTGGAACCAATGGGATACCTACAGTTAAGTGATTTTCCTCTTCACAGGAAAGAATAGAGTGCCAGTAAGGATCCGGAAACAAGACAGCTCTCATTTGATCCTACAGGGTTTGGGAGTAGCAGAAAGGGACTTTATCTGAAAATAACCCCTGTGGAAATAAATGATAGAGGTGGAGAAGCAGCAGAAAATGAGCAGCCAGCAGAAATGCACTCGGAGCCTACGATAAGGTTTTCTGAATTGTTAAGTGAGAATACTGGAAAGGAGAGTGACATCTGAATAGCCCAGGAGTGGAGGTGGGCCCTGACCCACAGCGGTGAATGTGTCGGATGTGGTGAATTCCAGCACCAAAGAGTTGTGCAGTTCCTACCCAGTGTCACTCATTAACTGGATGGCCCACAAGGAAAACAAAACTCTCTGTAAACACTTGGTCCATGGAAATGGGTCCTTGACAAAGTGGCGGTGATTGAGCAGCAATTGTATGCAGGAATGTGCCAAGAGAGGGAAAAGGGCCACTTGTCTTGATTGGCATCACTGTGAAATTCGATAGCGTTAATGAGCCGCTTAAAACTTCCTGGAAAATATATTTCCAGGCCGTGGAACACAACGCCATTTCTGATTGAGGGAACCTCCACGCTCTCAAGTCAATAACAAGGGAGCACTCCTGTGCTTTCAGCATCCCTGCAGGTGGACACCAATGTACTTCCAAAGGGGAACACAGCAGCTCAGGCTCCAGGATAGTTTCTCCCAACACCAAAGCCAATGAGTGTCTCCCCATGAGGAAAACCAAATGGAAATTAAATACAGTTCCTTAGATTGGAAGTAGGTAATTCTGTTTATTGCGTTTACCTTTCCAACCGAAGCAAGACACGTTCAGTGTGGCACTTTAAAGCTACTCCCATCCACTTTCACATCCAGCCTTACTGAACTTACAGACCTTTTCCAGAGCGCCCTTTGACAGCCAGACTGGATTTCAGCCACCCAACCCCTGCCTGCATCCAGCTGAAGGCAGAGGTAAACCCCTCTTCAAAGCTAAGGAGAGGAACCTCTTGAGCAAGCTCCTTGGCTTTGTTTGACCAGGCCTTAGCTGCAGGCTGCTTAAAAGCTTCTCCTCAATAAAACCTCTCATTATCCTGTTCTAAGAACAATAAATCGTTCAGATGGATGGACTTTTGTCCTGGTATCCACCATGCTGTCCAACCCTCTGAAGAAGTCTTGTTGGCTGCAGCACCGCAGGCAGCAGGAGATGCTGAAAACACTCCTCTGTGTGAAATGAGATGAGTTGTTGAGGCCCTATTTAGAAGATTGGAGATCTAATTTCATCTTTTGTGTGACAATCCCATCTCTGCGATCCCAGCAGACGACAGAACTGTGACTGCAAAAGGGAAACCAAGAGAGTTCATCCATGAGAGGCACCGCTGGTGCAACGTGCATCAGGCTGGGATTCCCAGAGCTGGGCTAAGGAATGAGCTCTGGAGAAACAGAGATGTGCAATGCAGGGAAAAGAAAAGCTCGATTCGAGCCAAGAGTGAAGGAAACGGCTCAGAATCAAACATGTCAAGGACTGGATGTTGTCCATCCCCAAATTCTTCAAACCCCCTGTAGGCTGCATGTAGGGAGGAGAGGCCTCGAGGCTGCTTGTGCAAGACAGAGCTTTTTCACTGAAATCTAGACGCAGAAATGCATTATTCCACAGCATAACCAGAGGTTGTAGTGAGGAGGAGCCTCAACCACTTACACACAGCCAAGGGGGGGCTGCTCTCACAATGAACCCGAATTGCTGTGAACTGTGAAGAGCCCATATGGTAAGAATGATGAAAACGGACTGAAGTGCAGCAGTTGTTCACAGGGAATGATGGCAGCAAGGCGCTGTCAGCAATGCCCACCCATCCCACGTGAGCGTCGTGCAGCCAATCTGACCGATGTTTTATGGCTTTATTATCGAAATGAGACACTTCTAGCAACAAACTGGAGGCAAAGGGCCGTAGCCTTCCCTTCCCGTTCTCTGGATCTGCCGTGCCTGGAACCCACACAGCCGCGGCCCCTTCCCAACCCTGGGGCGGAATCCATCATGGCGGCCGGACAGGGGTGGGGGGAGCGCCAAGCGCGTGGCCAACACTCCCCCCCCCCCACCCCCATCCATCACCCCCGCGGCCTCTCTGGCCAATCGCCGGGCAGGCGGACAGGCAGCGGCCAATCACCCACCTCCTCCTGCCCTCCGCCCCGCCCACTCGGGGAGCACGCGCGCACACCTCGCTGCTCCCCAGCGAGGGCCGTTGTTTGGGCGCTCGGTAGGGCAGGCCAAGCCCCGCCCACCGCGCCTTTCACGCCATTGGAGCGTCGGGTTGGGGCCCGCCCCCGACGGCCGCCTAGCCAATGAGAGAGCGCCAAGGCGTGTCCGTTGGAGGGCGAGGAGTCTATAAAGGGTCCGCGCGGCTGGCGGGAAGGGGTAAGATGGCGGAGTAGCCGCGGCCGGCGTGGCTTGCGCTCTCCTTGCCGCGTCCCCTGGCAGGAGGCGGGTGGATCCCAGCGCCGCAGCGGGCCGCGGTGCGAGGCGGAGCGGGGAGCAGGAGGAGGGGAAGGAGGAGGGCAGCGCTCCCGCCGCCGCAGCCGCCGCCATGCCCAACATCAAGATCTTCAGCGGGAGCTCGCACCAGGACCTGTCGCAGAAGATCGCCGACCGCCTGGGCCTGGAGCTGGGCAAGGTGGTGACCAAGAAGTTCAGCAACCAGGAGACATGGTGAGGGGCGGGGGCGGGGCCGCACTACGATTCCCGGCGGGCAGCGCGGCGACGACGGCTCGGGTTCCGAGGGGCCGCCGCGCGGGGGTTCCTGGGAGTTGTAGTGCGCGGCGGGTGGCGGCCTGGCACGGCGGGATTGGGGGCGGCCGCGCCCCGCGGGCCTCGCACGTGGGACGGCGGCTCCGGGCTCCGTGCCCGGCGCGGGGCTCCCGTGAGCGCCGTGTGGCGGTGGGCCCGGGGCTGCGGCCGCCCCCTCCCCGCTCTCTGGCGGCTCTGTGCGGGGCTGCCCCTCTGGGGGGCCGGGGCGGGGCTGGAGGTGCGGCGCAGGTGAGCGGGGAGCGGCGCACACGTGGCCCCGGGCCTCCCCACAGCCCTGGGAGCCGCGGCCTCGCTGTGCGTGTGGAGTTAGGAGAAAGGAGAGGCTAGAACGTATGCCGAGGTAGGGAATATCTGGAGGAAATCAGCCCCGTGTGCCGTAGCCAGTGTGATAGCAGCGATCCTGAATGGCTGCCCAGAACGATCTCATGCAGACATGAGTTGTTTCCATTACGTGGTGGTGGAGCTGCTGCCCTGAGGCTGTGCACATAGGTGTGGTAGGGCTGTGTGTGATGGACAGCGGTGTCGTTGCTCTGTCCTCGTGTCTCTGTCCCTCCTGGCAGGTCCCTGTGTGGGCACTGAGGTGGGTTTTAAACATCCAGTCGGTCTCTTATTTACCTCCATCAACTCAAGGCCCGTGCTTAAAGAAAAAGCAGAACAGTTCAGTTGTGCTCTTAGACAATAAATGGCCTCTAATGTTAAACTGTGATATTAAGGTACAGTAGGAGATGGCACTGTGTGCTGTTCTGGTGCTTGCCCACTGGGAAGGTCTCCACCAGAGCAGCAAGCATGGCAGGATGCCTTGAGTTAGCAGTTTGCTGGTGGAGGTGGAGCAGCAAGGCCTGGCATTTAACAAAAACATGTTGAAGGGGGAGGATGAGATGAGAAATAAATAAAATTAAAGATCTTCCTTCAGGTGCTCTAAACACAAAGCCATTAGGGGTGTGGGGTAATCACCTGCCTGCGTGCTCCCAGAGGTTGCTGCAGGATGTGAGCATCGCCAGCACTGGAGGAAACTGGGGGAGGATTTGTCCTCCCTAGAGTGACTCTGGGTTCCTTCCACATTTGTGACGGGCTTCTCCAGATTTCACTGCTGCAGTGCTTAGGGCTTCGTCTTGTACAGCATTTCTACGGGAACCTCAAAGCTGAGAAAGCCTGAGATGGCTGCGTGCCTTCCAGCCCTGCTTTGGGCGCAGGTGTCCCGACACACGCGCTGGAGCTGGCGGCGTGCTGCTGGCAAACAGGACCTTTGGCTTGTGTTCAGTGCCTTCATCAGCAGGGATTAGTGTGCATTACATCCAGGAGGAAATTAACCCCAAAAGCCTTTCCAGAGTGAAAAGCTGGAGGGCTTCTCTGTTCAAGGCAGTGAAAAGCTGTTAGGGCTCTAATAGAATAATCTGCTGCAGCATGGCTTCTGTTGGAAGCTTGGCTTGGCTTTCCCTGCTGACTGGCCATCACCCCTGCTTCCTTTATACGCTGCTGCTTTGTACTTCTGTGATTTGGGGGGACAGGAACTGTTTGAGGGGAGTTTACATGTTCAGCTTGCATTGAGATTAAAAGCAGAGGCTGAGCGCTTTCAGCCTTATTGAACCATTAAATGTGAGCAGTGAGCACTATGAAATAGCTACTGAGCAAACAAGCAACGGTGTTCGTGCCAAACACCCGTGATTACGTGCTGCTGTCACCCACAGACCCTCAGGATTGCAGCCCCTTGGTCGCTCTGCAGGCATACATAATGACTGCAGCTTTAATTTCTGTTTGGATCCAACTCTTCTTTCCCCATCTGTTCCCAGTGTGGAAATAGGTGAGAGCGTACGTGGGGAGGACGTCTACATTGTGCAGAGTGGCTGTGGGGAGATCAATGACAATCTGATGGAGCTCCTTATCATGATAAATGCATGCAAGATTGCCTCAGCCAGCAGAGTCACAGCTGTCATCCCTTGCTTCCCTTATGCTCGGCAGGACAAAAAGGACAAGGTAAGGGATTTAAGAAGGGGTTCTGCTGGGGAAAGATGGATGTGTGCTTGGAGAGGCCGGCAGGCCTGCCTGCCAGGGCTTAGCTGAAATTGAATATGTGGAGGAAGAGATAAAACTTAATTTAACTTCAACCTGAGGGCATCGAACTGCAGATTCATCTTCACAAAGATGTAGTTCTGCTTGAAAACACACCAACCTGTAATCAGCAGCTGATGAAAAGATGCAATGTTAATGAGTGCTGCTTTTAGTAACTGCTTGTGAATCATTGCCTAGGGGTGGAAGGCTCACATCTTGATGAAGGAGTTAAACTTGTCTTAAATACTGTTTTTTTTCCTGTCTTAGAGCCGAGCCCCGATCTCTGCCAAGCTGGTTGCAAACATGCTGTCTGTGGCAGGAGCAGATCACATAATCACAATGGACCTGCATGCATCTCAGATTCAGGTAGGAACTGAAATTAGGAAGCACTTAGCTTCTCCCATCTGAGCCTGTTTACTGCCCTGCAGGCTTTCCTGTCATCTGCTTTTTTTAGCTACCGCAGCAGTCAGCACTAAAGAGCACAGGGCTGGAATGGAGTTGTAGGGTCAGTTAGAAGGGGGTGGGGAGGTGGGCAACAGGTTCCTCTGTAAATAAAATTGTAGCTGCTCTCAACTAGACCGTGCATAATGAGCCCTGTATAAATGGACGTTGGGTTAGTAAATGATCCATGCAACTTGGTCACCATAGGGGGGCACTCTGTGTTTTTAATTGGTCTTGTGAGGAATTTCAGATGGAAAATGGTTTTATTTAATGTTCTAAAGTACTGAGCAGAGCTTTCCAATACAGGGCAGTCAGGGAGGAGGGAGCAGGGAGCAGTGCTGCCTGACACAGTGGGTAACAGTACTGCTGCCCTGAGGTTACCACACTCTCTAGGTGTGCTGGCACAGCTGCTTATGAGCATTCAGTTGACCAGGACAGTTATATGAAAGCTTGCTGCTGATGAGATGGGCAGCTCTGCTTGTATCCATTCCACCCTTCCTCTACAGTTGGCTTTGATCCCCTCCCAAGCTGCTGCTGAATGGAGAACAATGGGTTTGCTGGAAATGAGCCATCTCAACAGAGCAATTGGAATTTTGACCAGGGCTTGCTTTGAAATAGCAGGAGCTGTTTAGCAGGGAGAGGGACAACAAGGTGTCAGGTTGTTAGTCTTGTCTCTTTCCACCTTGAACAACCTGTGAGACCAAGAAAGCAGTTTACACCTGGGACGGTTGTAGCACATCTGTTGTGTTGGTGCAAGCATTTTGAATCCAGAGAGGTCAGCTATCTGCTGCCTGGTGAAGTAGGTGGGCTTGCTGTTATTTTAATGATTGGAAATGCAGCCACTTGCATGTCAGTGTGAATTCTAATGGAGTTTGCCCAGAAATGCTTCATCTCAGATAGAAAATGTATGAGAGTGCAGCTGAGGCTTTCAGAAGATCTCAGAGCCCAGCAATGGTATTCCTCTTCCCTGAGCCCCTTGGAGCAGTGATGTCTGCCATGGGGGTCACCTTTCAGCAGCAGCAGTGATGAGATGGAGTTGAATAATTGGTTCTGTGTAGATCATTGTCCAGCACACCTGGCTTCAGTCTGGGTGTGTGGGGTTGCTGAACCCAGAAATGATGATAGGAAGGATCTGCTCCTCTGCACCTTGAGTGTAAGGTCTGTTGTGCTGGGTGTTCCTCCCTGCTCCTGTCCATTGCTCCCTGTCCAGCATTAACTTCAGCTTTGAGTGACCTTTGAGGTTTACCTGAGCAGTCTGCTGGGTCAGCGTATAGTTGTGCAACCAGGTGCATTGCTATGTTTTGATGTTGGTTTTCTATACCACTTGAGATAGAACTAATTCCATGTTGTAAAAGTGTCAGCTGTTAGGTGTTACTTACTGCCAAACTGGTTCCAGTCTTACCACTGTTCTTATATCCCAAAGGCTGCTGCCATTCCACTGAGACGAGTAGATAGGGAAGCAGAAAATGCTGTGGCTGTGTGCCTGATAACATAGAAATCTTCTTCCAATCTCTGATCTTGGAATGTGACCTTCAGCTGCATCTGTTCCTGTCATCTTTCCTGCAGGGTTTTTTTGACATCCCTGTTGATAACTTGTATGCTGAGCCTGCTGTACTGAAATGGATCAAAGAGAATATCCCTGAGTGGAAGAACTGCACCATTGTTTCACCAGATGCTGGTGGAGCCAAGAGGTAAGCTGTCAGAGCAAGCAGAGATGCTGCTTCCTCTACCTGAATTCCTGAGTGTGCTTGTAGCTAGCTGTGACCCTGCTCTGAAGACATGTTTCCCCACCCTCTGCCAGCTGGCTGCAGGGAAGAGCAGTCAGTTACTCTCCCTGCAGAATACTTAAAAGGTTTCTTGAGCTTCATGGAGAATTAAATAGATTCTAGAATCACAGCTGCATAGATAGGAGTTGTCCAATTACTACATCCTATGGACTAAAACTGATCTTTCTAGGAAGGGAATTATGCATGTTAAGGGAGAGGATTGTGTGGCTCATGCTTGTATGCAAAGACAAGGTATTTCTGCTGGGTAATAATGCATTTTCAGCTAGACTGTTCTGAGATATTTAGTCTGCTGAGGCATTTTCTTGCTTTATTGCTCTTAATTTTAACTGCTTGCTGTGGTTTCGGCCTGCTGCTGCTCGTCCTCTTCCCTGAGAGCAGAGATGATAGACAATTCCTTTCTTAAGAGCAGCAGCATATGTCACAGCACATTTCTGCTAAGATAGTCTGACAATCTCCCATCTTCCTGCAGATGAACAGCAGTTGGTGGGCAGTTTGGAACAGTGTCAGATTAGGGAGAAACAAGGTTGATTTTTGCTGCTTCTGTATAATGGTTACACATGAGCAGCAAAGTAAAGCAGGTGTGTTCTTGAATCCAGGAGGCTGTTAACACCAAAATGTTGATGTGTGCTGAGCTGAGCCACACACACTGGAATGATTGCAGCTATCTGCTACAAAGCCAATCTGTGTGCCTTTCTGTAGCAATGTTGTGGCCCAGGTGTGTCAGCCAGGGCCTTCTGTGTGTTCAGCTCCTTGTTGTGTAATGCAGGTCACAAGTCAGCCAGCTATCCTTTGTCTTCTCACCAGTAAAGGTTTTACATCACTATTTATCAGTAGCAGTACATAAAGTTTGAGTCCCTCCAGGAAAGATTTCCTGTGGTCACATTTAACAACGGGGAGCAACGAGCAGATGTGGTGACAGCTTCTTTTACTGCAATCTTAGCATCTTTTCAGTTTGAGAAGAGATCTGACTGAAGCTACCGTGGAGTTAAGTGTGGTTTGGAAACTGTTCTCTCTTCAGAGTGACCTCCATTGCAGATCGATTGAATGTAGACTTTGCCCTCATTCACAAGGAGCGCAAGAAAGCCAACGAGGTGGATCGCATGGTGCTGGTGGGTGATGTGAAGGACAGGGTGGCCATCCTGGTGGATGATATGGCAGACACGTGTGGTACCATCTGTCATGCTGCAGACAAGTGAGTAGAGCTGGCTGATGCTTTCCTCAATCGAAAAAAAACAACTATTTGTGACTGAGTTCATTGATTTGTACGTGAAGTTTCACAAGGCAGAATTGAGAATCCTATGCCAAATGATAACTCATGAGTTGTTATTGCTACCAGCACTCTTAACACTATTTTGCATGTGCTTAACCTGAGGCAGTGGATCATGAGACCACGTGAGGCTGCTGAGGGCAGCTGTACCCCCAGCTGCTGTGCAGGATTTCGCTGTCAGGGCCTCACAGTGCTGTCACAGCTTCATTTTTCTCGAGGGGAAGAAGCACACAAGGAGTAGTGGGCCTGTGAGATTAATGCCTGATTTTTGGAGGAGGGTGCAGCTTTCCCTGCGGATTGTAGGCTGGCTTTTAGATTTGTTTTTCTGCCTTGGGTTGACAGTGTTTAAAGCTGGGTATCACAGAATCATAGAATGGCCTGGGTTGAAAAGGAGCACAGTGACCATCTGGTTTCAACCCCCTGCTGTGTGCAGGTCACCAACCAGCAGCCCAGGCTGCCCAGAGCCACATCCAGCCTGGCCTTGAATGCCTGCGGGGATGGGGCATCCACAGCCTCCTTGGGCAGCCTGTGCCAGTGCCTCACCACCCTCTGGCTGAAAAACTTCCTCCTCATATCCAACCTAAACCTCCCCTGTCTCAGTTTAAAACCATTCCCCTTTATTCTATCAGCATCCATCCACACAAACAGCTGTTTTCCCTCCTGTTTATAT
The DNA here is from genome assembly GCA_035772895.1 of Perdix hodgsoniae. Lineage (NCBI taxonomy): Eukaryota > Metazoa > Chordata > Aves > Galliformes > Phasianidae > Perdix > Perdix hodgsoniae. Next base: position 302,180 of record JAPSGF010000012.1, on the reverse strand, counting down.
GTTCCCTTCAAGTACTGGAAGGCCACAATGAGGTCTCCCCAGAACCTTCTCTTTTCCAGGCTGTACAAGTGAGGGCTAAAACAGTATGGGGTTGTCAAAGTTGGAACTGCCTTTTTCTTGGAGATGCTGCTGGGTTGGTTGGGCACGTTGCATGCTCAGCACTATAGACATACCAGAAACCAAAGCAAATCCTGCAACCACAAATTAGGAAGCATTTTCCCTGCAGCACACACAGGGATGGTGATGCCACACAGTTCACCCTTCTCGCTGGTCACAATCACCTTCCATTTTCCTTCATCTGTAAAACATAAGCAAAGTGGGCTCTCCAGCCCTGTTATTTTCCCTTCCATGCTTTTAACTGTGAAGAATGGAACCATTTTTCCCTGTCTTTTTGCCCCCTTTCTGATTTCTGTTTGGTACATGGAGGAGCTGGGCTTGTTCACAACCCTGACTGGTCCCATCCACTGGGGTCAGTTCCCTCAACCTTTTCTCACAGGAGAGGGGCTCCAGCCCTCACAGAAAATAAATGAAAAGTGTAGCTGGACTTCTGACCATATGGTGGTCTCCTCTTATTTGAAAGCACGTATCACAGGGGTGGCTGGTGGCTATTGCTCTTGATGGTGAGTGCAGTGATGTTTGATTTCTCGCACTTGAGTTTAATATGGGCAGGTTGCCATCACTGATTCTGGTGTAATTAAATGCTGTCTCAACCATCAACTTAATATCACACATGTGAATTTCTATTAGTAGCAAGCTTTCCAGGCTTTGATATCAGCTGTCTACACTAGAAAAGCCAGCACTTGGTAATACCTGCCCCCTTGTGTTGGCAGAAGTCACAGAAGGTGGATTTGTGTGATACAACCTGAATATCCCAGAGCTGATGAGTGGTGTTGCTATGTGTAACTTGCTTGTGGTGGATTTCATGGTACTTGTTTGACTGTTTGCTTCCCCACATGGCTGTGGCTTACCCCTTGCCCTGCACCCATGTTGTTTTAATGCTGGTTAGTGATTCTTCATCCCTCTTTTCCCTCTCACCTGCTCGTAGACTCGTGTCAGCTGGAGCCACCAAAGTTTATGCCATCTTAACTCATGGGATCTTTTCTGGGCCGGCAATTTCTCGGATCAATAATGCCTGTTTTGAGGCAGTGGTAGTCACAAACACGATACCCCAGGAGGACAAGATGAAGCAGTGCCCTAAAATCCAGGTGAGCATCTCCTCCTTTTTCTTCTTGGAGGCAGCCCGTTTGTCTGTCTCCCTTTTGGTGAGGAAAAACACCAATACTGTACAGTATTTACAGCAGTATCACCAGACTGCAGCTTCCCAGCACTGACCAGTGTTGTGTTGTAACTGCTGAGGGTTAGCAGACCTGTTACACCTATGAAAGGCACCTGCTTATCCAGGCAGGCTTATATATTTAAGTCATTTGGCTTTTTTTCAGTGCTTGCCTTATGTAGAGCAATCAGTGATCACATGGGGGGCACAGTGTATGCAAGCAGTTGTCACTCCTGCAGAGGGTACTGCATGCAAAGGGCGTGCATTCAAGCAGAAAGCAGTAGGTAGGAATTTATCAAGTTGACAGTGATGCTAACTTCACTTGTGAAATCATCACCCACCACAGCAGGAGGGGTGCAAGCCTTGTTTTCCCACAAAAGAAAGGTCAGAAGAAGCTGTCTGGAAGGATTTCTGGTCTCTGTGGGAAAAGCTTTGCTCTTGCTGCCTCTCCTGATGCCCTTGGGAGATCAGAGAAGCTACTGAGTTCATAACAACAATTGGGGGGGGAGAGCAAGATTTGAAAGTCTGTGACTACTTCAAACATTGCCTTGTATTTCCAGGCCTTTAACCAACCCTTTATGTGAATTTCTTTATCCAGATGTCCTTTCTGTGAGGTGTTTCATGCAGGGGTGGGGGGGGGGAAGGTATGGGAAAACAGTGTGTATGAATAACAGCTGAAAGTGACCTAAGAGGGAGCTCAGCCTCGCTCTGTGCACATGCTGTGCTGGTTTGGCTGAGGCAGGGCAGGTGGCAGCTCCACAGCACAGTGCTCAGGTACTTAGGGAAGATCAAGAAAACCACTTTGCTGTCCACATGAAAACAGGCAGCTTGTGAAGATACTGCTGTAGTGCACACAGTCACAGAGATCCTAAACACTGATTCCCAGCACAGATCTATAGGACAAAGGCATGTGAGATGAGTGCAGTAGTTCCACAGGCTGCCACATGTCACTCCTTTACAGTAACCTCTGCTGTTCAGCATTTGGAAGTAAAGAACTGTAGCAGTTGTAAGTCCTGTGTTCTGTCTGCTGCTGCAGCTGTTTGTTGTTTTTTCCCCTTCCTTCTTAGGCAGATTATCCAGGAAAAAGAAAACATTAAGTATGAATTTCACTTCATTCATGCACCCACATCTGCAGTGCTTCTTAAAGACTGCACTGCATTGAAGTGTTAGATGCTGGGGTTCAGAGCTGAAGTTTGAAACGTGAATTTTTTTTCTCTGCTGTTAACTGGTTTACTCCACCAGGTGGAGCCAGCACAGTTACTTGGCACTGAACTGGAGCACTGTAGCTTCATCTCTGATAAAACCTTGTAGTGGCAATGGCAAAGCCTCGTGACTCAAGGGAAGTAATCTTGGTCTTGCTGTAAACTCCCTGAACTTCTCTGCAACTACGGACTGAATAAGACAGTCCTAGGCTACGTGGAATGGGGTGAAAGTCTAAGGAGTCTCAGCAGAGAAAGGCAACAGACTGTCATCCTGGGAAAGGTCAACACTGAAGTATTTCTTGTAGTGCTTTGTGTGCAATATCTTAAAAAGGGACAGAGAAGTAAATGCCTGTGTGATGTAGAACTGTAATTCGTCTTCATCTGATCCATTACAAATCTGGGGCAATGAGTTCACTCTTGAATTATTTTTTTTCTTGACTTAGCAACCATTCTCACAGGTTTGATGTCTCTTTCCCTTCCAGGTGATTGACATCTCAATGATCCTTGCGGAAGCCATCAGGAGGACTCATAATGGGGAATCTGTCTCCTACCTATTCAGCCATGTCCCTTTATAACAACCGATGCCAGCTTCTGCTTGTATGGCTTTTTTTTTTTTTAAACCAAAAGTTGTTCAGCTTGTTGTAAAGTCCAGTAGAAGACTCTGCTTGTTCCAGTGCAGTTCTCCACAGCTCCTCCTGCTTTTAAGTCAGGCTTGCTGGCTCTGACCCCAGCATGGGGAGGCTGGGGCAAAAAGCTCATCTCTGTAACGCTCCAGCTCTGCCAGCAGCCCTGTGTACTGGGGGCTCATCAGTAGGATTGGCTCAGTACTGCAGATCTGTGGAGAGCAGGACTGATACATGGTGCATTGCCACAATTATTTTTTGGGGGGAGTGGGTGGGGAGAGGGTTTGTCTATGGGCAGGCTTAGATGACCTGGTGTGCACACCCTGAATTGTTAGGGAAGTAGATCTCCCTAGGACATGTGGGTCTGGATGTACAACAGGAGCCCAAGAGGCTGCTGTCATTGCTCTACAGCAGCCAGCTGTATGGTTGAGGAAGACTCGTGTCTTGGCTGAGCTTTGGCCATAGCTGAAGCCCTGGGGACATCTAGGAAGTGTTTCACACCTGGGGCTGGTTCAGCTACACCTTCCTCTTGCGAAAGGAGGTCAGTGTAGCTTGTAGACTTGAATTCCCCTTAATTACTGAAGAAATGTCCTTTAATGCATTGCACAACAGAATGCTGAGAGCGTGGTCTGCAGTACTGCCTTGCTGTTGGGTTAACTTAGTGGTGAAGGTGCTCCTTGGGCAAGTATTCTTCTCCCTCTTATGCAGAGGACACCTGCTGGTTGTGGGCTATAGGTTTTAGGGTAGATTAAAACCAGTTCCTCCATTTCAGAAGTTCCCATTAGCCTTGCTACTGACTGGAGGGCTGTGTCATGTACTGTACTGCACCTGGACATGCTGTGCACGTGTACCTTGGGCTGTTTTCACCAGTACTCTGGTAACTGAGCCTCTCCACCCCGTGGAAGCTTGGCTCCTGGCAGTGGGTTGGAGGGGGTCGTGTTACACAGCAGTGGGAAAACTGCAAATCCAAAACCAATCTGATGGGCAGCGAGGTGCCCGAAAGAAAAATACCAAAACTAGAGTTAGCTGAGGCTCTTAGGTGTAAAATAAGTATCATCTGAAACTTGAACACATAGTAACTGTACCAGACAATCTTAAAATGTCTCTCCTGGACTCTTATGGTGTTACAGGTCAAGCTGTTTTATGCTCTGGTTTTTATAAGCACTCCTCCTTGATTTGTTCGTGAGATGGGGAAGGGAAAAGGGAAAAGAAGGAACTTGAGATGACTTGCTGGGGTAACTAGCGTGGCATTGGGAGGCTGGGCTGTAAGTGGAACTAACTGAGAAGAGGTGGTCAAGATCTGGGAAGTACTACTTCAGTTGTGCCTTTTAATGAGAACTTCTCCCCTCTCCCTTCCTAAATTTCCTGTCCTGTGGCGATGTTAACACTTCTATTACAGTGTAGGGTTGTTGTTATTTTTTGTTGGTTTTTTTTTTTTGTATAAGAATTGGTGTTTGTCTTGAAAGTGTGTCCCTTGCTTTGCTTTGCATCCTGCACTGAGCTGTGCCGAGAGCCCAATTCCTGCCTCCTGCTTTGGAGCCCTGCTGCTGCACTGCCAACGCCTCGGGAGCTGAGAGCCAGGACGTCAGAGCAGCAGTGTGAGGATTTTCAGCAGCATTTGTGTTTAAATATGTGACCTGATGAAGGAATTAAACTTTTATTTAAAAAAACAAAACCACCACAATACGTAGCCTCTGCTTATAAGTGCATTTTAAACCCCCCTCCCCCCCAAAAAATGGTGGGCATCCATGTGATGCAGAGACGTGGGTTGGAAGGGACCTTGACAGCTCACCTGGCTTAACTGTGCAGGGCTGACTGCAAGGTTCTGCTTTGCTGTGCTCACATTTAGGGCTGAGCTGCTGGGAGTGGTGGCTTTTGTCTGTATCTGATGTTGTGGACTTGAGCTGTGGAACTGCAGTTTCTCTTGTTCTGTTCACTTACGTATCTGAGCAGATCTGTTCACATCAGTGTTCAGCTGTGGTTAAAACCTGAATAGTTGAGCAAGCATGGGTGAAGAATTGTGAAGCATTGTGCATAAAGCTAATGATTTGAGACAGCAGCATTGTTCTGAGAAGCACCTGCTTACCTCAACCACGCTCCTCTCTTATTGCACATTGTAGACCCAGAAAGTGCAAGTTAAATGGAAAGGAAGGAGATGGCAACTCTAGAGAAAGGTCTTTGACCTCAGGGAAGTCATCTTGCCTCAGCCTGGAGCAGCACAGCAGGAGCTGTGGCCTCAGGCAGACTTTGCTGAAGACCACCACTGCAAAATAATTCAGTGCTGATCAGTGAATACCTGAATTGTGCCCCCCAAGGTGGGCAGTGGTGACGTGGCTCTTGTGAAGGTGATGGAACAGGCTCAGTCTTGGGAATGTGAGCTTCATAGCAAAAGGTTCTCTCAAAAGGGATCTTTCAAAGGGTTCCCTCCCAATGCTGCTGGTGTGTGTCCTGCTTCCTTAGTTGCTTTAATTAAAAGTTGGAGGAAGGGGGAGCAGTGCAGGCTTAGAGCTCTGGGTGGCAGTGCTGTAGCTGCATAAAGGATGGGTGATGAGTAGGACATGACAGCGTTTTTACACTGCACACCTTCAGATAAGGAGGATTGCACACCTGGGTGAAAAGTTGCTTCCTTAAATGAAAAAAAGTAATAATTCATTTCCAATTGCTAAGCCTATTTGAAAAGGCTGGCTGCCTAGGAGTGACCGTTGTGATACCAAAGCATCAGGTCTCATTTTGCCCTTCCTGCGTGCACACAGGAGGGGAAAAGCGTTCTCCCTCTCTGCCTTGGTCACAGACGCAGCTCAGGCAGCGGTACGGGGCACTCAGTTGCCGCAGGGCTGCCCGTGGGGGAGCAGCTGGGCGCAGAGCTGTGCTGCCCTACAGCTGTAGGACCCCAAGCAGGCTCGGCTCCAGCAGCATCGGCTGCCCTGCGAAGAGCTGGTGGCAACAGCAGCACAAAGGAATGTATCGATCATAAACGTGCCTTAGCCCAGCTCGGTTACCTGCGCTTAATGCTCAGGCTGGGAATGGCCGTGTTGCTGGGTTGGCCGCTTGTGCCTCGCAGGCAGCAGGACTCGGGGCATGGCGAGGCACGTCCCCGTTTGTTCTGATCAGCATCTCCTTCCTGCTGCCGTGTAAGAGCCGTATCTCAGGCGGGCTGTTACAGCGGAGCAGAGGATGTTCTTCCATGGGGAAGCAGCAGGGCGCTAACAAAGCCCTTCTCAAAACTGCTGCCTGGGCTCAGGGCGAGGAGAAGTGAAATCGGTGGGAGGAACGAGCTGTGCCCTGCTGTAACACGGCAGCCCTGCTGCCTGCACTGCCTCTGCAGGCTGCTCCGCTCCTTCCTCGCTGGAAAAGCGTGCGGCTGCCCGGCCCTGCGGGAGGCTGAGCTCCTTCCCGGCGCAGGGAACGAAGCGCTGCCGGCAGTGGGCATTGCGGCCCGTAGCCGCGTGCTGCGGGAGGTGTAAGGCTCAGTTAAAATGGCTGGCAGCTGTTCTGTTTCGGGTCGGGGCTGCTTTCGCTTTCCTCCTTTCTGCTGGACGTCTCGGTTCCGTCGTTGCGAATGACTGAAAGCAGAAATAGCCGCACGCACGAGGCCGGGCCGGCTGTGAGGGCGGACACGGTGAATCTGCCGTGGGAAAAAGCTCGGGTTGGGATCTGAGCTGTGCGGGATGGGTCCGAAACGCCCCCACGGCTCTGCCCGACCGGCGGAACCCCGCTTTGTGCCCAGACAAAGGGCGCGGGGCTGCAGAGCGCCGCTCACAGCGCAGCCCTGCGGGCACCGCGAGCAAAGGGGGCTTCGCTGTGCCCCCCCCGCCCCCTCCCCGACCCAGCCCTGCTGCGGGGCGCTGCCGCATCGGAGCCCCCGGGGGGTCCGTCCTTCCCACGGAGCCGTGTGTGTGTACGGGCGTGCCGCACAGCGCTCCGTGCACACGAGAACCCGCGCCGCGGGGCATGGCGGGAGTTGTAGTTCTCCCAGAGCCCTCGAAGCGGGGGCGGCAAGCGGAGCGCGGACTACGCTTCCCGGCGTGCACCGCGGGCGGCGAAGCAGCCAATGGGCTCGCGGGATGGGCGGCGGCCGGGGTATATAAAGCGCCGCCCCACGCGGCGCGCTTCAGTCTCACCTGGGGAGCGCGGAGCGGAGAGGCGCAGCGGCGGAGGAGCGGAGCGGTGCACGAGCGGTCCGTGCGGGCGGGTCTCTGCTCAGCGTTGGAGCTCCGGGGGGGAGGGCGGTCGCGCGGGGGTCTTCGGGGGGGCGGAGGGCCCCGCCCTGCGCTATTGTCCGCGGTGGGAAGCGGGCGTGGGGCGGCGCCCCGGGGCGGGCGGGCGGCCTTTGTCTGCGAGGTGCTGCGTGCCCACCCTGCGCGGAGCCCCGCTGATGCGAACCGGGTGGGGTCTCGTAGGCAAAATGTGCGACAAACCGGACCTGTCGGAGGTGGAGAAATTCGATAAGAAGAAGCTGAAAAAGACCAACACGGAGGAGAAGAACACGCTGCCCTCCAAGGAGAGTGAGTGCGGAGGGGATGGAGCCGGGGGGGGGGGGGGGGGGCGGCCCGGGCCCGGCGGCGGCGGGCCGCCCGCGCGGTGCTCCCTCTGGGGGGGGGTGTGGGGGGGGGGGGGGGAGGGGAGGCGGCGGGGGGGGGGGCTCTGCGTTCTGCGGTTGGTCGAAGTGGGGGGGGTTGGGGCGCTCCCTGTGCCGTACCCACCGCTGGGACAAAGCTGTGACCCCACTGCTGTGGGTCACGTCCCGTGCGTGGGGCTGCTGCCCCCGGGGTTGGGGTGTCCCGGTGGGAAGCTGCGGGGGGATGCTCGGTGCCCTCTGACTGCGCTTGGGTTCAGACAATAAAACCCATTGCCGGGCTCTGAGCGATCGATGGGTGTTCCTAGGGAGCAGCAGCAGGGGTTAATGGACCTCTTTTTTTTCTTACAGCCATCGAGCAGGAGAAGGAATGTGTGAAGTCTTCCTAGAGCGATGGTCTGGCAGGAAGAGCCACCACCTGATCGGTTTTTGTTGTTTGTTTTGTTGTTTTTTTCTTTTCTATGAATTAAATCATCTTTTTTGTTGTTTTTTTTAAAAAAAAAAACTTCCATCATGTACACGTCTAGAAATCAGCCGTATCGTCTGACCCACTGCCCCGCCTTGCTGGCAGCTTTGGTGAGAGGGGGACACAAAGTGTGGCCCCCCGATCCATCAGCCCAACCCAACCCCATGGGTGCTGCCCAGCTGATGCCTGCTGACCGTGCTGACCTTGTTCTGGTGCGTGGGGAGGTGAGCAGAGGCTGCGGAGGCTCCTGGGGACGGACAGAGCTCTGCACTGGGGGAGTGGGATCCTTTCTGGCCAGCCTGTGGCCTCGATGTCATCCTTTTCACTGATGGTGTTCTGTAGCCTCACTCACAATTTGTCTTCCTTGGGGAAAAATGAAAAGTTTATTATAAAATAAAACAAAAGTATAATGACCTCCCTCTGGCTTGTGGCTTCTTCCCTGGGGAAGGTTCAGGTGTAGCCCTGGGGGTGGGAAGGGCAGGGTTGGAGGTTGGTATTGCTCTGAGAGATCCCTACAGGGGCAGCCTAGCTCAGGGTGGGGACTGAACCTCCTGCTCTGAGCAATTCATGTCCTCTGCCCAAAGCACTGCTGCAGGGCTGGGCTGGAGGCTCCTGCGCTGGCCCAGGTCCCGCAGGTGCTGGGTCTGTCCCCCTGCTGCCTGGCACAGCCCTTCCCTCACCTGCCTCAGCCCCTGCCCTTGGCTGAAGGAGGTTTTTGCAGCCCTCTGGCTTGGAACCCTCTCAGCTGTTCCTAGCCCTGCACGCTGAGGTTCTGTGTGCATCCCCAGGGCTCTGCTGAGGTTTCCCAAGGCTTCCTCACCTGCTCCAGGGTCACCTGCCAGGCTGTAGTGCCTGCAGAGATGGGAGTGGACCAACAGCTTTGATGGCAGAAACGCAGGGACTGTCTCCACCAAAGCGATGGGCAGGGAGGTTAGCAGCTGCCTCACCCAATTCTTGTTACCTTCAGCTCTGAGGCCAAAGAGCCCCAAATGTCCCCATTGCAGGAGGGCTGGCCAGTAAGGGAGGGATCATTACAGAAAAGCTCTCTACCCATGTTATCCCTCTCTCCCTGTCCCGGACCTTTTTTACCCCAGCACACCCAGGTGTGTGGGCAGCTGGGATGCCTGCCAGGCTGATGTCCCCAAACTGTGATGGCTTTGGCAGCACGGCTGCAGGTGATGCTGCACCGTGTGGTGACCATCCCCGAGGGGCTGAGTGCCACCGTCCTTTGTGTCCTGGGAGTATCCATGCCTCCCCGCTGGGGCCCCGTCCGGCTGCTCTGGGGCGGTTTCCTCCCATGGGTTTATCGGCTGTGAAGGAGGGAGGAGGCGGCTGAGTCACCGTCGGGAGTTATTTGGGTTCCGCAGGACAAATACCTGGTGAGCAGCAGCACGGGGCCATTTCGGCTCAGTGGCTGGGATGGGTGCCTCCCCCCCCCCCCCTCCTCTGGGACTGACTCAGCCGGGAGGGGATTTGGCCCCGTGGGTTTGCACGGAGATAATCTCGGGCATTTCGAGTGCGATAAGGCGAAGAAACCAGGCTCTGGGCTTCGCAGCCATGCAAGCCTGCAGCTCCTCCGTGTGCAGGGCAGAGCTGTCACCTAGCAGCGTGGCACGGGGCCTCGTCCCCTTGCTGTGCGAGCACAGCTGCAGGGAGGGAGAGAGCAAACACGAGCTGCAAGGGAAAACCTGCGTGCACAGGAGGTGTTTGGAAGCAGCCATGCATGCGTGCACGGTGTGTGCACAGTGCAGCTGTGAGCTGGGTAGGAAGGGAAAGCAGAGGGATGCAGCAGTGGGTGAAAGCAATGGGCGAGCCAGCAGCTGCCAGCAGCACTGAGTGCAGTGCTCAGCACGCACCAACACCTCCCCAAGAAGCCGAGAAGTTATTACTGCTCTCAAAATAATGCCCGGGAGGTCAGCTTTATGAACAGCAGCTTGCTCATCCCCAGTGAGTAAGGGCTTAGCCCGTAATAATATGAAGCTGGTGCGCTCCCAGCTCCCTGCCCTCTTGGCCACAGCCCTGCCAGAAGAGCCCTTCAGAGGCTCTGGAGGTCCACATTCACCGTGGGGAGCTTTGTGCTGCACCCCAGATTGTTCTGAGCATGGGGAAGGGGTGGGAGCCGCCCTGCTGCGTGCCTTTGCCCCGCACCACGCGTGCAGCAGTGACCAGCGGCTCCAGAGAGTGGCCAAAATTGCTCATGGGGGCCCCCCACCACATTGCACGCATTCCCCCGGCCTGCCATAAGCAGAGGAAAGTGCTGCCATGGGGAAGGCAGCTCTGGTGACACGTGGCAGTTGTGCCTGGGTAGGGGCAGCTGACGGCGTGGGGCGGCGCTGTATTTTGGGAAGCAGCTGCTTCACACAGGAGACATTGTTTATCGCCTTTCTCCCCTTTCCTCGGTGCTTTATTACAAAGGATTATGGCGTGAAAAGTGGTTTTGTTTCTGTGCCTGGCCCCTCTCTGTGATTTATCCCCATTTTGGGTGGCAGCTGCAGCACCCTGAGGATGTGGGAGTGAGGTGGAGGTTCTGACCTGCACAGAGCAATGCCCAGCAGGAAGGTGTAGGGCCAGGCAGGGATTGCAGGCGATCACCTGAATTTACCTCTACCACTGGGATGGGAGGTAGGCAAGCAGACGCAGAGCCATGCAGCAACAGTGGGGTTTGAGGTGGGAAAAGAACAAGGAACGAGGGCAGGGTGGACATGACCCCAAAAGCTGAGGCACGGAGCAGCTCCCCTCCAGCATTGCTTTGGGGCACTTTCTTCCCACAGCCAGGACGCTGCAGCCACCTCCATCTCCACCCCATGCCCACACTGTGGTGACTCCACTCATCCCCAGTGCAGGGCCGTGTCCCAGTGTGGAGCAGTGATCCAGTGCCTGCCAGCCACCCCCACAGCTTTCCAGGAACCAACAGGAGATTGATGGGCAGCAGATAAGCATGCAGCAACAGCTTCCTCGTGCTGCACCTTCCAAACAACAGCCATGCATGTGCGCTTACCTCCAGGTCAAACTCAGGCTGCTGCCTGCTCCCATAGTGCTGCTGTGCTGCCCTCTGCATTTCCAGCTGCTCTGCTTGATGCTGTCCGTGGCTTTGTTCCCTGTACCGCTGCTGTGCTGCACAGAAAGGCACGGCTGATGCCATGCACTGTGCAGGGAGCTGGTAAACGAGCAGCGCAGAGAGAAGGTGAGAATTGGAGCAAGCAGTAGAGCACAAGGGGCTGGCGGAGGGCTCGGAGGCAAGGGGGGAGCAGCTGGGTGCTGGCAATGCCCGCGGTGCCCGCAGCCTGGCTGGCAGTGAGCCCAGCGCCTGGGGCATCGCAGGAGGAATTACTCAGGACTGATGGACACACGCAGGGTGAGGAGGGCAGTGCTGGGCCGAATCAGCAGAGCTCTAGGAAAAGCCATCAGGTGAGCGCAGAGGCTGCAGCAGGGCTCTGTAAAAACCTCGCCTCTGCCATCCCATCCCCCAGAACCACCTGAGGGACTCCCAAGATGAGCTGCGGTTGGGAAGTGAGGCATAAGCAGCTCGCCACTGGCTTTGCCCGCCTGCCCACTGCAGCACCCAGCACCCCAGGGACACATCCCCAGCACCCGGCCTGCAGGCATCATGTGCTCCCACACCCCAGGGCCTGAGCAGTGCAGGGACGAACCCACGCTTGCAGTGTTGCGTCTCAGAGAAGCAGCTCAGCTGCCCAGGCACGTTTCTCCTTGCTGCCTCTCCCACACCGCTCCCAGAAGCACCTCCAGCATCCCACTGATGGGAAGTGGGAGGATGTGCTGTGATGAGCCGGGCGGTGCTCAGCTGCCAGAGCCCAGCCAGCTGCTCCCAGCAGGCAGATCCCCTCCCAGCCCCCTCCCCACCGACGCCTGCAGCTCCTCGTGTTACCAGGATGTCCGGAACAGTTGTTGTGCCTGGGAGCTACCGGGTATTGGGGAAGCAGCTGCAGAGCTGGTTACTGGGTCCAGAAAAAGCAGGAGGAGGCTGGAGGTCCAGCTGCAGTGCGGGGCATGCAATGAGTTCATCGGGGCTCAAGCAGCCACTGCAGTCTGCACGAAAGCAGCTCCTCGTGGCACCGCACCTTATTGCTCACCGCCCAAATCTGATGGTTTCCATGCAAAATGCACTCGGGTGCACGTTTGGCAGCAGGTGACGGTAAGCAACCCCTGCTCTAAAGGAAAGGCCCCATCTCCTCACACGGACCCCACGCTCCGAGCCCAGCGGGGCGGAGGGCAGGGCGGGAGGTCCGCTCAGAGTGGGGAAACTGAGGCACGGTGCCACCAAGCGGGGGGCAGCAGGGGACGCTCAGCACGGCGCTGCCCGCACCCGCATTGCTGGCAGGCACGGAGTGGGCGTGGCCTCCCGCAGGGGTGGGCGGGGCTACCGATGACCACGCCCCCTCCCTTCGCGGCGCATCGGAGATGCGCATGTACCGCGCATGCGCCGGACTGGCCGGCACCTGCCCCCGGCGGGTCGGTCGGTGGGCGGCGGCGGCTGGAGGTCGGTAAGGGCGGGCGGTGGGCGGCGGTACCCCGAGCATCCATCCCTGGCCTCGCGCACCCCTCTCGGCCCCGAGCATCCCTCTGTAGCCCCGCACATCCCCGGTCCCCCCTCCCTCAGGCCGCATCCCCAGCGCTGGGTGCCAGCGGGGGGGCTGTGGGTGCAGCATCCTGTCCCCCAGCAGGGGGTTGGGAAAGGACTGGGGCTGTGTTGAATCCATCGCACCCCCGGGGTGTTCCTTAAGGCCTCAGGCCGAGCCGTGCTGCAGTTTCTGTCGGGCTCGTGGGATGCTGACGTTCTGCTTCGGTACCGTCGGGTCGCAGGGATGCCGCTCAGGTGCCTGCAGTTTGCTCCCCGCCTTTGGCTGGGGCTGTTTCTGTGCGGGGGAGGTGAAATCGGGAGGCTTCGCTTAGCATCTCTGCGAGCAGAAGCAGAAGTTTCTGATTTTGGCTTTGCGGCAAGCATCGGTTGAAAGAGCTCTGAAAAAAAAAAAGAGGAAATAAAGTTGAGCGGGGCTGTCTGTGGTTGGTGCTTCTTGGCTCGGAAGGAATAGAAGTGCTGCTGTAAGCGGCGTCAGACCCCCCACAGCAGCCCTGTTCCGGCCGGTGGCATCACTCAGCAGCACCGCATCTCCTCACCCTGCCCAGGAATGCGGGCCGTGCTGTAAGGGAGCAGATCGTGCTTCCTGCCATAGCAGGCTGCTGCCAGCTGGCTCACAGTGAGGGGCAGAGGATCCAGGTATGTGTGCCATCCTCAGGTCAGATACCAGTGTGAGGGCAGGCAGGCCGGGCAGATCAAAGCTGTTTGCTGGATTAAGGGAAGGCATGGGTTGCACAGGCTTTCTTTTATTCTTCTCTTCTTTTGGGTTTATTAACGTCTTTGCTCCGGTCAGAAATGATCTGTGTTCTGTTATACCCAGGGCAAGGGAAACCGTGTCCTCACACCTTGTTCCTGGCTGGTTTAGTCACCAGTGCTGTGCTTCTGGCACCCCAGAACTCATCCGTTGTTTGCCCAGCCTGGGTCAATGTTACAGCTTCAAAGGCAGCGCACTGAGCCCAGCTACAGCAACCTCACCGACTGATGTTTGTTTTGTAGTGACTGTTGTGCTGGAGGGAGGCATTTCCTGGACAGTCCTGGAGACAGAAGTGCTGTATGTCTAGAGCAGGTATAATACAGACAGCAACAAAACGAATCGTTCCGTGTCAGGGCTTCATCTTCAGTTGTGGAATATCCCTGGCTGGGGGAGGGTAGGTTGGCACTCGGTCTTTTCTCTCTGCCTGCTGACTAAGGAACCGCTGATATTGGGGTTGTTGCAGTGTGAACTTGCACCTGTTTGCCTCAGCAACCTGAACTGCAAAAAGCAGTGCCAAAAAAGAGCAGCAGAGAAGCCAAGGCTCTGCATATAGGAAAAACTCCTTCCGAGCTGTAGGGCTCGTGCATGGAAAACAAGAGCAGCTGTTTCACTTGCAAGGTGAGTCAGCCTGCTGGGGGTGATTAAGGACTGGTTTGCTGGATTCCTGACATGGATGTTAGGTCTGTACACTTCTTACGTCCTCGCAGTCAGACGGGAGGAATGATTTAGCCAGTGATTGTGCAGTAAGAAGGAAGGCCTGGCAGCGGTGATTCCTGCTGCTGGTGAGCTGTTGCTGTGCTGGGCTGAGGCAATGAGAGGTGTTTACCTGGTGTTGGTGTGTTTGACAGGACGAGATCAGCTTTCAGGTACACAAAGTGTTTTACCAAGGTGATGCAATGGGTCCGTAACAATAACAATCTCAATAGCTGTTGTCACCTCGTGCTTCATGCAGGGAGCTGCTGCTTCCGTTTCAGACCTGGTGGAGGAGCTGTATGCCAGGCAGCTTGCCTAACTGCCAACTCCACCGGCTGCTCCAGCAGGAGAGATGACCTTTTTTTTTCCACAAGCTTGTTCAGAAATGAAGATAGCAATACTGTTTCCTATTTATTCCTGTGCACCCCCGTCCAAATCCAGAAGTTGGAGTTTTGCTCTGCCCTTTCCCTGAAATAAGAGAGAGGTGGAATAATAGCAGAAAAATGTCATTGCAGTGCTCTACTTGAAATCTGAAGTGGAACTCCCAGTTCTTTCCTAAGCATTTCTGGGAGTACCAGAGCAATGGTCAGGGCCACAAGGGCCGTGTTCTTTCTCCCAGTGTGCTCCATCATCTTGGCACTGTGCTGCTTAATTTCTGAAGGGGGGGAAGCCATCCGGGGGATGTTCCAGGGGTGCAGATTTACTTCCCTCAGCCCCACTGAGTGCATGTGGAGACAGAGCCTCCGTTTCTCAGTGCGAGAGCTGGGAGTTCTTGGCCATCAGCTGTGCAACTTTGGGCAGGATTCATAATTCAAAGAGTTATTTTTTGGCTGTTTCTGAACTCCGTAGGTTGCCTCGGTCCTGCGGCCATCCGTCCTGCTGCAATGAGTGGGAAGTCCTTGCTCTTAAAGGTCATTCTGCTCGGAGATGGTGGAGTTGGGAAGAGTTCCCTCATGAACCGGTACGTCACCAACAAGTTTGACTCGCAGGCTTTCCACACGATTGGTGTGGAGTTCTTAAACAGGGACCTGGAGGTAGACGGACGTTTTGTGACCCTCCAGATCTGGGACACTGCGGGACAGGAGAGATTCAAGAGCCTGCGGACCCCCTTTTACAGGGGAGCTGACTGCTGCCTGCTGACCTTCAGCGTGGATGACCGGCAAAGCTTCGAGAACCTCAGCAACTGGCAGAAGGAGTTCATCTATTATGCTGATGTGAAGGACCCCGAACGCTTCCCTTTCGTAGTTCTGGGCAACAAGATTGACAAACTTGAAAGGCAAGTGAGCACAGAGGAGGCCCAGGCTTGGTGCATGGAAAACGGCAACTATCCGTACCTGGAGACCAGCGCCAAGGATGACACCAACGTGGCCGTGGCCTTCGAGGAAGCTGTGCGACAGGTGCTGGCGGTGGAGGAGCAGCTGGAGCACTGCATGCTGGGCCACACCATCGACCTGCACTCCAGCTCCAAATCGGGGTCCTCCTGTTGTTAAGGGCGGCTGCTGCTTTGGGAACGTCGCCGGAACCGGTGGTTGGATTGCAAGGAGAGCAGAGGCACTGTGAGGAGGGTGGCCGTGAGGACGGTGGGTGGTTTTGCTCACTGGGGAGTTGCAGCTTTACTGTCTGAATTCTGACTGGAGTTTTCAGATGCGGAAGATGAATCTACAGGAGAGTGCTGTCGAAGAATGCAGTCCCGCTCCTGTCCCTGCCTGTGTTAGCAGGTTGAAAGGACTGGGTTAGACTAAAGGGAGTGAATTCTGACCTGTGGGGGGGACAAAGCTGGGAGCACTCCAGAAGCACTGAAATGTTTTAGTCCTGAACTCAAAAACTGCTAGACCCGCTAAACTCATGGCCTTACTGCCAAAGCAAAGTCTGCTCAGCAGTGTGAGTGAAACCTGTTGGGAAGGCTGTAGCCCACACGGTTGTGAGAGTGCCAGACCCTGGAGTGGCTGGGATGTGTATTTCTGCTGCTTGGGATCAATGCATTCTGTGCTGAGTGATGTTAGAACTCTGACATAAAGTAACGTAATGAAGGAGAGAAGAAACTGAATGCTGCAGCATCATTTCTTCGTAGCTGTCTGTTTCTGGTCTGTTTTTCTCCACCTTCTAACTTTGCCTTGTTTGAGTGTTGTTTTATGGAGAGACCGGCTTCTGCTTCTTTCCTCAGCCCTTCTGGAGGCTCAACACCAGATCTTGCATCTCACACCTTGAATAGACCTGGATGGGAGGCTCCAGCGTGGTCACTCAGCAGCTCACATCAAAGGATCTGAGTTAGCTGGGAGTTCAGGAGATCTGGAGCGCGAACCTTCAGCTGGTTCCTGTCAGAAGTGATGTCTGTGTCCGGATGATTCTGTGTCTCTCTGATTCTATGAATGCTGCACCATAAAACCACTCGCCGTGATTACCTGTTGTGTCGGGGGCTGTGCTGCTCAGCACGGTTTACTCACACCGTTGCCCTGGCCTTAACAGGGAATCCAGTACATTTTATCTGTAACTCAGCTGGCATCCTACTGCTAGAGAACATCCAGCTAATGGACCCTTGTCAATGAGCAGCTGTGCTGGGGAGAGATCTGGACTGATTCCTCAAGGGGCTGAAGAACGGTACTGGGGGGGCAGGGAGCCCCCCAAGAGAGGATGCCAGGCTTTGCTGATCCCAGCTCCTGCTCCCTGCTAGGTGTTAGTCCTGAGCTATCTGTGTGTAGCAAAGAGGTCAGTGCTTGCTGGCTTGCCGCTGTAACCTCACGTTCTGCCACTTCCTGTGCAAGTGTTTGTCCAAAACGATGACTTTGCCTGTAAGCACTTAGGAGCCTGGCATGGGGAGAGCTTCCTGCTGAGTGCAGCGCCCACTGTGATGAGCTACCGGATAGCTAATGGGGAGCTCAGATAGAGCAGCCTCTATACTCAGTGCTTTAGAGCAGGGCGGTCTCTGCTCTCACACTGGCTGGTGGCAGCTAAACCCCATCCCCTTGCGGTCTGTGAGCTTGCAGGATGTCTCCTCTGGGAACTCAGGGTGATCCTGCTCTTCTCTGTGGGGCAGCCACACGTGGGAGGGGCTGAGGCTTTAATACAAAGTCCTTGGGGGGGGGGGGGAACCTGATTTTGAAAGGGGGCTGGATATTCACATTCACACCAATAGACAGGAAATGCTTGAAGCTCCCAGAAAATCAGGTCTCTTGCTCTGCCTCCGTGGGTGCACCATACATTTAGGAACCAGGTCTATTTATTTAGCCACGTCTGACCTCTGCAGGCCTCTATCTAGATTTTCCTTCAGTTTAACTCAGCTGAACGTAAGCATTAGCCTTACATGTTTTTAAAAAGCCCATTCAGAGGTGCAGTGCAACGCATTGAAGCTGTTCAGTTTATTCCGAGGTACGCACAGCTCCCGAGGGAGCCCAGATCTTGGACTCTGTGTTGCAAAGTTCTGCACCGACGGCCCTCCTTTCCCCGTGTCCACTCACGCTGCTGCAGTTGTTGCTATTGCTACAAAACTGGAGTTGTAACACTGAGATTCCTCCTTTATTTAAGCCAATAAAACGTGGATGTATTCAAGTGAGTTTGGGAAGTGCTGCATCCTTGGTCGGTCAGTTCTGAGGGCCGATTCGGGCAGAGAGAAGTCAGTAAGGGATCACATCATTTTATTGAAACTGAGGTTACTCCTGAGTGCATCCATCCAGAGAACTGCTTGAGTGTAACTGATTTACATGCGGCGCCCACCGATCGGTTTTGTCTTCTCAGGAGAACATCAGAAAACACTTCTGGAGCAGAAACGTTTCACACCGCTTCCTCCTGTCACTGCGTTTTCACTGTCAGCCTGGGCTCTCAGCAGCCAGCCGTGCTTTCCTCCCCCTTCTCCCCGTGCTGTGGGATGCAGCCCCTCGGGCTGCAGGGTGCTGCAGCCTGGCACGGCTTCCATACGATGCTGAAACAAGTGGGCATACGGGGCTGTTCCTCCTGCTGCCCCCCCGGGTGGGCGCTCATTCCGTGATGCTTTCCTTGTGTTTGCAGAGCCCTGGCCTCCTGTTGCTGTTGAAAGAACCTTTCACTTATTGGTTGTTGTTGTTTTCCTTTTTTCCTTTTCCTTTTTTCCTTTTCCTTTTTTCCTTTTTCCTTTTTCCTTTTCCTTTTTCCTTTTTTTCCTTTTTCCTTTTCCTTTTTTCCTTTTTCCTTTTTCCTTTTCCTTTTTCCTTTTTTTTCCTTTTTCCTTTTCCTTTTTTCCT